>MU225308.1:1254811-1269249 GCA_018584345.1 Thuja plicata
ATTTTCAATTCCAATTCCTAGTCTTGAGGGGGAATTGTGGAATGCTCAAAAAGGCCCAAAATTAGAATTCGCATAACCCTATTCCAATTTTTAATTTTGGAACCAAACAGGAAATTGAACATTTTGGGAATTCGAAAATGCCAATTCCTGTTCAATTCCCATTCCACCCCTCAACCAAACGGGGCCTAAGGTATGAACCCAGCGGTCTAAAGACAACCATATTGACAAGACCATTGAAGGGGTAAAATGCCTACATTACAATATATGTAAATGTTCTTCCTAATACTAATTACATATGTATATAGGCCTTTGTGCTCTCTAAATCACCACACCTCACCATTTTAGCTTTCGTGGAGTCCTTAGGCAGGTCAATCGAGTACTCCCCATCAGCAAAGCTACCCTGTGGGAGATTGGATTTGTCTTTTGCAATTGCTTCGGGCATGGATGAATCCTCCTTGCTGTATAATAATACCCCATTTTTTAAAAACCAAGAGACTCATGTGAGGAAATATGTCTGTTTGGGATGGGAAAACAAAGTACAACTATACTTGGTTATAATTGAATGCACTTCATCCCGACTTGGCATTCTTGTTTATGAAATTTGGGTTTATTAGAGAAGTCATTGGAAGCTCTGAGATTTCAGTTTCACTATTTGTGGTATATGGGTTTTGATGATGGAGGGATGCACTCAATAGTGTTTAAACTGTCTATTTGAGCGGTCGTCTTTTTATCCCAATGTCTTTAAAGGCAAAAAGCACAAGAAAATGTCAAAAGAATGTGGCCAAGCATATGCAATATGGGTGGAGCCATGGTGGCTCGATCTTGAACTTCTTATTTTTCCACTCTCCTTAACTACTCCCCCGATGACTTTGGCATCCACACAAACCTACTTGACCCCATTGCTATCGTGGTCACTCTTATGGCCTCCCTAGCTGCCATTTTGAGCACGCAACTTACTTCCCAATTCAACTGGATCTCCACTGTTGTCAACACCGTCATCATCCTCTTCATCAGAGGAAATGTGATGCCGAATGGAACCCTATGATCCCTAATTTCAACAATTCTATGTGGATTGTCTCCATTGGATGTCCCTGTAACCTCGCAGGATGAGCAAATTCACTACGGCGAAGAAATCACGCTGAGACAACTAAATGCACTTTGTAGGCACTTTGTAGATATAGATGATTAAGATGCCTTGCATGACTGATAATGCCTATCATTTGTAGATCCTAAATACCTCAGATATAATAAAAAATCTGACTTGATTCGGAATACTATTTCCCAGTTTGTTTCCCGTGTTGTTTTCCGACAGAGCAGAGAGGTTTCTAGATTTCTGACGACGTTTAACGAAAAGCCCAAGGAAGACCGTAAACAAACAGTGGACAGAACAAACAGTTAACAGCAAGGTGAAACCAACAGCTGCAAAAAAAGTGACCCACTTGACAGCGACGGTTTTGATAACGTCAGTAGCAAAAGCAGGGATGGACGGCCAAGAAGAGCCCAATGGTAGTCATTGGGCTCTCGACAACTTCCAGCCGTAGATGGATAAACAGAGGCCGGGGCTTTCCAAAATGAAAACGCCTACGGCATAAAAATCCCTAAATCAATTACCCACTTGCAAATAACCCATTCCCCTAGCCTATTTAATTTAATTAAAATGGCTATAGTCCCCTAATTATTAAAAAGTAATTAAATTGTTTAAATAATTAATTCCTATATTTTTGGAATGAATTAAATAATTTTAATTCATTTAATTAATATTCCCCTAAACCCCAACCTAACCTATATCAACCACTTCTAACCTGGGTTCTAACCCTTCTCAACCCATTCACCCTTGCTAATCTAATCCTAATTCTAATTCTAACCCTAACCCACCTCCTAATATTGTCACATTCCATTAAGGAATGCTTAGCAACTCAACCCACTTGAGAAAGTCCACTTTCTCAAGCTTGACTTTCTTAAGGTCCACCTTCTCAAGCCACCCTCTTACACCCTTCCCTTGCTTCTTTAAGGCTTTCATTAATGTCTTATTAATGAAGATGCCTTAAGCCTATGTCTCTTCCATGCCTTATAAATGCCTTGGTCATTAATGGCTCTTACACCTCCATTAATGAGTCCCTTAACTCATTAATTCATCTTGTCCCCCCCTCTCTCTCTCATTCTTCTATAAATAGAAGCCATTTTTGAGAGTAAATAAGCCTTCACCTCATATCCTAAATGCATTGTTATGCTGTTAAATTAACATTAGACTTATATTTCATTTCTCATTTCATGCTTTTGCATTATTTTCATTTCAACTCTTAGAGCTAGGATGCATACTTTATCATCTTTTTAGCTTGTTTATAATCTAAAATCCTTCATGCTAAGTCATATATGTCACTGATTGTAGCATAAACTAAGGGCTTTTATGTTACTAATCACACTCTTCCTAGTTAGAAGGCAATAGGTCGATATTAGGTGGTTTTGTATGCTTATCTAACCATTTTGAACTAATGCAATGACTTATTGATGTGTTGTGTCTCTCTTATCAGGTACCCAAATACACACATATTTTTGGCGCCCACTGTGGGGCTCGATTTTCAATTTGGCCTCATTTTCTAACACTTTTTTGCCAATTTGCATGCTCGGGATTCGGTAACAAGATCGTATTTAATCATTTAGGATCACATCTCTTATACGCAATCGCATCGCAGAAAAGTCAGATCGCATCCGGGATTTCCCAGGTCTTTTCTAGTTTAGGCTCGCATCTGGTCAGCAAGGGATCGCATTCGGTGTAAAAGCTCACATACAGTATACTCTATCGCATTTAGTATAAATTTAGGCTTGCATCTAGTTAAAAAGCTTGTGCATTTAGTTTACCTAATCCTAACATTTTGACAAGTGGTGTTTTCTGGTATTTTATAGCTTAACAAGTGTTTGCAAGTTATTTTTTTGGAGGTTTTCATGGAGTTTCACTAACAATATACTAACTTAGTTTTATAGGTTTCCAAACCCCCTCCATCTTGACCTCTATTTACTTGTTTTCAAAATTTAAAACACATATTCCAATTTGTCACTAAACTGACTAGAGGATTATGCTCTTTTCCTTTTAAGAAAAATCAAAAACTCATACATCAATTTATGGATTGAACGGAATTTGGGGTAAATGAACAAGCAAACAAATCACTTAATTTCTTTTGGATAGTAAATGAACAAAACAAAGCACTAAATATGTGGGATTAACGAACAAGTTCAATCGCTTAATTCTTTTTGGATCAGAAATTGAACAACAAATTATTAAATCATTGTGGTTAATTGAACAAGGCAAACTTTCCCTTTCAAGCATCCTATTTTCTTTAAGATAGGAGAAAATAAATCAAGCTCAACATAGCTTGAGGGAATGAACTTTGTTTTAAGTGCTTTGGGAGAAAATGGCTTAGATTAGGAGAGTATGCTCTTCTTCTTTAGGAGAATCAGAAATCCATATATCCAAAGCACGTCAATCCTGGTTACATATCATTTAAACAATAGAGGGCCTGTCGGTTGAGGAAAAAATCTTCCGGGAATGACCCAAGTGAGGACAAGTCTTATGCCGACCCTTCCAACTCACTATAAATAGTTGCTTCCTTATAGGCCAAAGCCTCAGAAGATGGAAATAGTTTTTTTCTTGGAATTTTGACACCATTCTTTGAACATATATGGGCATATGTAGAGTGGAGCCGCTTGAATCTTGCTTGCAAGACTACATATATTCAGGTACTCATAGGGCTATACACCTAAATTTTGCCTTGTGTAATTCTATGGGGGACAATTTCGAATGGAGTGCCCAATAATCTACAACATCTTCATTTGAAAGAATTCTGGATTCATCCCTGAAAGGGTGATAATCTTTGTGCAAAGCAAAAAGTAATTGCCCCAAGACACTCATCATATTGTGCCCTCACTTGCATTTAGAGTCAGCTAATACAACATCATGACTGGAGCCATTACGTGCTTGGTGATGGCTGTATTTTGATTAACATTTGAGTGTGTACCTGAGTCAACAAGCAAAGATTTTCATCCTCCACCTAGAAAATAGGAAAGATGAATGTTTGTTTCACCCTCTTAACAATGCAAAACTATTTGACGTGTTCAAAAGGTCATTAAAAAGATAAGCTCCTCAAAACAAATAAAAAATTTCAAACCCTAGAGTACAAGTGTTTTTCACACCTTACGACACCTCTTGACGCAATCTGGAAACAAGAAACTTCACGCACTTCAAAAACAAGCTTTTCAAAACTGACCCAAATTGACAAAGGCATCATAAAATTGTATCGTATTTTTCCTGAGTTGCATTCAGGTTTTAGGATCGCATTTGGTATTTAGGATCATATTTGTTCAGTAAGAAGTTGTATCTAGATTCTAGGATTGCATCTGGTACCATCAGAGGCTCGCATCTGGGAGATCGCATTTAGGATAGTGGGCATTTGTTGTATTTTTTCTTAGGAAGTCTCAGTTGATTAGGATACCCTTTTTTCTTTTTAGTTGGTTCTTGTTGTTTATTTTGGTCTCCCTATTGTTATTTCAAAACACTTTCAAAATGTCTACCTTGCATTCTTAGTCAGTCTTTCACGATTAGTTCAATACGTGTGGTCTACCCATTTTCTATCAACAACTTGGTTCCCAGCTCACTATCAGGGCATTCTAACCCTCTGACACTGGAATCATTTACATCCACCAACAAAAAATAGTTACTTTTACCTAGACACAGCCACTTGAACAATCTGAAATCCTTGCACTATTGGGAAATGTTAACAAAGTTGAGAAACAAACATCATGGTTAACACAAGATGCAATCAGTACACAACTAAAGGATCAAAAGTGCCTCCTAAAACACCACACTTTCAAGGAGAAACTTCTCGTAGTTCCCTTCTTGATCTAGATTCACCTCAAATGGATAGCAACACTAACGAATGGAGTAAGGCTTTTGAGGGTTATAATGATGGAAAATAAGCACAATTTGAAGGAATGGAAGAGGAAGAAAGACCCAAGTTTGAACATAATCCATTTGGATCAGATAGTCAAGAAGAGATCCCTGAAGATGAATACGAAAAACTCAAACAAAGTAAATGGATCCACAAGCTATTGGAATGGATAATTAGTGATGATAAAGAAAAGTACTTCCTCATCTAGCATCCATAGATGTTAAGTTACCCAAGGATTATAATGTGGAAAATCTCAAAGAAAAGGAGGTACCAAACCCAATATCTATTCTCACCTAATAGCTCAATCTAATACAAACAGAGCTCACCAACCTCAAACAAGAGAAGGAGAAACCCAAAACAAAATACTCATTGGACGCCAGTTGTCCATTTCCTTTTGACAAGAGTATCACTATGATCTTGTTTCCTCCTAATGTGGCAAGACCAAATTATGACAAGTACATAGGAGAAACTGATCCACATGACCATGTAAGGGAATTCTATGCTCTAAGCATCGAGTACATGCACGAACCCACATACCTCATGTGATTGTTTCCAGGAAGCTTAGGAGGTAATGCCATGGAATGGTTCTCAAAATTAAACCCTAAGGTCAAGACATTTTAGGATTTGATCCAACAA
This sequence comes from Thuja plicata, assembly GCA_018584345.1. NCBI lineage: Eukaryota > Viridiplantae > Streptophyta > Pinopsida > Cupressales > Cupressaceae > Thuja > Thuja plicata. The sequence goes on from MU225308.1 coordinate 1,260,391, forward strand.
TTCATTCAACATTATTCCTACAACATCCAACATGATGTAACTATGATGTACCTATGTAACACCAAACAATGAACTGGAGAATCATTCACACACTTCCTACAAAGATGGAGAAAGATTTTTGCACGATATTCAAGGGTCATTCCTGAAACAGAGAAGATGGAAATCTTTGTTAACAATCTAGTGCCTGAATTAAGCTATGCTCTACAAATGCAAGACTCTCCTAGCTTTGATAGGATGATTAAAAATGCCCTTCGTATTGAGGAAGTCGTGGTCAAAAAGGGGGAGATCACCCTTCAAAATGAAAACAAAGGCAGTAACTCCAACTCCAAGCCTAAATGGTGGAAGTAAAACAAAAATGTTGTTAATGACAGAGTAGTTGATGCCTCTAACATTAATCCTAAACCCGAAGCATTCAATCTAACCAATGGCATGCAAGCAAGCAAAGAGGCTAAAGTGACACCTCCCGTTCCCAAAATGAACAATGATAACAACAAGGAATGAACCTAGACTTCAAAACCCCAAAGAACATTCACTCCTTTGGGGGAGCCTCTTGAGACGATTTTGAAAACATTGGTGGATAACAAATTTCTTACGATTCTCGATTCGTGGGAACCAATGGTCAAGCCCAGTGGTGGGATGATAACTCTTATTGTGTCTTTCACAAAAAAAAGGGACACAAAACTAATAATTTCCTCAAACTTAAACATGTCATCTAAGACCTCATCGAAGGAGGTAAGATCAAAGTCGACAGACATGCTACCAACGAGGATCATACAACATTCAACAAACCCTTTCCTAATTACAATCAAGGAGAAACATCTAAAGGGAAAGGTAATGAGGTAAACTACACCTATTCCAAACATGACAATGTGATCAATATGCTCAATATTAAAACTAAATCCATCAATGTGATCATAATTAAAGGTGCCTCATCTTCCTCAAATGCTGTAACACGGAGCCAAGCACAGGTTATAATCAAAGGACCTCCAAAACTGACATCAACATCAACATCAAAGGTTCCTATTATAACTATTCCTAAACCAGCAGCAAAACATGTGGTCACTATCCCCGAAGAAAAATATGACTTGGTAGACCAATTGCAATGAACCGCTACCAAAACTTCAATCTTCAAGTTGCTCAAGATATCCATGGTACATAGGGAAATCCTAGAAAAAGCTCTACATGCTGCTAATGTTCTGAAAGATATAGATATAGACAAATTTCAAGCAATGGTCAATCACATCTCAGCACCACACTACCTCTCCTTTTCTGAAGAGGACGACAAGTCATTGACCCATCCACACAATCAACCCCTCCATATCGAAGTCCTTATTCATAAATCTCATGTTAGACGTGTATTGATAGATGGAGGCACAAGATTGAATATCTGTACACTAGATCTCCTCAGGAGACTAGGTCTCTCAGAACAAACAATTGACACTAGAAACAAGATAACTATCAAAGCTTATGATGAAGAAGAAAGATCCTCCAGATGTCTCATTGCTCTACCTATCAGAGTTTGACCAATTGAGAGGAACGTCATATGTCAAGTTCTCGATTTACCACTGGCCTACAATATTCTACTAGGCAGACCATGGATTCACAAAATGCAAGCTGTACCATCCACTTATCACCAATGCATAAAGTTCCCACATAATGGGATAGAAGTGACAATTCCTGCAGATGCCAACTACACTTGCAGCAATATCAAAGTAGGTAGCATGATCCCACACAACAAAGAGGCTATGGATGCAGTTTCTCCTGAAACAACCAAGGACATGGTTATGAAGAGTTTTAGCAAAACATTAAAACTCAAAGCAACAGGTATGGGAGAGCACAAGATGGACCTGACTCCTTCACTGATAGACCTTCCGGTGTCACCAAGATCCTATGGAAAACCATCATCAACATTCTCACCTCTAGCATTCAAAGAGCCAAAAGTGCACAAGGCAGCTGGCATGATGGAGGCATCCACATCTTCTTCAGATAACATAGAAGAATAGGCAGTCTTGGACTAGATTTACAAAGGAGAACTAGTAGAATCTGAGGTCAAACATGTGAAGATATGCCTCGAACAGTATGGAAAGGGATATGAGTTTCTTACACAAATGGGTTAGAAAGGAAAGGGACCTCTAAATGACACAGGACGAGGGATCATTAAACCCATACCCATGGAGTTCTGCCTCAATAGAGATAAAAAGGATTGGGTTTTAATACTCAATCCATCAAACCTACTTCAAAGGAGAGTCCACCTTCTGAAACAGCGAGTGATAAAACAAATGAGATAATATTGGAACCATGGCCTTATGAGAGATTACTACATATTGGTACAGAGAATCCTAAATATCAAGAAGAATGCTATGTACCTAGCTTTGAGATACCATAGGATCTTCACACTTATTTTCTAGCACAACCTCTCATTCAAGAGGTAGGAGACACCATAGCAACAATCACTCAAGAGATACCCGGCCACAGACTTTACGTCCTAACTGGGGGCAATTGGTCACAATTTCACATGTCCTTGATCTACCCTACTTTGACCTACAAGTAGCTAATCAAGGACATCAACTAAACATTGCTAAATATTTAAACAGATCTAATGATGATGTTATGGACTCTCATGACTATGAGTGGGATCAGCTATCTATTGCCTCTAAAGATATTGGGATAGATACAATTTACATGTTTGCATCTTCCTCAGCTCCTAGTAAATGACCTAACACTCCTTTCATTGATACTGATCCTCCTGAAGCAGAAGAAGAGTTCATTCCCCTGATCATTGATGGAGACACAGGTGCATACATAAGTCTACAAAAATTTCATAGGCTACAAGCAAGAAGCCTCCTTTTACAGAGAGATGATGATGAGCTTTCTACTGACGAGTCACTAGAGTATGATCCATATATGACTAACAACGACCCTTTTAATGACGATCTCACTCTTATTGATCTAAATATCAAAGAAATTAACTTAACAGATCATGTCATGTTGGTTAATGGTCTTGATGCTAACACGATGCTCTCCTTCCTAGAATCTGACTCCCTAAAATTGTTACTTCCAGACCTAATTGATTGGACTGAAACAGATCCTACTCCTATCCTCGACTTTTCCAACGACCACACCCTAGCTTGTTATCTCAATGCTTGTGAACCTTACCCTTCTTCCACCAATGTAAGGAGCGAGAACATGTCATAGGAGGATATTGTATGCACCCTAAAATGGTCGCCTAGACTTTGGGCCCCATTTTATCATTTATCATTTTATCATTTTATCAAATTTTTCTAAATCAATGCTTTGAAATATTTTCAATTCAAATCAATTTCCTTGATCAAATTGTAATTAATTCAATTATTTCAATATTTCCTAAGGTTTGATCATTTTTATCTAATTAAAAGATTTAATTTCTTTTTAATTAAATAAAATTCATCTCATTTAATTAAATAAAATTCTTCTAATTTATTTAATTGAAAGAAAACCCCTCTTTTAATTAAATGAATAAAAATCCCCACTTAAAACACTTTATTTGTTGAAAAAGGTAATAAATTAAATGAAAATTAAATAAAAATCCCTTTTTCTTTACATCCTCCTAAGTGGTGGGTTTTTGCCTCTTAATCATAGCCTTTGATTTTTGCCTCTTAATCTCAATCGTTCACTTTCCTTTAAAAGGAGACCTCTCCTCATTTTCATAGATCATTTTTCATAGTATTGTTATGCTGCAGGTTTGGAGAGCAATTTTGGAGAAGGATTTGAGCATTTAGCTTGGATATTGCAACTTCTCTCTTCTTGTCTCATTCTTTCTTGCATTCATGGATACTCATATAGATTAGAATCATGTTTATTTTCATAGATTAAACTTGCATTTGTATTTCCTTTCATAGAATAATCATCCATTGTTATCATTTAGATTAATTTCTTTTTATGCATTGCAATCATATAGAATAAATCTCATTTTCATGCATTTGAATCTCTCGTTTCATGGTGTACTTGCATAGGCACAACTAGGTCAATCTGAGGGCCTCTATTTCATATTTTTACACTCCATGACTAGAGAGTCATGGATCGATATTTGAGGCCTCATTCTTGACCAACCTTGAATGGAATGATTCATAGAAGTGTGTCAACATTTTAGCACACATTTTTAGCGCCCACCGAGGGGCAGAAGATTTTTTTTCTGTCTCTTTATCTATTTTTCATGAATTTATTTTTGGATCTGAAATTTTTTTCTTTTCCATATTTGCTATTTTTGTCTGCAAGGAAATTTCGTGCGACATTTTGCAGGTCTACAGGTGAACTTTTGCTAGATTTTGTAATTCCTCGCGTGGTTCTATGTGAATCTTCACGCAGCTCTGTGTGAATCTTCGCATGACATTCAGTACCAGGTTGTAATCTGGTCTATTTTACTATTTTCTGCATTTATTGTTGTCTATGTGTTTATTCGCACGAGATTCTGCACTTCTTCACATGGCTATCTGTGAATCTTCATGTGGCTCTCTGCGAATCTTTGCATGGGTGAATCTTCGCATGGTTCTCTGTGATTCTTCACACAAGATTGTGCGAATCTTCGTATGGCTATCTACGAATCTTTACGTGATTCTCTGTGTTTCTTTGCACGAGATTTCACACCAAAGATTTTTTTATTTCTATATTCTTATATCTCTGAGTTTTTGTGCTAACCGCTATTGTTTACAGTTTCTAGCGGTTTGTGATTTGTTTTTGTTGTTGCTGTTGCTGATTTGGACTTGCTTGGATAAATAACAAAATGATTCACGTAGCTTGGATTTGAGGTATTTTTTTGCTCTCTATAACATTTAGATTATGGGAATTAAAATGAACACCCCATGTGTCTAGCTTGAGTGTTTTTTGCTTTCATAGATCACATTTCCAAATTGGTGCTCTAAAATGGACCTAGATTTTCTTTCTTGCATATATGTTTCACATAGTAATTAGGCCCTATGAACACTATTTGTCGTGATCTTGAGAGAGTGGGCTTCCTTCACTTGTTTTACATCCGAAGCTCTTCTTGACGATAGATCCCCTTGTAGGTAGGGAAGGATTTTTTTTTTATCTCATTGGTCAACTTGGTTTGGACCTCAACTATTGGCAATACTTTCTCTCTTTGGGGGATTGGTGTCATTTGTTCTTGTGTGAGCCTTGAATGAGGTGATTTCAAAGTAGTGTGTCAATGAATCATGTTTGCTATGTTTTGGTGAGGTGGAGAGGCTAGAGGATTGTGCTCTTTTCCCTTTTGGGAGAATCAAAAACTTGGAAACCTTGAATCCAAACTAAGTCCCCATGTGGTCCTTTTTGTGAGTCTTCCTTGTTAGAGAGGGTTAACCGTAGTGGACATTCCCTTTATTGGGTCAACCACGTGGACGGAACCTCAAGCGCTAATAGCCATTTTCACCATGGTAGTAACAACCACTATATAAATGTCCTTGTGGAAGAAATCTCCATGAGTGTAGTTTCTTGTGGGTTGTCAGATCTCCTTAGCAGCTCCTGATTGATTAAATTCTTAGACTGTGTCAAAACCTCGGTGTGCCGAGATTGGATTTCACCCACTTGAAATTGCAAAAGTTACAGAGTCAAGCCATTACTAAGAACCATAGTGCAACCAACTTTTTATTTCATAGGACTATGTGCATGATTGGAAAAAATTTGAGAACATACACAAGTAGCATTCTTATGGAGTAGAAATACTATGACACTATCTATGTTCATGTGCAAGGTTGCTTTGTCCCTTGCTCATTATTTGAAGACATTGACTGCTTGAACTCCCCGATTACTATCTTATGTGTTTGATTCATGATAAAATCTATTCATACACCTAGTTGGTTATTTAAAAGAATTGAAATCTGAGTTCTATGTCCTTTTCTTGCGCGATAAAACTATTTCTTTGCCATTTACTATACTTTCTCATGCGGCTATGTGAGAATTCTCGCGCGAAACTTGAAACCAGTGCTTTTTACTGTTTACCAGTTTGTTCTATTTTGTTGCTCCGCTCAGAGCATTTGCTCATGTGAAACAACATTTCTTCACATGAGACAGGTACTTCCTCGCTTGAAACTGCCCGTTAGTGAGCTGTTTGATGTCATTTCTGAGTCCGTTTTAGCTTGTTGTCCTATCATTTTTTAGTTTTCTGGGTTGATCTGGATCTGATTGGATTACTTACCCTACTCTTAGAAGCTTGTTTTGCTTAGGATTCTTGCATTTGACCTCTTGGCTTAGCAATCTTTTGATTTCACAAGTGACCTTGCTTGGCACTTGGTGAGTTAGAAACCGTTCCTATTGAAAAGATAAACCTTTCGATTCTTTGATAACACACCTGGAGAGTTTTGGTAGTCTCTTGTCCATTCACTTTCATACAATTTCAATATCAATTTATATAATTTGGGTAAGACCATCCTCCTGGTCCATATGTGTTAAGGGTATTCACCCTTTAATTATAGAACTTCTGTGGCAGTGTTGGCTTATTCCTATTTGCAATTTTCTATCTTATCACCTCCTTTTTGGACAAGTTAATGCTTTTACTATCCTATTTTGGTACCAACATCTCTTAGGGTAATCCTTTTAGCTAGTACCTTTTCTTTCATGCCAGTTACAACAAGATACCAAGTAAATAAAGGAAAATGACCTCAAGTTGTTTTTAACCAATTACCCCTAGTTCAAACTCGCCAAAGACATAAGGGAAAAGAACCCATATTTAATCAATCACCTAGGAACATTTCTGAGGTTTGGTTCTCTTCTTGTTCCCCTTCTTTGTTCCTCCTTTGGAATCATGGGTCTCAAATAATTTTTTATGGAACCTTCCTTGAAAGAGGATGAGCTTGACTTCATTGATCTATTTGAAGAATGTTATCTCTCTAGATATCCCACGGGTGAGGAATGTATGGAAAAAATAAAAGAAAGAATGAATAAATCAGATGCCTTTGCCAGGGTTCTCCGCATGATTCTGTCGCAACCTATTTCTTCCAATCATTCTTCATCATACAAACCTTCTTCCACTAGGTCCTCATTTTCTTCTTCTTCACAATCTCATTCTTCTTCTACTTCTCCCAAGAGTCATGCTTCTCTGAGTGATAGAATCAAGAGGATTGAGCATCAGAAGAAAGAAATTCAAGATGAACACGCTCGTAAGGAAGAACAAATTAGACTCCTAGAGGTGGAGAGAAAAATATTGTTGGATATGGAAAGAAATGCCTACTATGATGAGCAACATGATAATCCTTGTGATACCTCTTCCATGAAGAATGACACGCCCATTTTTGATGACTATGATGACTATGACTATGATGATGGACAATGTATTGATACCTATATTCCTAAGCATCATCCTCGTGGTACGCTTGTTCTTACTAAAGGGGGTTCCCATTGGATAGATTGTGATGGTGATCCATAGGATTTTGATTTTGAAAGAGAATTTGATGATTTTTATGAACAATACTTTGATGATATATTTGAGGAGGAGAAAGCTTTCCGCGCTAATTACAAATGTCAATTTTATCCCTCCTCTAAGTATTCTCATACTGAACATAAATATTGCACTCTCAAGAAAGATCATGTTAATGATGAACCTTTTTTTTTTATGGCTCCCTTCCATCCTCTAATTCTTCCAATACTCATACATCTCCTAAAGTTGCCAAACCTTCCACAAATCCTTCATCTAACAATTCTTTTCATGCAGTTCCTTATAGTTATCCTCAAGGGCTACCTCTTAAAGAAACTCAAGCTAACCTTCACTTGGCTGCAAATACTTTCAATAATGCTAAACCTAAAGAGCCTAAGCCTTTATATGCTATAATTCCTACTTCAGCTACTTCTTCCCCATCTCTTCCCAAGTCTCCCATACAATTCCAACATGCTTCCTTGTCCTTAGAAGTGGCTCCATCTCAAGAGGATTCTAAAAATGATAAAGAAAAGAACATAAAGAAAGATCAAGATCAAGAAACCTCCATGTCATCCAATCCTCTTTATGATGACTCTTATCTACATCATGGTTCTTTTCATCCCTTACGCCCTTTCTCATTCATTCCACCATGTCTTAAGTCTTCTCCTAAGAAAGATAAAGTTAATACTTACATCGTTGAGCTTATTGACAATCAAAATAACCTTACGACACTTGCACTTTCTAAAGATGATACTTCCAATAAGGTTATTAAAAATGGTTTTGTTACTTCCAATGTTGAGCTTATTGAAAATCAAGAGAAAAATTATTCACTTATGCTATCCAAAGATCCTTGTCAAGATCAAAGTCTTCCATCTTCTTGTTCTACCACTCCATGCTCACTTCCACTTTCTACTCTTCCTAAGTCTTTCCAAGCTTCAAACAATCCTATAAAAGAAGGTGCTCCTATTCAAGATGTTCAAGATTCTATTGAAAATCCTAATGCTCACTCTAAAGATACTGATGTCCTTGGTTGTCATATACATGCCGATGAACTTATTGATTATCCTTTTGCATCTTCCACGTCCATCCTTGGACCTCCCCCACCAATACTAAGGGCTTCACATTTTCCTTCCATCTTGGGTCCTTATGTACCTTCACTTTCCCCTCCTGACTCTCCTAATTCGTCATCCATCTTGGGTCCTTATGTCCCTGCATCTCCTATCCTTCCTCAAGATCAACATAGATGCATACCCTTGAATCTTTTTCATCCATCCACCCATCTAAACCAGTCATATTCTTGTTCTTCCTTCATAAGTCCCAAGTCTTTTGGAAGAAACTTGAATGTTCGATACAAGAAAAAGAAGCAATACAAGAATCCATCTAAAAAAGAAGATCACCATGTCTCCTCTAATCGACATGGGGGCATAAAGTCAAAAGAGATATCTAAAAAGAAAACTACAAGACAAGTATGGGTT
>MU225308.1:1279660-1309761 GCA_018584345.1 Thuja plicata
CCAAAACTGCCCAATGATGATAAAAATGTTGCAATATTTGCTAATCAGTGACAAGTCCTAAGAGTCTACATATAGCTGCATTTAGAGATTGCATGATGCATTTTTGAAAGAAAAACATAAGGATTTGGGCTCAAATTCCTCTCTATTTATAATTCATCTAAAATCCAAGTTTATTACTAATACCCATGCTTCCCAAAATCTTTGATCTATCGGGAACAAAATCGAACTCATATTTTCAATATGATTAACTTGGTACTTGTGTGTTTACTCTTAAACACACCCCCGCTCCTACACTTCTTCTACTTCATTCTTTCTTGCCCTAACTGCTTCCTGCAATAATACATTCGTTCAACTAAGGGATTTTATTCTTTTCCTTCGATTTCATTCCCGAGGGGGCATGATCACACTATCAACAATTAAATTTTTGCTCGAAACAACAACAAAATGACTTTGTTATCAAATAAACTAGAGGCATAACAGTGTCCTTGACTAAGTTGGAACTGTTGGATAGAAAGATTTGGTTCTCATGAGCTGATATCTTATGTTTCCTCATTTTTTAAAATATTTTTATTAAGCTCCTGGAAGCTTCTTACTGATTTTTGAACGACAACCAAGTTCAGAATCAATATTATCAATTTTTGGACGACAACCAAGTTTAGAATTGGTATTTTCAAAATCTTTTATTGATCTTTGGATGACAACCAAGTTCAAAATCAATTCTATCAGTTTGGTTCGAACAAGTGCAAGACTGATCTCATCAACATTTCATTCGACAACCAAGAACAAGATTCTCAATCTTTCTGAAGTCAAAATCAAAAACTTTCTTTGAATCAATGCGCTGCTCGCACATCAATTCAAAGAGGGGCAAATGTAACCACCTGAATTTGGTCTGTTGCAACTATGGACCCTATTTTCCCTAATTGAGATCATACCCTTGATTATGTCCAAATGACCCTGTTACTGCTTGGCATAATTCTTTAAATCAATTTAATGTCCTTTATCACTAATTTATATTAACTATTATAGCCATATGATTCAAATCAATTCAAATCATTTAAATCAAACCAAATTCAAACATGGCTATAGTATTTAATTATAAAGGAATTAAATAAATCCCTAAATAAATTATCCACTTGCAAATAACCCATTCCCCTAGCCTATTTAATTTAATTAAAATGGTTATAGTCCCCTAATTATTAAAAAGCAATTAAATTGTTTAAATAATTAATTTCTATATTTTTGGAGTGAATTAAATAAGTTTGATTCATTTAATTAATATTTCCCTAAACCCCAACCTAACCTATCTCAACCACTTCTACCCTAGGTTCTAACCCTTCTCAACCCATTCACCCTTGCTAATCTAATCCTAATCCTAATTCTAACCCTAACCCACCTCTTAATATTGTCACATTCCATTAAGGAATGCTTAGCAACTCAACCCACTTGAGAAAGTCCACTTTCTCAAGCTTGACTTTCTTAAGGTCCACCTTCTCAAGCCACCCTTTTACACCCTTCCATTGCTTCTTTAAGGCTTTCATTAATGCCGTATTAATGAAGATGCCTTAATCCTATGTCTCTTCCATGCCTTATTAATGCCTTGGGCATTAATGGCTCTTACACCTCCATTAATTAGTCCCTTAACTCATTAATTCACTTTGTCCCCCCTCTCTCTCTCTCTCTCATTCTTCTATAAATAGAAGCCATTTTTGAGAGTAAATAAGCCTTCACCTCATATCCTAAATGCATTGTTATGCTGTTAAATTAACATTAGACTTATATTTCATCTCTCATTTCATGCTTTTGCATTGTTTTCATTTCAACTCTTAGAGCTAGGATGCATACTTTATCATCTTTTTAGCTTGTTTATAATCTAAAATCCTTCATGCTAGGTCGCATATGTCATTAAGTGTGGCATAAACTGAGGGCGTTTATGTTACTAATCACTCTTCCTAGTTAGAAGGCAATAGGTCGATATTAGGCAGTTTTGTATGCTTATCTAACCTTTTTAAACTAATGCAATGACTTATTGATGTGTTGTGTCTCTCTTATCAGGTACCCAAATACACACGCACATTTCTATGATATATATCCTGTCACTGACCATACTGCCTCAAGACTCTGGTAATAATGAAGCACTCTATGATATACCTTGTCTGACCAATCAGGTATCTGCTATGACACAAAAATGGTACCTATCGGGCATCTGAAGTCCACACCTCACAATCTAGATATGGTCGCCATATGACCTCTGTCATGTCATCAAATAAATGATGTCAGTACTTGACCTTGCCCAGATGGGGCTACTATAAATGGTCTTCATACATATACATATAAGGCTGCTTAGGTGCCCTCTGCCTATCAACAATCGACCGTGTCACAGGGATGTTCTCCCAGGCCCAGATCTGAAGAATAAGAATCCCCACAGTCATACTACGGGTATAGTGATACACGATCTCATGGAGCTCTCTGTACATATGAGCTAAGATACAACTCCCCCAAGCAAAATGCTGATGGTGGGTCACCATTTGCTTAATCATATCAACCCAGCCAACAAGAAATCCATGCTGACCTCTATCTGGCATGAGGATACCGCCTACCAGACCTACCAAATAAATAGATATTCAATCGTAATGATCGACCATATAGTCCCAGGAAAGATATTGGCGGCCTATGGTGTCGTCCTGGAAGTATCTCTGTGCAGCACCAATCGCCATGACCACTATAGACTCAAATCGTACCTCATGACCAACAATAAGTACATGCAGAATCCTCCAGACGTCCTTGATTGTCACTGTAATCTCTCTAGTGGGTAGGTGGAAGGTATTGTGCTCAGAATGCCATCTCTCGGCAAGAGCAGTCAATAACCCATGGTTTACCCTAATCTCGGGTAAACCTATCAAGGAACGCAATCCACATCGGATCACATTCGTCTGCTCATCATTTGACAATTGGCTAGACAATGCAAGTACACATGCAAGGTATGTGCCGCAAAAAGCGACTACCTCAAACTGGGCCTATTTTGGATAAACAATGGCTATACATCAGTATCTTATCTACATTACAGGGGTAGATTCCTAATCAACTAAGTCATTACCAGTTCGCAGGATGCAAACAGATCAAAACATTAAAACATCTAAGTCTTCTACTAGATGCGATCTTGGAAAAATAGGATGCGATTGTGTTTACTGGATGCGATCCCCGAAAAATTGGATGCGATCCCCAAAAAATGAGATGCGATCCTAAACGCGGGGTGCAATCCTAAGAAAATAGGATGCGATCCCCTGATGAATTTCCTAATAAAACAAGGCAAAACCTAAGGAACTGGATGTGATCCAGAAAAACCTGGATGCGACACAGAAATCTAGAAAAACCAAATACAATCCGGGAAAAACTGGATGCGAGTTGCGATTAGCAGGATGCGATCCTAAATTTGAAGGGCTATAATTATCACCAAAATGCATGAAATTCAAAATTGCAAAATTCACAAGTTAGTTTATCGAGCACTTACCAGCAGTGGGTATTCGACTGGTCACTGGTGTCTGTGGCTCATCTCAAAATGGTGCTTCCTCACAGGGACTACCATCTTCTCTGTAGAGCTCTCTAAATTTCCATGGAGGAAAGTGAAAATCAATAGTGAAATGGTAATTTTGGAGGCTTATATGGGTCTTTTGAGACATTTAGGGATTCTGAAACTCCTCCCAAACAACTAAAAATTCATTTCTATTCTCTTTTTACTCAATCGAGAACCAAATCGAAGGTGCCTCCGATGTTTTCAGTAGCACAGTGTCATTTTTGCGACAGTTTTGAAAATTATGAATTTGCTTCAATTGTTCCCCACATTGGTCAATATGGCACATTTCACCATACATCTTGGTCTAGACATCATTTTATCAGCCTTATCACTCATATTTTCACGTAATTAACTTGGTCATCGTGTGTTTATTTTTTTAAACACACCTTCTTTTCCCACATCTTCTACTCCATTCTTTCTCGTCCTAAACTGCTTCTTGCAAGTGTTATGTTCTTTTCAATTGAGGCATTTATTTCTTTTCCTTTGATTTCATTCTGAGGGGGCATTTTCACACTATTATCAATTAAATTTTTGCTCAAAACTACATTAAAAATGACTTCGTTATCAAACAAACTAAGGGGCATAACAATTTCCTTGATTAAGTTGAAACTGTTGGATAGAAAGCTTTGGTTCTCATGAGCTGGATATCTTATGTTTCCTCATTTTAAAAGATTTTTATTAAGCTTCTGGCAGCTTCTTACTAATTTTTGAACAACAACCAAGTTCAGAATTAGTATTACCAATCTTTGGATGACAACCAAGTTCAGAATTGGTATCTTTAAAAATATTTTATTGATCTTTGGACGACAACCAAGTTCAAAATCAATTCTATCATTTTGGTTCAATCAAGTGCGAGACTGATCTCATCAACATTTCGTTCGACAACCACGAACGGAATTCTCAATCTTTCTAAAGTCAAAATCAAAAACTTTCTTTGAATCAATGTGCTGCTCGCACATCAATTTAAAGAGGGGAAAATGTAACCACCTAAATTTGGTCTATTCTAACTATGGACCCTATTTGCCCTAAGTGTGATCATACCTTCCATTATGTCCAAGCGACCCTGTTACTGCTTGGCATAATTCTTCAAATCAATTTAATAGCCTAGGTATTTTTATCACTGAATTATATTAACTATCATAGCCATATGATTTAAATCAATACAAATCAATTAAATCAAATCAAATTCAAATATGGCTATAGTATTTAATTATAAAGGAATTAAATAAATCCCTAAATCAATTACCCACTTGAAAATAACCCATTCCCCTATCCTATTTAATTTAATTAAAATGGCTATAGTCCCCTAATTATTAAAAAACAATTTCATTGTTTAAATAATTAATTCCTATATTTTTAAATGAACTAAATAAGTTTAATTCATTTGTTAATATTCCCTCAAACCCTAACCTAACCTATCTCAACCACTTCTACCCTGGGTTCTAACCCATCCCAACCTATTCCCCCCTTGCTAATCTAAATTCTAAGCCTAATCTAATTCTAACCTCCCTCCTAATGTTGTCACATTCCATTAAGGAATGTTTAGCAACTCAACCCACTTGAGAAAGTCCACTTTCTCAAGCTTGACTTCCTTAAGGTCCACCTTCTCAAGCCAACCTCTTACACCCTCCCTTGCTTCTTTAAGGCTTTCATTAATGCCTTATTAATGAAGATGCCTTAAGCCTATGTCTCTCTCATGCATTATTAATGCCTTGGGCATTAATGACTCTTACACCTCCATTAATGAGCCCCTTAACTCATTAATTCACCTTGTCTCCCCTCTCTCTCTCTCTCATTCTTCTATAAATAGAAGCCATTTTTGAGAGAAAAAGAGGCCTTCACCTTAGATTTAAAATACATTGTTATGCTATTGGATTAATCCTAGACTAATATTTCACTTCTTATTTCATGCTTTTACATTGTTATTATTCACATGCTTAGAACTAGAATGCTTGTTTATCATCTTTTTAGTTTGTTTATAATCTAAAAATCCTTCATGCTAGGTTGTATTTGTACTGATTGTAGCATATTCTAAGGGCTAATATGTTACTAATCACACTCCTCTTAGTTAGAAGGCAATAGGTCGATATTAGTGGGTTTTGTATGCTTTATCTAACCTTTCGAGCTAATGAAATGACTTATTGAGTGTTTGTGTCTTTCTTAACAGGTTCCCAAATACACACTCATAGGTAGAGTTACCAAAATTGTACAAACCTTTTGATAAATAATAAAAGTTTGAAACTAAGAAACCAAACAATATAGAAATGCCCATTGTTTTCTCTTGAGGAGGAAATCTGTTTGAAACATTATGGTTGGGATTTCAACATTTCTTTCAGTTGGAATGCTTAATAAAATAGTTTCTTCATTTAATACATAGGAGATATCTTCCCATACAGACAAGTTACAACTTATTCCTTTTACTTCTAAACCTACTCTGCTCCTAAAAATAGTGCATCTTCTATGGATATAGGAGAATGTAGCAAATCACTTATTGAACTCTTAGAGGTTGAAGGTGTAAAAGCCACAGTTTTATCCGTCACCTTAGATGGTAATGCACTCAAATGTCAACTGGAATAATGATTGACTACACTCTTGAGTTCAATTTTAGTAGCCGCATATTTTTAAAAAAAAATCAGGGGAAAAAATCTAGAATTTGAACTTGTTCTAATGGTTGTGATAGTAAGTGTTGATTTAATACCAGCAATTATTAATTTAATACTCACATTTATTTATTTAATGTTCAATTTCTTTTAGAACATTGCACCAATAGCTGTAACTTTAAAGTTGTTATTGACAATGATGACTACCCATAATTGAATGAACCATATCCCTTAGTTTTAAAAGAAACCAATTATGTGATGTGGCCCTACAATCCTAGCTATAAATAGGGGACTTGCCAAGTCAGTTGGTATAAAAAATTGGGAGCAATGTGAAATTTCTACATAGGATTTTGAAAAGCGTGCAGCTATGGTGGCTCAACTACTAAGTCCTCTCCTCTACCCTTTATTTGAAAATTTGGCATCATCTAGATACTCATCCTAATAGCTCCTTTAGACATTTAATGTTGGTCAATAATTAGCTTGTGTAGACAATAAACCTTTATAAAACTCGAGACTTCTCTAAAATGAAATCCTACCAATTTTAAATGTTTAAATTTTACAAGATGCTGAAACTATATAACTCTAAATGCATATCACTTTTCCAATTCTCTATATGTTTGTAAGTTTGAGTTTTCCAATCCAGAGAATTTTTGCATCCAAAAAGGACTTATTATCAATTGTTTTTATTAATAATTGATAAAAATTGCACCCATATCCTTTGACAACAATCTTAAAATATCTAGACAAAATGATAAAACAATATGAAATTATATCTTAATCTTTAAAATTATAACTTGTTAAAAAAAAATATGATAGAATTTAATTACAACTAGCACATGAATATATAAATATTAAACATAGCATGAATATTATATGATAAAAATAAAAATTTTCATAACTACTAAAATTTAAAATATACTTCCGAGAATAACCTACCATGCATTATTTATTAATCGTCCAGGGAGAGCCGACTAGCCTTCATAAGAACAACAAGCTCTTATATTTCTCCCTTCTAGTCTAAAATACATTCATTACACTTTACATGATTTTCACATGTACGTTGCATTGATAATTATCAACACCATTTTTGGAGCATATGCTGCAGCTTCAAGATCCATAACGCAATGATATTGGAGGCATAAGATGACCAAGATGATGTTTCCTTTGCCCCTCCAAAAATTGGACTACTTCACTCGACGAGCTTGAGTGATTCTCATGAGCACACTGCAAGAGTGCCTCTACCACCTATTTTTCTTCTCCACTCACCATCTCCCCCTTCCCATCTGTAGAATTTTTCAGCTACAGCTGCATAAAAGATCTAACTATAAACAAGAAGGAAAAAAATAGAGCTTGCAAAATAAAACAAAACAGAAAATAGGGCTGTTGAGAATAAAAAAATCTATTACTCATTGTACAATTTATATTATAATACTTGTATATTTATACAAGTTTACCCTTTGTTAACAATGGAAAATTAAGGTGAAGAGTACAATCAGGAATTTAAACAACAGTTCCTCTGTAGTTGGATATGGTGATCCACAAATTATGGATCTGAACTAAAGCTGAGACAGAAGTTTAGAATTAAACACCAACAACCCCCCTTAAATCTAACTAAGGAGAAAATAAAAACTAGATAGGAAAGAGGGAAAAAACCCAGTGGGAACAAAACCCCCCCTCAAAAATTAACACTAATCTGCATGGCAGTTACAATGTTGTAGTATCCTTCATTCTGAGGTCTCACAGAAAGTGAAAATGAAAAGATGAGGCCCATATGTGCCTTCACAAAGAAGAGAAAGAATGCTAATACAGAATGTAGCATGGCGAATATTGTAGTAGGTTCCTTTGCAAGAAATAATGCCTCTTCCTTTTGGAAGATAAAAACCTTGAGTTATCAAACTGCTGAATTCCCACTCAGTTGAAATGCATGAAGGAATCAAGATGAATGGTTCTGCAAAAATATTAGTTATCTCTTTAGAAGGCAAATAGATCTCCTTCAAATTTTGTGCCAAGCTATCCATACTCATATCAAACTGAGAGGAATGATAATGTAGAGAATGAGAAAGAGAATTAGAATGATCCCTTACAATAATTGACAAAGAATCACCCCCATCAAAGAGAAGATGTATGCAATCAATTGTGTCATCTAGATCTGAATTGGGTGATTCCATAAACAAAAAAGAGATGTCTGATAGAAATTGATCCCATGGAACTGAATCAAGAAGACATAAATGATTCTGTTGCAAAGAATCATTGGAAGCTTTCAAAGAAGAAACTCTTAACTCTGAAGAAACAACAGGTGCATAGGGGTTATCAGCAAACTGATCATCCAAGAAGGATGTGTCCAAACAAGATGGGGTAACAAGAATCTTAGTATCATCCATAGAATCTTGGCTATCTAAGGAATCATCACTTTCAGATGAAGAATCAATGTCTCCATACAATTGCTGGATGATGGTCCAAGCAATGAAAGGGCACTCAGTGTGCTCTATATGATGTAAAATATCCTCAGAAATAGTAATGCATATTAATCCATAGGCAATGTCATTACTATTCAACCATTCAATTTTCTGTTCATAATCGCTCGGCTCAGAAACATGTCCAAGGAGATAGGGCAATAGATCATGCTCAAGGCAGTGATTATTTATCCCTTGTTTCCATGACATATAATTTTTTGAAGTTAGCTTCACAACAGAAGGATGAAAACAAATACCAGAAGACATGATTAACCCCTTAGTGGAACTTTATTTCAGTTTGTGATTACAAAAACATATTAGAGACAACCCCTAAGACAATGAAAAAAATCATTTTAAAAATAGCTCTTACAATCTGTACCTGTAAAAAAAATGCTTTAATCTCCTTCCTAGCAGCCTTAGCTCTGATACCATGTAGAATTTTTCAGCTACAGTTGCATAAAAGATCTAGCTATAAAGAAGAAAAAAAAAAATAGAGCTTGCAAAATAAAACAGAACAGAAAATAGGGCTGTTGAGAATAAAAAAATCTATTATTCATTGTACAATTTACATTATAATACTTGTATATTTATACAAGTTTACCCTTTGTTAACAATAGCAAATTGAGGTGAAGAGTACAATCAGGAATTTAAACAACAGTTCATCTATAGTTGGATACGGTGATCCACAAATTATGGATCTAAACTAAAGCTGAAATAGAAGTTTAGAATTAAACACCAACATCATCTACTGTTATTGCTTGTATTTTCCATTCCATATGACTCCCACTTCCTGCACTAATAATACTAGAAACATGTCTTCTCACATGCACTATCTTTTCCTCACTTCCCATTCTTGTTAAATCATCATACAAATACTTCATCCGCTCCCAAAATCTGTATGCTTCCATTTGCGAGATGCTGGGAATGCTGCTCTTCTTCTTCATCTTCATTTCCTTGTCACCTTTGTAAGAACATCTTTTATGCCAAATATAATAGAGTGGAAAATGACTTTTCAACTTGGTGAGAGAACTCTCCAACTCAGCACTGAACAACAACATCTGATCTGCTAAGCCTACGAATAGCAGCAATATTTCTCCAGAGTGCGACCCACCTTCCACCTACTTTCACGAGAAATAGAAACAAGATTAATTATTCAACATGTATATGTCATCAAAAGTGGTTTAGATAAATAAATATTTGAACTACTTAGCTTCACCTTCGTTTGAGTGAAGGCAGATTTTGAAAAATGAATTGCTTGTAGTTGAATGCCATCTCCCATTCTATTTTCTTGAGTTCCTCTTCACAAGCCTCTGAAAATAGAAATGCTTTGAATCCCCACCTTTTTATCATCTCCCACGCATTCTTGTTGGAGATTCTTCCTCTTCCATCCACCACCATCACTCTCGCACGCGACCATGGGAGATTTAATGAAGTAAAGAAGTGATAGAAAAGTAATGACGCCACCTTTACCAGCTTCATAATAGCAAATTGAAGGCAAGGTGATAGAAAATTAATGACACCACCTTTACCAACTTCATGCTAAGAAGAAAACACAATGTCGTCCGACCATATGACACAACAAGCAGAAGTAAGCAAAAATCCAGAGATTTTAACTTCTCTTAACTACAACACATCCAGACTGCGAAGTCTGCAACAAGTATCCTAAACATAGTACTTTCTAGAGAGGTCAGTCAGACCTTGCACATTCCAAGATAAAAAAAATTCATGAAAACTCTTGCATATCTTCCTTGTCCTCAAGAGAGGAGAAACTATTCTGCAAGAAAGTTGGAATGGGGCCAAAGCTAGATGGTAATTCTCTAGGGGAGACATACCTTCGCCTTTCCTCTGGGTCTTCCGCACGACCATTAGGGCTGCAAGACTGATGCAATGTCTGTGAATAAACAACTAATGAAATATCATGCATAGTGTGCACCACCCCTGGGCTGGCAAACCACGTAGCTGTAGATTTCCCCTGAGAAGTAGGGTTTGAATTTTGACGAATGACCAACGGTGCTTTGGCAGTAGGTATTATCTTGGCTGTCGGGGGAGCTGACGGAGGAGCAGAAGTGGAGGCGATGGCTGCCTACTTGGGAGCTGAAGAGGCCTTGCCTTTTCACCCTACTGTGGTCCACTCTTCCTTCTTTCCAGCCTCTGAATTCTTAACAGGAACTTCCTTTGGCTGCGGCTTGACCCGAGGAACAGCCAAAGGGCAATCCTTTATCTTATGTTCCACCGATTGACACCGATAACAAGTGTTCAGTAGGTTCAAATAAAGCACCTTCTAAGAGAAGGTGTGGGAGCCAACCTGTATTTCAACAGAGTCTTTGAGGTCCTTGGAAAGGTCCACCTCAATGCCAACATGCTTCTGTGGTTGAGCATTGAAAAACTTATCATGCTCCATGATAACAACTTTGCCAAGGGTTTTGGCAATGGACTCAATAAATGGCCAACATGGTAATGGGAGACCGGGAAATTCAACCCAAAAAGGAACCCTAAGTTTCTTGTCATCTGAGACTGTGAAATCTTGACACCACATCTGAAACACAAGTAAAGAAGACCTAATGGTCCAAGGGCCACGACTAAAAACCGCCTCCGCTTGGGAAGGGTTGGCAAAATGAAACAGGAAAAAACCTTTCGTAAGGTTTTGAACACCTTCAAGGCGGACCCCATGAGGGGTCCAGCTCTTATTGACTCAATCTTTTAGAATACTTTCAGGAGGAGTACGACCCACAAAATACCCTATTAAGTTATGTTTCTCTAGCCAATCACAAGCAACATCAAATTATTGCATGTTAAGAACAATATCAGGGTTACCTCGTGGAAGACCTTTAGAAAAACCTTGCATGGTCGCTTGTTCAGAGGGGGCGCCATGACTTTCTGTAGTAGCAATTCGAGCACTAGCATCAACTGTTGGGCCGAAGTTGGCCGGAGCCATTATAAACTAACCCTAATGAGGACTCTTGCAGTGAATGCGGTATGACAGGTGGAAAACTCAAAAGAAAAGTGTAGATACTGTCTGCTGTACACATGAAACCCTAGCAGAGTGCTCACTATTAAAGTTTCTCTAATGAATAATAACCCCTTTATTGTTTACATTTCAGAGCAACCCATCATATGTTTCTTCGATACAATTGTAGTTCTATCATCAAAGTAACTTAAGTGATTGACATAGTATTTATCCTCCGCTCTGATGGTTATAGTTTCCCTGATACTACATAAGATCGGTAGAGCTCTCTTTGATATATGACTTGTCATCATTCACTTTATTCACTCTTATCAGTGAACCTTCCCAGAGCTCGTGCCGATATCCCTGTAACACTTCACTGGGAATTTTCATATTTTTTGTGATGACTAATGATTCTCTAATAAAAGTACCCTTCTTTTATCTTTTTTGACTCCTTCATCAGTACTGAAACAAATAGATTGTTCCTTTGATATAACTAAAAAAGAAACCATTAGTGTAACTTATGTGATCGACCTGATCTTTATTTCTTCCTCCGATGCTCATTGTTTCCCTAATATGGATCATCAGTGAAACTTATGCTAATAATGTATCACAAAGAAGACTTCGACATAACACATAAATTTGGACTAACTTAAGATTTCTATTCCGATGGACAATGTTCCTCCAATGACCTCCTAATGTATATTTTATTTCCTCAATTAGAATAACATTGATTTGCCTCCTTTTGATAAAAAAATTCATCGAGGTAACAAATGGATTGTCCCACTGAGTTCCTCTGATGATCACTTACGTTCAGGTTTCCCATTTCTTTAGCCTTCTAATCAGTGTAATGTGGTCAATTTCCTTTGATATAATGAAACCTTCTACATAGAAATAAGTGTATTAGAGGAACATGTGTAGTGTTTTCCTGAGGGGGATTATCTCCTATAAATATGCCATACGAAAACTGTATTCAGGATAGTAATGGCTCTAGGATGCTTTAAAGGTAGTGATGGAATTTGTAATAGGTATTATCCAGAATATTAATGAAGAACTAAACTAGCACCCCTATACAGATGGTGATTTTTTTTAAGAAAACTTCAGTAGCTTCAATCTTTAAAAAGGTCTCTCCCTACTTGATCAAATACAAAAGCTTGGTGATAACTTGTGGAAAATGGCTATGAAAAAGTGTCTATGGAAGGACTTTTAGTGTTATTTTATTCTTAGGAAACACTATATTTTAGGTTTCCAATAGAATGATGAATTTATATTGTATTGGTTGATGTGATCATCTCTCTTCCAAAACTTTGTGTTTAATTTACATTCCATTTCCAAAGAACTATTTATTAAACAAATTAATTTAATAGTTTTATTTTCTTTCCATGTTGGTTAGTAAACCTAATAAAAGAAGTGAAACATAGAAAACCTAGTAGTATTCATCATAAATGATGTCTCCCATTCATGCTTTTTTGGTAATTTCATCATGATTTAGATATTGTATCGATAGTTTAATAAAACTACAATAATGAAATATGTGGCATCATCCGTATAAAGCTTCAAGGAGTAATAAGGGAGATTGTGATGCTAAAATATAAGGGGTAGGAAATCCCCTTTGATTGATAACCAATAAGATAATTCTTAATGAAACAACATAAGTTAGTGAAATTGTAGAAAAACCCAATAGGGTTTTGGATGTGTAATTAATTGAGCTCACTATATATGTTTGAAATATTTATTTAATTTGATACATCAATCAAGGGTGAAATGAAAACAAGTAAATAATAAAAAAGGTCATCATGGGTAAGTGCACCAAGATGGTGTGCAAAAAGAGGGTACAAGTGACCACTTTTTTCTTGAAATCAGGTAAACCTTAACTTCAAAGAAAAATTCGACAGCCATACACTCAAAATTTGGAGATGTGCAAACAATAAGAATTCTAGTACTCGAATCTAGTTTCTAAAATACTAAAGTTTTTAAAAAATAGATAAGATTAAGAGGGTCAAACTCATTGCGCACACAAAACTTTTCCTAATTTTTTATTAAAAACATATCATAGATGTTTCCGTGCACTCAAAAAAATTTATAGTTAGATTTACTATTTTGCAAAACCCTTTGTAGAATGATAGTTAAGAGTGAGATCTAGAAGTTGTGTATTTTTTTGTAATTTTCCATTGAGTAATTTTATTTTATTTTTATGACTTTTTTAAGTGGCCGCATCCTAAAAATTAGGTATTTGTTCATGCATTGGGAATAACTTGCATCAAAATAATGAAAAATCCAAACTTATTTTTTTCAAAGTGTGTAGAATCAAGTGTAGAACAATAATATGTAATTTTTAAAAAATTTGGTTAAGTAGATCAAAATTTATTAATAAAATGGTGGAGATATGTCTCTGAGAACTCTGAAGACACTGGTAAAGAAAATCAAAGTTCACTATGCTCGTGTTGTCCAAAAATAGAAACAAAATATATGGTTAGAAAGATGAGAAGATGTGTGAAATTATGGTGGTAATTTTACAAATACCCACTTGACGATGTTTAAACCTAATGAGGAGGAAGTTGATAAATCCCCTGGGAAGAACAAAAGATGTGTAAAGGGAGAGAAATAGAGGGACAAAAAGCTCCCAAGGCTTAGGGTCATTGTACAAACCTCTTACCTAGCCATAACCTATATGGGTTCTTAAATTTTACAAAACCCATAAGCATTATGGAAGATAAATGTTCAAACTTTTCTATTTTTTTAATAATGTGTTTGCGTTTTGTAGACATAATGATATGTTTTGAGGAATTATAAACATATCCTTGTAAACCTATCATAAACCACACAAATATATACACTTACATGTATAATATGTATATATGTACACACACATGTGTGTGCGTGCATGCAACTCTCTCTCTCTCTCTCTCTCTCTCTCTCTCTCTCTCTCTCTCTCTCCCCACNGCATGCATCTCTCTCTCTCTCTCTCTCTCTCTCTCTCTCTCTCTCTCTCTCTCTCCCCACTTCCTCTTTGATTCCTAGTTCTACATAGCCTGTTTGGGTTATGTAGAGCTAAATCCCTAAGTTTAGTCCTATAAAACCCGTATGAGCTATGAAGAAATATGGACGTTATATTTAGGTCCTCAAAACCCGTACAGGTTATGAGGAAATCTGAATATATATCACTCCTGTGGTTTTTTTTAAAAAACTATATGTTCTTCATAACCTACACGGGTTATGAGGAACTTTTTTTTTATTCTTTTAATGAAGTTTGGAAATTGTTCTGTTTTGCCAAGCCTACGTGTTTTGAAATTCAAATAACCCGCATAGGTTATGGAAAAAAAATGGTTTTTTTAATGTGGCTACTTTTTTTACTAGCAACTTGTTGCACTTACCCTCATAAAGATTTTTTCTTTATGAGCTTCCTAATGTGGGTAGAAACCACAGAGAAACTATCTAGGGAAAAGACCTTAGAAAGGGTTTCTTACCTACTATAATGTTTACATAAAACCAAGATAAGAATAGAATTACACTTATGTTATGCTTTGATCATGTTTGTAAATAGTATATAGACAATAGAGAATGGGGTCTTAGGAAGGTTCTATGTTGATAAAGATTAAAAAGTCAAGATAAATTATTTCAGTAAGAGTATTATGATAACAATTTATCTAACATATTTTAAGATAAAACATATTTAAGCTATACTTGAAAGGATTTTGAATATAGATTGATTGACTCACCAAGGTATTAGGCCAAAATCCTATTAGTGTATTACATAATTTGGTAGGTTTAGGGTTTTAGTTTACATAATAAAATATCGATGAATTATTTTTAGCAAGTATAGTTCGTTTACTTTAGTGGTTTTTGAATTGATTAATAATTCCAAATATGTATATATTGCCTATTTAAAGGCACATCCCAAATTAGTTCAATTGTTGATCTTGCATATTTTTCTACTTATTTATCATACGGTATCAAAGCTTCAAACAATTTTGTGCTTGTGAATTAATGAGAGAAATTTTGGGTGTCTTGTAGATGTTAGGCCATCCATAAAGCATTCTCCATTAGATGGTTGCATATGCATCTCTTAGTCATTGGAAAATTAGCATGGTAAGGAAGAAGAAACTTTTTACTGTTGTTATTCTCTAGTTTATGAAATACAGTGTTTGGAGGTCAGAAAAGAAATGGTAATATCCTAGAGTATTGCTACCACTCTTGCACTCTTATTTCACATCATTGTGGTCTCGTGAATAATTCAAAGGATACAATGCAAGATCATTGTAAATTTGTTATATTCCCATTCTTGTTAGGTTTGGAGTCAACCTCTAGTATGTTTAAATCACTAACCTTTGGCAAGCTTTTCTTTCCATGTAATACAAGCACCAAGATTTGGAGTAGACCACAACTACATTTTGGGATATTTGGGCCTTGATAGATTCTTGTATCTCCGCTACAAAGGATCCCGATAGGCAATTATTTTTTAGAATAATCAGGGTAGCTAAGCATGGGGTAAACGTGCTAGAGGAAAGACAAGATGAAACCAATGTTGTTCCAGTATCCATGGAAGAATAATGGGGCTTTTTAAGTTCCTTCTATCAAGGTTCGTGGTGGAATATTTAGGAATTTTTCACATACAATTGCAAGGGAAATCATCTGCCAATGTCGGTTGTTTTGGTTGAATTTTAGAATGTTTTAGGTAGTTTTAAAACATGTAAATATTGTATCTCATGAGCTATTTTATTTCTAGCTCATATAGTTTATATTCCAACTTAGTATCAAGGAAGGCTTAGATAGTTAAACGAGGTCTGATCAGTAATTTGGGACTGCAAAATCCTTATCATGGCTTTCAGAGCCAAATACTTTTGTTATTTTGTATATTTTCTCTTAATATTAATATATATAGACATGATTTTAGTTTGCCCCCAAAAAAATTAAAATTGGAAATAATTATTTATTAAATAAAATATATTAATTAACATAAATCAAATTTAAAGTCTATTTTGTTTCTTCCTTTTACGAGTAATGTTTACTTTATTATAGCATTATTATAAATATTAAATAAGTAATATTATTATTTTGAAACAACTTAAAAATATATTTACAAAAATGAAAGAAACTTTTCAAAAATTAAAAGCTATGAAGATTTTTGTTTCCGAATACACTATAAAGGTACATAACTTTCATAAAAGTAATAGTTAGCCATATTCAATTAAGAAACATTAATTATTAAAGAAAAGAAAAGAAACACAATGGTTGTTGAGTCAACCATTGATTAGGGACCAACAACCATGGAGTAATAGCAACAACTATGTTGAACAAATACTCATAACATTTTGGAGCACAAACGATGTCTACAAGAACACACACACACATTGAATGTTGAGTAGTGCCTTTTAGACATGTGTGTGTGTGTGTGTGTGTGTGTGTGTGTGTGTGTGTGTGTGTGTGTGTTACATTATACACCGAGTAATGCCTCTCAGACATGGATAAGATTTTATGGAGAAGTAATCTTACTTTTCCTTGTAAATCAATGACCTTCATGTACAATTTTTTGGTTTTAAAGTTTAGGTAGAGTTACCAAAAATGTACAAACCTTTTGATAAATAATAAAAGTTTGAAACTAAGAAACCAAACAGTATAGAAATGCCCATTGTTTTCTGTTGAGGAGGAAATCTGTTTGAAGCATTGTGGTTGGGATTTCAACAATTCTTTCCCTTGGAACTCTTAATAAAATAGTTGCTTCATTTAATACATAGGAGATATCTTCCCATATAGAAAAGTTACAACTTATTCCTTTTACTTCTAAACCTACTCTGCTCTTAAAAATAGTGCATCTTCTATGGATATATGAGAATGTAGCAAACAACTTATTGAACTCTTAGAGGTTGAAGGTGTATAAGGCACAGTTTTATCCGTCACCTTAGATGGTAATGCACTCAAATGTCTACTGGAATATATGATTGACTATGCTCTTGAGTTCAATTTTAGTAGCTGCATATTTTTAAAAAAAAAATTAGGGGAAAAAATCTAGAATTTGAACTTGTTCTAATGGTTGTGATAGTAAGTGTTGATTTAATACCAGCAATTATTGATTTAATACTCACACTTATTTATTTAATGTTCAATTTATTTTAGAACATTGTACCAATAGTTGTAACTTTAAAATTGTTATTGATAATGATGTCTAACCATAATTGAATGAACCATATCCCTTAGTTTTAAAAGCAACCAATTATGTGATGTTACATGAGCTGCACAAGTATGGGTCTCCCTTTTGCACACCACCAGTCTTACCTTTTTTGGGGCTATTTTGACACCTTGGAAAAAGCATGCTAATGCGGCATCATATTTGATGATGTGGCCCTGCAATCCTAGTTATAGATAGGGGACTTGCCAAGTAAGTTGGTATAAAAAATTGGGAGCAATGTGAAATTTCTACATAAGATTTTGAAAAGCGTGAAGCTATGGTGGCTCAACTAGTGAGTCCTCTCCTCTCCTCTCCTCTTTATTTATTAATCGTCCACATAGAGCCATGACTAGCCTTCATAAGAACAACAAGCTCTTATACTTCTCCCTTCTAGTCTAAAATACATTCATTCCACATTACATGATTTTCACATACATTGCATTGATAATGATCAACACCATTTTTGGAGCATATGCTGCAGCTACGAGATCCATAACGCAATGATATTAGTAGCATAAGATGATCGGGATGATGTTTGGAATGGATTATCCCGTCTTTCCTTTGCCCCTCCAAAAATTGGACTACTTCACTCGGCGAGCTTGAGTGATTCTCAGCACACTGCAAGAGTGCCTCTACCACCTCGTTTGCTTCCCCACTCACCATCTCCCCCTTCTCATCTACCACTATTGCATGTATTTCCCATTCCATATGACTCCCACTTTCTGCACTAATAATACCAGAAACCAGTCTTCTCACATGCACTATCTTTTCCTCACTTCCCATTCTTGTTAAATCATCATACAAATACTTCATCCGCTCCCAAAATCTGTATGCTTCCATTTGCGAGATGCTGGGAATGCTGCTCCTTTTCTTCATCTTCATTTCTTCGTCAGCTTTGTAAGAAATTATTTTATGCCAAATATAATAGAGTGAAAAATGACTTTTCAACTTGGTGAGAGAATTCTCCAACTCAGCACCGAACGACAACATCTGATCTGCTAAGCCTACGAATAGCACCAATATTTCTCCACAGTGCGACCCACCTTCCACCTGCTCTCACGAGAAACAGAAACAAAATTAATTCTTCAACATGTGCAGGCCTTTAACAGGGTATCAGATAAGAAAATATTCTAACTACTAAGCTTCACCTTCGTTTGAGTGAAGGGCAGATTTTGAAAAACAAATTGCTTGCAGTTGAACGCCATTTCCCATTCTGTTTCTCTGAGTTCCTCTTCACGAGCCTCTGAAAATGGAAATGCTTCGATTCCCCACCTTTCTATCATCTCCCACGCATTCTTGTTGGAGATTCTTCCTTTGCCATCCACCACCATCACTCTCGCACGCGACCATGGGAAATTTAGTAAAGTAAAGAAGTGTTCCAATGACTGTTTAATCAACCATGGATTAGGGAGCACAGGCCATGGAGCATCTGCAGCAACTCTTTCAAACTTTGCCCTTTCTCTCTCATCACACAGTCCGATCCAAACCACTTCTACGCGATCTTGATGGCTGCCTTGCATCTTCGTATACATGTCATTCAATGCTGAGTAGCTTGGAATCATGTGCATCATTGGGCTTGTATGGAGAAGCAGTATCACTTTTCCTTGTAAATCAATGATCTTCACCTACAATTTTTTTTTCCAAAATTTCAGGCAGTGTCACCAATTTGCATAAACCTTTCCATTCGCAATGAAAGTTGGATTCTGAAAAACCGAAAAATAAACATTTAAATACCTGCTGATTTTTCTTGAGGAGGAAATCTGTTTGCAGGATTGCTCTCAGGATTTCAACATTGCTCTGCCTCGGAGCACTTACGAGAAAGGCCGATTCATTTAATATATAGGAGACATCTTCCCACACGGAAGGACATTTTATTCCTTTTACTTCAAATCCATCTCTGCTTCTGAAAACAGAGGTAGCTCTTCCATAGATTTCGGGGAAAGTAGCGGAGACCTTATCAAAGAATATGTCGGTCTTAGAGGTTGAAGGTGTATAAGCCACGATTCTATCTGTCACTTCATATGGCAGTGCACTGAAATGTCTACCAGCGTAGATGATTGACAAAGCTCTTGAGCTGGATTCTAGTTGTTGCATACTTTCTTCGAACAAGTTACCATCTATTTGAGAGCGACTAGACTTTTGAGTATTGAGGCTATCATCAGTTCTAATAACGAAGATGAGAGAGGAGGCTGGTGGAAGAGAGGATGAATAGAAGGGTCGTCCATGGATGTCAATCAGTACACCTTCTTCGTCAAATATCTTTGATATCATTACCTTCAACAACAAAGCATTCCGTCCCCGTCGTGTTTCCTGCAATCCAAGACAAGTAACGGGAAGATCAAATATTTCGTTAACCAATTGGAGATAAATCACCACTTTTACCTTTTGATGATGATGTGTTAGCGCATCATTTATCAGCTTATTGCTGTTTCTAGAGTTTCAGCCATGCCTTTATAATTATTTTTCAATGGAATAAAGCAGACTGCTCTTCTCTGTTTATCTTTTAACTCTCCGTTTAACCTTTAAAATGCAACCTAGGGTTTGAAACTGAGGAAGCAGGGCAGGATGTTCGAGAGTCGATTTCGGACAGGCTGTAGAGATTCGTTGCTTGAAAAGCTTTTGCCTGCACAGATCTCTCCGACATTAAATCTCCCTGCTGCAGGGCGCTTCAGTTGGCTCCATGGAAAAGTTGTGCGGGCGAAGAATGGCAAATATAGTTGTGGAACCTTTCAGTTAAAAGTTAATTGTGAAATGAAATTAATATTTAAATTAAGTAATTATTAATATAAAAACATTTTACAATTGTATATGTAAGTAAATTCCGTCTTATAAACTCTCCATTTTCCCTTCAAAATCACGATCCTTTTGATAACCTAGGGTTTGAAGATGACGAAGCAGGGCAGGAGGGTCGATTCTAGGCAGGCCATAGAGAATCGTTGCTTGAAAAGCTTTTGCCTGCACGCGCCTCAACAGCATGAGATCCCTCTGCTGCAGCACGCTCCAGTTGCCTCCATGGAAGAGTTGTGCGCATTTCAAAGCGAAGAACGGTGTGTCTCTGTTCTCGTCTAATATGGTTGTGAAACATCTCATGTAAAAATTAATCTCACAGATAAACTGGAATTAAAATTTAAATGTACATTTCGATCCGTCTATAAACCCTCCATTTCCCTCTAAAATCACAACCCTTTTGTTATCCTAGGGTTTGAAGGTGACGAAGCAGGGCAGGATCTTTGAGGGTCGATTCCGGGCAGGCTGTAGAGAATCCTTGCTTGAAAAGCTTCTGCCTGTACAGATCTCTTCGGCTTGAAATCTCTAGTTGGCTCCATGGAAGAGTTGTGCACATTTAAAAGCGAAGAATGGTGTGTCTCAGTCCACTTCTCTAAGGTTAGAAATATGGCTGTGAAACCTCTCGAAACAGACTTTGTTGACAGCTAGCTTAAGGTTTAATATAGATTTGCAGAAACAGGTGGTGATATACAATGGGTACTAGCCGTTATTTTTGCTGAATGCAAAGCTGACCAGCTCCTCGATGGAGAAACGCGACGATCTCTTATAATTCATGTGAATCGCTATATGTCCTGTTTATGAGCATTCCGGGTATTTTTGCGGAGTATCGTTAATTTTTGTTCTCCTATTTTTCAATATAATTTAATGCATTAGAAGCTTTAATCTGGTCTCAGAGATTTAGATTTAGATTTAGAGGGTGGGGAGCATAAATTTCGTTGCTTTGTTGAGTACCTAGTGAGTCCTGATTTTACCAGGAAGAGATTAAGCTGCATAGATATCAGATACATGTTAGTGACATAACATTTCATTAGTAACTGCCTGGTAAATTGCATATCAGATTGCCTATGGATAGAAGGACCATATCATTACGCTCTTTCTTCTCATAGGACAATGACCTTGTCACCTTACATAATTTTAATTTTAAATTACTCTTTGATCAATTCATTTGTTCAGACTGTGGCTAGACAAGCTCGTTTTAATTTATTTATTTTTAACATCTTCTAACATTTCATTAAAATTATCCACGCAACTTAGTTTATTAATCCCGGTCATAATTTATACTCCAATAGCTATGCCTGGAATTTCTCTCTCTGTCAAACAGGGGTTTCGATCAAATTTAAGAGATTTTGGTGAAGAGATTTTGCTTTCTAATTTTCTTGGCATCTTTGCTTTTTCCTGTTTTGGAGTGTCAAATTCTTGAGAGGCTGTGTAGCAATCATACCTGGAAAGTTTACTGAGCATTTGAGGAGACATATTTGATTCATGGATATGGATATCTCTCAACATTTTTATAATTTTTTTTATAAAGATACATTCTTTAGTATTTAAGAAGAGCATTATAAAAGATTTGTTCATAACCTGTCTTATACGAGGACGTGTACCCACTCCTCAAACCTGTCTCTGTCTCTTGAAGCATCTGGGAGACGGTGGGACATTAAGAGATGTCCCTTGGCCAACCCCTTCAACTGAGAAATTCTGGAAACGTCCCTAAAATCAGAGATAGCAAGAAATGCTTATTAACTGCCCCGAGATGGATGGGTACATCTCAGACGTCAATTGACCATCCCAAAGGTCTGGTATTATGAGAAATATTAATAAACAATTTTTTATTGGAATGTGGTTGGCATCAGACTTCTGTCTAACATCATTTGAAAATTTAAGGTTGTTATATTATATTGCTGTTGGCATATCATACTCTCTCTATAAATATATATACCCGAAAGATACCCTTGGAATATGACTCATAACTGCATTTTGTATTGAGAGGAGATTCAAAATTAATACAGTATTTTCGACATACGCTTATAGTAAAGTTTTGTTGTATGTTGTGACAGTTTGTTGTATAGCATTAAAGTTCTGTTATAAGCAATGGTGGTTTAGTATTTATATTGCTATGGTTTGAGCTGTATATTTTATCCTGAATTTTGTGTGGTTCCACTATTTCAATTAGTTCTTTAGCTGGATTGAAAGAATTGTTCAATTTAAAAACTTCATTACCTCCCAAGAGGAGTCTGTTAGCACCACGAAATGCCAATCTTCTTTCTGCCTTTGCATTTCTATCCACCGCTCAATTATCTTTTCACTTCGTGAAATACTTAGGCGCCACAAGCTCTGAACAGAGGCCACTTTGTCCATCCATTTTTCACGCAGGCTCTCACAATTTGACAGGTCTAATTCTATTAATGATGTCAGGCAATAAAAATTACTAGAAAGCTCAGCTAAATTAGAGCAAATTGATAAATCCAAACTTTTCAAGCGTCCAAGCTGGCCGAAACAATCAGGAAGTTTGGACAGGCTTTTGCATCTGGACGATTTCAAAACTTCTAATGCCTCAAGGCATCCAAAGTCGCTGCACAATTCCTGTATATTATCACATCCTGATAATTCTAATCTTTCCAAACAGCTAAGTTTCCCAAAACCTTCAGGTAGCCTTGACAAGCTTTTGCATCCACACATTCTTAATCCTCTTAAACTTGTCAAGCACTGAAAGTCATCGGACAGTTCTTGCAAAGATTCACATTCATCTAAGACTAATTCTTCTAGGCAACTTAGCTGACCGAAGCCGATGGGAAGCACCTTTAAGCTGCTACAGCGCTCCAATGATAGACTTGTCAATGTTGTGAACTTAAAAATTTCTTCTGGCAGATCGATCAAACTTGAACATCCAGAAAATGATATTTTACCCTTCCAGAAAGACAACTCGCAAACCCTGTGTGAGAGACTAGTCAACTTACTGCAACCCCTAACGTCAATGAATTTTAAGGATGGTAGGTTTTCAAGCCCATCTGGTAGCCGATGGAGGTTAGGGCAATTGGACAAGTTCAGTAACTGTAATGATAATAGCTTCTTGAAATCAGATGGGAGTTCTTGCAAACTTTTACAACCACTCAAACCGAGCACAGAAAGGGAGCTTAGCTCGCCAAATCCTTCTCTTAACCACATTAGGTCATCACAGCTGCCTAAATACAACTCTTTGAGTGATCGGAGCTTCCTAATTGTCCATGGTAGTTCCTTCAGACCTTGTATTTCTGATAATCTTAGCTTCTGCAGACTATACACCTTCACAAAATTTGCGACTTCTTTAATATGAAATCCTCTCAAGTGCAAATGTTTTAATTTAATAAGATGCCCGAATTCCATAGCTGCATGTAAATTGGCCCCATCATTTCGCTCACTCCCATTAAGTTTAAGTACTTTCAGATTAGAGAAATTCTGCAACCAAAGAGAGCTATTGAACAACATTAGAAAGAAACCCGCCACCCTTTTTAAACTTTTTCTTAATATTTGCAAATAAATTTGACAAGAAATGACAACTTGCCTCGGACATACTGCATATTTCATATTCCTTGAAAGAAAAATCTAAGAAGCTTAAGTTTCTAAGCTTCGATATATCAATAGCAAAATTTAGCACCCATTCCGCTTGTAGGAACCTCAGCTCGTCAAATCGTTTAACGCATTCTCCGCTAACAATTGTGTTGTTTCCCATAGCAAATACTCGGAGAGACAAGCTCATAGCATCTAATAATTTTGCAGATACATGAAGAGGCTTATAGTTGTCTTTTAACCAAACTCCTTTTATTTGGTCGAGATCCTGGATATATTAAAAACAAAAAAAGGAAAGAAAGAAAACTTACGAGTCTTAACATAATTTCCATGCTGACTTAAAATTATAAAATTGCATCTTCAACTATTTAACTATCAGTATTCATACCTTTTCATTCTCCATAGCGATAGAAAAATCATCCACACTTGTGAATCGATTGCCTTTTGACTTATTACGACCTGCTCTCAATATAAGATCATGAATGCTTATACTCTCTACTATTGATTCATCATAATAATGATGTGTTCTTTTGAGAAGAGCACCTTCTAGCAGACAATCCAGTTCTTCTTCTCCCACAATGCAGGCAACTTCATTCCACTCCCAATCATAGAAGAATGAGCAAATGTCAAGGAACGCTTCCTGAGCACTGGGAGTAAGCTCATGGTAAGCAAACAGAATTCTAGACTCCTCGAAACCATCTTCCTTGTCACAGCTGAAATCGTATCCGTCACTTAGCCAGCCAACAACTTTTTCGTAAGCTTCAACTTTGTTATTTCTTTTATGGAGGTACGCTCCCACCACTTCCAAAAACAGAGGACAGCAACTGCATTTCTCCGCTATCGTTTTTGCCTGAGGCCTTTCTTCGACCATGGTGTCGATCTCTCTTTCACTATCAATTTTCCTGCACAACACTTCAAGGGCCGCCTCAACAGAGAGGGACTCAATGGAATAAAATTTACAGGGTTTAATTCCGCAGCTTTCAATTACTGCAGAGATATTTGTTTTTCTTGCTGTTACAAGAATCCTCACTTTTTTTGGACTGTCGATCAGCTTGGGTAGAAGATCTTCAAGATGTTGTCTCCTTAAGATGTTGTCAATGTATATGAAAACAATTTCTTTCTCCATTAACGATTTCAGCTCTTGTTGTCCATGCTGAAAGTCTCTTACAGTATCATGTTTTATCCCAGTCAAGTCGCTTAAAATCTGAGATTGTATTTCCTCTATGTTAGGATTTAATTCCAAATTTTTTACAAGAGTGACTTTTGAATATTTCCAGCCCTTCAGATTCAAAGAAGCAAACACTTCATTTGCCAAGGTGGTTTTCCCGGCTCCTCCAATACCGTGTACAATGACGGCCACAACTGGATTGTCGTTATCCCATTCAAGGAGTTGAATCACTTCGGTAATCTTGTGATCAATGCCCACAACTACAGATGAGAACAGCATAACAGTTTTCAGAAAATATATAAATCATGAGTTTGCTATGAACAAATAGCTTATTGAAAGCTAAATGGCGATAATTTACCTGCAGAATTATGGGATGGAATCGGTGGTTGGCTGCATACTACATTGCTGTGCACAACATCTAAAGTAGAGAGGCTTATTTGCGAATGGAGCATTCTGCCCATTTCATCCACTTGACTGCGAAGCTTTGCAAGTTGCTCTCCATCCCTTCCAGCTATCCACAATCTTTCAAATTTATGCAATAAAATCAAATATTTTAAAGAAATAATTAGTATGTAAAGTAAAGGTTTAATCGCAAAGTTTATGTTTTAGGCATTTAGAGGGTGCTGAGTTCAAATCTTTCTCAGTACAAATATAAAAAGAACTATACAAAATCTATATATTGTAAAATTTGACAATCAATTGAATTATGATTTTTGTGTAATCTTATAAAAATATAAAGAAATCAATAATAAAATATTTTTGTTTGAAATAATTTGCAATGCACTAATTATTTTTTGATATTACTTTTGTGGTTGCAAAAATATTATGATACTTTTAAAATTAGAATTAATGTAATAGATTCATTTATTCTTTAATTTTTCTAAAATAAACTTTAAAAGTGTCTAGAAAAAGTAATAATAACAACAAATTCTTCATTGTCTGGATACTGTATAGTGACCCTAGTTATAATGGGTGTGCCCTCCTTTGCTAGTGTGATTTGTCAATAAATAAACAAAATTCCGAATGAATGTAGTTATTAGTAATTTGTTGCAAGGCTGGCTTGCGTTGTAGCCGACCTTGTGGC
The DNA here is from genome assembly GCA_018584345.1 of Thuja plicata. Taxonomy (NCBI): domain Eukaryota; kingdom Viridiplantae; phylum Streptophyta; class Pinopsida; order Cupressales; family Cupressaceae; genus Thuja; species Thuja plicata. The sequence continues at coordinate 1,305,977 of MU225308.1, forward strand.
GATTTAACATGAAGCTGACATTAGTTGGGTATGTATGTGTAGGAGTTCTTTTGAAGGAGAAAGCATCGATTAGTTTATTCGTGAAAAGCATTGGCCAAATGTAGGACACGAATCAGATGCAAACCTGAGCAGGATGGAACCCTTGTCATACTACTCAGAGTTGAGGGTGTAACAAACAATAGCTATTGATTTCGGGTCCCTAATGTCTACATTTGGACTTAGGTTTAGGATTGTAGCTGGTATCTTCCTTTAGTCATATGAGCTCAGATAACTCCTTACACACAAACAGTAGCTATTGATTCATGCTTACGCCTCTAAACACAAGCGTACTATTTGTCTCGATTCCCTCTGCCATTGACCAATCCTGCGGCAAGTGAATCGTCCAAGTGATCTCATTCCTCATGTTTATCGATGAATATAATTACATACTGGAATGCGCCATAATGTTTTGAGAATCTACTGTTTGAGTTTTGGGCACTTATATTCTATAGCTAGCAGTAGCATTACGTTTTGATCTGGAAATTAAATCTGAGACATAAAGCCTATTTTATTTCTGAAAACTTGTTGCTGTGATCTATTGAACTGATTATAGTTGTGGTCAAAAACTTGTTGTAAGTGAAACAGTTCCGAACAGAGACTAAATATATATTTATGATTTAATATGTAACAAGAAATTAGTTTGAAGTTGCAACAATTGTAATTTTGAAATTTTGTGCAACTTTCCTATCTGGTATCTTTCATAATGGAAAACAATAATATAAAAAAAATATAATGTCTTTACTAGATTTTACAAAAACTCGATCTGTGGGCACTAAGATTTTGGCAATGGTAGAAGAAGCAAGAAAAAAATGAACATAAAAAATATAGACAACGTCTTCATTGCCCTAATGCTGAAAGGCTTAACACAAGCCTAGATCGTAGAATAATCTCTATATGCAGCATATCCTCAAGATAACCTCCAAGGAGATAACCATTAGGCTCAAAAGCATTTATCAAAACCTCATCTGGAATAAGGGAACTTTGTCCTGAATAGACAAATTGCGGATGACATCATTCTCGCTAACAAGAATGTTCATTTAGCGGTGGCTGCAAATTCCTGCACAATGCTCATGAAACTTGATATGAGCAAAAGCAGTTGCTTTTCAAATGAAGTAAAAAAATAAGATTGAATGACCATAGACAACCCCTTACTCTTCTCCCCCTTCTATTATTGCTTTATCAAATATTAATAAATGTATGAACAAGATTAAAAGAGGGATTTTCAAACAAAGTCAAGAGTTTACTAAAATAGCTATTGACTTATCATTTGATTGTGGTCATCCCATATGAAGCAAATTAGGGCATACAAATGACAAGAAAACATAATAGAAAGTCAAAACAAGTACAAATTAGTGGTATGTGGTGAGTAATCAAATTGTTGGACTTAAGTTTTGGTGACTATCAAATATCATTTATTGCTTTGGTCTATTTTGCTATAATATGTCTAAACACAAGTCAAATAAAATTCACGTAGAAAATCCAGGGCGCAACCTAAGAAATACATGTAAATCCCAACCAAACCAATAACTTTTAAGGCAATGTCAAAAATATTTGAATCTATGAGTTGGCCTATGACCACTTGATTTCAACATTTTTTATCCTAATATTTTTCAAAACATTACAAGGAAAAAATGGTAAAGATGTAATCATTGTGATTTATTCAAAAAATCATTAACCTTGACTCTTGGCAACTTTTTATTAGTTTTTGCTAATATGTATAAAAGTGTTTTAGAAAGTACATGCTTTCTTTCCTATAATTTTTTTCTAGCAACAAAAGATTTTATAAACATGATACTATGATATAAAATGTCATGGCCCCATAGCCACATTATCTATTAGAAAATAAAATTCAACTAGATTATTACAAATTACTGTCAAAATATATAATTTGTATCATACTAAATTCTTTAAACTTATGATGTCACGCATCAAAGAGGATTTCCATCAAATGCACCTATAGGCAAAACATACAAGGTACCTCGAAGACCCTTGTGATCAAAGGTAGTATTAAGCTTATCTCATATGTAAGATCAAAACTATTATTATTCGTTATTTCTCCATCATCTTGCTCAACACTTCCTATTTAAATCATAACCAAATCCATTACTCTTTGCAGTAAATTAGTAATCTAACTTCCATTGTCTTTGTTGGAGGAAGCTTCATCTTAAACCGCTTCATTATGGTGTTGAAGGATACTTAATGGTCCCAATGAACTTTCCCAAGATGACATCCCCATTAAAATGGATTCGAACAAGGCCTGTAACCATATTTTTTGCCTCATCACCAAAATGCTCCACTAGATTTGACTATTATGAATGGCTCCCTTATAGCCTTTCTTTACACTCCATCAACCAAGGTTGCCTCTTGCCTCCTTCATTTGTGATCTTTTTCTCAATGAGTTCTAGCTACCTTCTTGTCGAAGCCAAATACTTGGGTTGGATTCAAGCATCTCCCTACCTAGAAAACTACTTATGCTTTAATTTCACCTTTGTTAATTACAAGTTTCAATTACTTAATGGTATTGTAGATGAAATGAGAAATGTTGTTAAAATACTATCTTTCTATTTTGTATTACATCAAGATCTAAAATTCCTACAGGCAAGCCAAAATTATAAGATAAGATCTGGTCTCCATGTATTTCTACTAAATGGATAGATATCAAGCATAACTTTTTTGTTGATACCGAGGGATTCCCTTTAGTTTGAGTAGAACTCTTGATGACATGTGAAAATAGTTAATCAGTTGGTTCAAACACAAAATCGTGCACTATACTAAAACGTTTCTTGCCTTGTTGGACGGGCTTTGGTGGCCCACAAATTTTTTCTAGTGTCTTATGTGCATTTCCCCTCCACCTAGATGTCATCCAATAGGTGGTATGATGAGTGCAATCAATTGATTAGACAATTTATTTCATCTAAATTAGATGGTTCTTACACTAGAGGGTTAGTCAACACAAGAAGAAATTTAGATTAGATATCCTTAAATCCTAAACATGGACGAATTTATCTCATCTCCAACCAAATCCTTAGAGCTATTAAAAAAAATGAGACTAAGAAAATTTTGGTTCAATAAAAGGTGGTTTCAAGTTTTACAAAGGGTAAGTGATACATGGTCAATTGGTTGGAAAATCTTATTGCGACCTTCAACATTAAGGATTCCTTGTATGTTCTTAGTATGTGGAAGGTCTAACAATCAATCTCTTAGGCACAAACTCAATTTCTTTACTTCTTCCATTTGGTGCAATTGATTGATTTAGAATGAAAATCAACTCTTGGCTCTATCTCCTCCTCTATGTGCACTAGTTACTTTGTAGAGATATCTCTACTTTCAGTCATCTTTATACCTACTAAGTTCTTACACAAAACTCATGGGATTATCTTCATGCCTATTTGAACCTCTAGTCTCTAACAAAAACTAGTCACTTTCATTACACCACTTAGCCCTCCCAATTATAGCACGTCAAACTCTCTATCACAACCCAAAACAACATCGTCAAAGATTGACATTAGCTCCCCCACTCATTTCCTCATCAAATAAATCTTCTTACAAATTCTTTGTTGCTTTTCTCCCAATTCCTCATGTTAATGTCAAATGTTCTTGTCACTTTAGTTCTTCCTTATGGTGCAAGTTGAGTTTACATCATAGACATTCCAACACTTATGTAATAATTTTGTAAAACTATTAACATTCAAGAATACTATTTTTTCAAGAGAAAGATTTGAAACATCCCACAGTCCTGATTTTGC
>MU225309.1:17928-30249 GCA_018584345.1 Thuja plicata
CACATTAAAAAAAAAAAAAAAAGGAGATTAAAAAGATTTCAATTTAAAAAAAAAAATAAAAAAAATTAATAAAAATAAATAAATTTGAATCCTTAAATAGCTTATTCTCGAATAAGAAATGAATTCCAGCTTTTTTTTAGAATTAACTAATGCAAGCATTGGCCCCAAAATGGGGATTAGTTTTCTAATTCAACAATTCAAAAAATGCCCCAAACAGAGAATTAAATTATTCTAGCATTAACTAATGCTTATTCCAGGTTAATGCTTGGCACCAAACGGGCCCTAAGTTATTCTATTTTAGCTTTATAATCTTCTATTGACCTACTAATCTGGTTGCATCCATTTTAAGTCACAACTTCAAGTGTTCATTGTCATTCAATTAACTGCCCCACTATGAGGTCCTTATGTTTCTCTGGTTGGTACTATACGTTTATTTTCCTTAAGTGTGCAAGTTGGCAGGTAAAATCAAATTTTGTTTTAAATGTAGGTTGGGCGGTTAGTTTCCTATATTAAGCCTTTATGTTTAGATATTCATGTCTCCCCCTTTGTGTTCCTAACATGGTCCCCTTCCTAAACATGTATGTAAAGTCTTCATGTGCGTTTTAAAGACTTTTAAGTTGTTGGGTCCATGACCTGCCAGGTAAGCCCATTGTTGAAACTATCCTCATCTATGAAGCCTTTTGTGCACTCCATTGATTCATTGATGAGTGATGTGGTAGCTTTGTCAGGCTCCTCTTGTTCATCGTTGAATCTTTTCTCTTTGACAGAGCTCTTTCAAGCTCAATTGATTCCCCGATATCCCAAGTGGACTGTCATGTCTCGCGGTCTTTGGTCTTGTATCCCATCGATGAAAATGGTTAAGCATTTAAACCTTTTGTAAGCTGCATCAAGATTCATTGTGGTACACTTGGTGCCACATACTTTGTTGGTTCCAGGACATCATCAAAAGTTTGTGTTTTAGTAGGGTCTCTTCCTTCCTTCAATGATTCATCGAAGCTGATGTGACATCCTTGTCGTCAACTTAAGTCTTCATTGATGAAATTTCTGGTTTCGTTCAAGCGATTTTGGACCTTCATTGATTCATCAATGTCATACATAGCAAGTGATAATGTAACTTTTCAAGGGTTTGTTTCATTGTTCTATCAACCTACCCAAACTTAAGTCTATCGATTCAACGATATGAAAGATGCAGTTTGAGGATGTCCAACTAGGCTCATTGATGAAAACTTGCTCTGCGATGAAGTCTATTTAGTGCTCCAATAATTCTACGAAGGATACGTGGAACTGCCACCCATTCATCAAGTTCAGTGTTTCCGTAGGTGGGGATAGTATAGGTGATGTGGAACCCGATGAAAGACTAGGTGTTTGACATCTAACCAAAGTGTGATTATTGATGAAGTTTGTGACGTTCAAAGGCACTTTATTGATTAAAACTTCAAAACATAGTTCAAATGAAGTGATTGATGTCGGAATAAAGGAGGTTTTCAAAACTTCTTAAAACACCAAGGTTTTCAAAGAGGGCAAAGGAGCTGATGAAATAAAATAATAAAATATAAAACACCATTTCAGTAAATTATGAGGTTTGTAAAACTGGGATAACCTCCAACAAGGTTAAAGAAAGGGAGCGCTTTGCTAAAGTCAGATTGAGCCAAAATTTAAATTTGTGGTTAGTTCACGAGTTATCAAAATTGATAAAAACACTAATAAAACTACTAAAGTATTTCATATATTTGAAAAGGGATTACTAATTCTTTCTCTTGTTTATTATTTATGCGTATTAGTGGATCATTTGTGTGTTGTTTACCTTTGTTCCTTTTATTTCAAATTGAAATCACATTTGCGTCATGGCTATGTGTAGGTGTTAGTTTACCTTTCCAAGTTTCTCATTAAAAGCATACCCCAAAAGTTAGATTATATCATACGAGGGAGTTGTACCTCTTAAATTAAAAGGAGAATCACAAACTCAATAATGATTTCTCCAACTGTTAGTTGCAGCTTGTCTTTACACTTGGGCTAAATTGAGTCAAATTATTGATTATTTAAAAAAGACTAATCTATTTACTAACACATATAAAGTGAAATGTTGCCTTTTTCTCTCTCAAAGTTTTCCCCATGTATATTTTATATTTATTGTGTTTATCTTTATGCACTATCTCCCCCAGTATATTAGTGTTAGGAGGCGTTTTCTACACCTTTCATTCCTTTCACCCTCAAGATTCAATCTTCCTCGGGCATTTGGAAATCATGTCAATGTTTGAAGATGTCTTTTTTGCAAAATATGGTAAACCAACCAAATGCTAAACACATTTTATGTCAAGTTTGTATACATTCTAATGTTGATTTAAAAATATACCACAATAACATTTTGAATATTTTAAGATTTTGATCATCATTTTTTTTGCAAGTGTCTTCCTATTTTTCCAAAAACCTATTCATAATATTTTTTACTTTATTTTATTTTCATTTATTCTACTTTGAAAAAAACTACATTTTAGACTATTCTATACACAAAAGAATTTTGATTGGTTTTTAAAAAAATGGTGCAAGTATATTTTTTAATAAAATGTGTCCACTTTGAAAATTAATAATTTTTTTTTATACATTCATAAAAAAATTAGCCAAAAAATTATGTATAAACTATGTGATGTTAGCTAAATTTTCACAAAAATAATTTGTGATATACTTTTAAAAAGTCAACATTCTATGGGGAACATACTAAATGCTATGTTATATTTTCTAACAAAACATAAACATTTTTTTGTGCTGCCTATTTTACCTTCTTAATCTCCACCACTTTAAAAATGAAGAGAAAGTAATTTAGGAACTAGATTTGAGCACTACAAAGCTTGTTTTTGCTACATCTTCAAATTTTGAGTGCGATTATCCTCAATTTCTCATCCAAGGTCAATTTTAATTGATTTAAAAAAAGTGGTCATTATGAACCCCTTTTAGTCCCTTGTTTCCATCCACACACTCTTGATCATAACTAATGATACTAAAAAAAAGAAAATTATTGTAGTAGTAAGTGTGCACATGGCCCAAAGATTGTCACTAATCCAACAACTTACCTATTGCATGTATAGAACCTCTATCAAGATGATATAGAAGTTGTTGCATAAATATAAGATGTTGGCGTGCAAAACAAGATTCTTGAAGTTCAAAACTTTTATGGTTAACTATAAATGCTTCACTAAATTACAAGGTACATCCAAAATACTCACCTACTCCTAAATCACCTACTCCTAAATTACTTGATTCAATTTTTAGATTATGATTGATTATAAACTTCTACTAATGGTGCATTATCCATCAATTTACAATTTCATAGCATATCAAGAGGAATTAGTTATTAATGCATGATATTATATGAATTTTACATATATAGATTGCATATATACTGCATATATGATATAAAATATAAGATAATGAACTACTTACTAATTCATCTCTAAACTACAAAAATCCATATACAATAGAAAATAGACCATTACAAATGTTATAATATCATAAGCATTTATCAAATTCCTATTACAATCATACCAATGAATGTGGAAAAATATTGCCTCAATCTAGTTCAGATGTGGGGGACACTAGTTTGGCAAAGGGATTATATGCCAGGTTTAGGTGTAAGTAGTATTGCAGATTTGTATGTGGGTTTTTTTGTCTTCTTGGGTTTTTTGTTTTGTGATTCTTGTAGGTTTTTGCAGGTGTGGATATATTGAGAAGCAAGGAAATTTAGGATAAGGGGGTGAATCCAGCATGACTGCTGTGGAGAGTGGATTGGAGGGTTGTAAATTCATAATGCATTTTCAACACGCCTATTTTGTGCACATTTGACTGTTGTTATGAGTGGTGCTTAGACGTTGCAAAAACGCAGCTGTACCATTTCACCGCCATCGTCATTGCAGCCATGGGTTTCTTCCCAGGCGCTGAAGATCTTTATTGCATATCCACAGTGTCAAAGATGCTAGGAAAGATCTATTACTACGATGCAAATAGTAAATCATCTTCAAAACCAAATTTAGTTTTTGAAAAATTGGGAAAATAGCCAGTCTCGTAGTATAAAGATTTTTCTCCTGTTTAATTTATAATGCTTGTGATGATTGTATCCTACTTTAGTAATTCAATGTAGGCATTGCTGTTTCAAATCACAATGTGCATTTTGATGTATCTATTTTTTTTGTCAAACTGGCACATGCATTGGTGATGGACCAAACAACAAATAACAGACAATAGTTTGCCTGACAATTCTATTGAATGATTCATACACAAAAGCTGCACAGATTTTGCTTAGAAAGAAAGAAATAACGAGAGTTGCAGATAAAACAGAGTAAAAACATAGAGTTCTTCCTTGAAATAAAACTCAGATCACATAGAAAAGAATGCAGAAATTATAAATATATAAGCCACCGTATGAACCAACAGATTACGGGTATGAACCAACAGATTACGGTTATTAAGTTTCAGTTTAAAACTGGAACAAAATATTGCATGAAAAGAAACGGTGGAAGGCCCAAAACAGCAGTTGGAATATGCCATGAAAATAAATTACATGCAGCAGTTTGGAATTTACGGTGATTAAGTTTCAGTTTAAAACTGTAACAAAATATTGCATGAAAAGAAATGGTGGAAGGTCAAAAACAGCAGTTGGAATATCATGCGATTCAGATGGTTTTCAATCTATAATATCTTTTGTGAGATTTGAATTTGTGACCTCTCTTTTAAGAACACAAATTCTAGACCAACTCAAATTGTAACAAGTTGTAATAGTTGCTAGACTCTAATACCTCTGACTTCACACTTAGATTATAATAATCTGAAAACATTTTCCTCTTACATGATTTTTTATATCTTAAAACATATGAATATTACTATAAACTTTCAAATGAGTATTTTATTTATTTAATAAACATAATGGAAACAAAATTAGATTTACCACAAACAACCAAAGAAAAAATAAAAAATAAATCTTTAAATCTAAGACCGAAGAATTCTATATTTATAATTTAACTCTGAAAAAATAGATAAATGGTGTACCTGGTGTTCCAAGGATAAACTCTTAGACGCTCACGTTATGGAAACCTTCGATCAGTAGCATGCGAAATTCAGAGCTGCGCAATGTCAATGGCACTGGTTATTGGTGAGGGTGTTGGTGTTTATAGCCCTTTCCTACTCCCGAAACCCAGGAGAAGCAGGAAACGTCTATGCAGCAAACTAAAACGTATTTCTTACCAAGGGGGACACTTGTTTTTTTCTCAACTTTTTTTCAACTTCGTTAATATGTTTTACGTTTTAGTTTGCTATTTAGCCAATACCCTAGAAGCATATGCATATCTTCCATCTTCCAACAATGTAGAAGGATGGTAATAAATGTTTAAGGTATTATTGTAACAGTATTCTTTGTTCTGGAGCACTTGCACGGTTCATCGGATGTCAGAATTTCACTGTCGAAAGCTTGTCCCCAATACGACTTGATCAGCCGTGTGAAATCAACTCTAATTGTGAACATGGATCTAGACGCTAGGGTTATAGTTAATTATTTCGCCATCTCTATAGCTTAAATTAAATTATGTATGGGTTTTTATTTTTATTTTTTTATATGAAGAATTGTTAAGCATATAAGCGTCAAAAGTGGTCATTTCAAAGTGTTGTCCAATACATACTTAAAGATGTCTAGATAACTCAAAAGCTAAAAAATGATCAATTATTAGCCGATAGACTTTCCCACAGAGGTGTGCGTCCTTACACAAGGAAAACCTGTCTCACGCTCTCAAACCACGGTTTCCAACTACAGCAATGGAAAGCAGTAATCGGTAAACTATTTTCAAGGGCCGCACTTGTTGGCAATGGCTAAAAACGCATGCACCTCGTTTCTCGCGTCCTTCTTTGTCTGTTCGTGCCCTTTCAGCATTGTCAGTGTAGTACCGTCTGCCAACAATGAATAAAGTCATATTATTATTTTATAATTATATAATTAATTTATATTATTAAATAATTATATTATTATATTTATAATTAATAATTGTAAGTTAAATTTTTTATTTTTATTTTAAAGTTTAGTTTTTTCAATATAAATGGATTTTTATTTTAGATTTAATTATTAAATTATTTTTTTTATAATTTTAAAATTTAAATTTATAGATTCATTTGATGTTGATTGTGGATATTGTACAGTGAATATCTATTATAACATTTAAATTTGACAAATTGATATCAAAATAGTATTTCTTATTGTAATCTGGCAAAACATCCATGTACAAATAAAAACAAAATGTATTTATATTTGAACTTGAACAAATAAGCTTGCATATATTAGTTTTAATGTCTACATAGACTTTTCAATGTAGAAATTCCAAACATACCTTCAACATGAACAAAAGACCAATAGTTTATTTAAAAATTAAAAATAAATTGACAAAAGAAAGTAAACCTTACCACTCAAATAACCAAATTTACAGAAGATAAAATAAAATTAATCTTATAAAAAAAGTGAGGTTAAAAATACGGAGAAGATATAAATATCTACATAACTCTAAATACTTAAATCTACAAACATCTATTTAAAGTTATAATTAAAATAATATAAGATGTGTATTCTTTTTTTCATGTGAATATTTAAATAAAAATAAATGATTAAATATAAAATAAAAATTCATTTATATTAAAAAGCTACACAAAAAAATTAATTTTTAACTTATAATTATTAATTATAAATATTATAATGTAATTATTTAATAATTTAAACCAATTATATAATAATAAAATATTAATATAAATTAATAATACTTTGATAACTTTTTTATTTAATATATGTAAATATAAATATAAATTTTAAAAAACATATCTAATTTTATTCATTGTAGTGGGTGGCAGATGGTACTTTGATCTTGGCAAGGATCTTTGGATGGTGTAGAGAGGGTATTTTTCTCTTGATTTTCAATATGCTCATTGGAAATGGTGGAAGAGATATCTTGATCTTGCTTGGGAAGTGGACAAGATATAGAGTTTGGAAGGGTACTTTGTTCTTGAGCTTGAAGGATATCATCTTGAAAGAAATGAAAATGTGCAAGGGGATCATCATGGGATTCTATGGATATGAGACCTTCATCAAATATGGAAGGAGATTGTATATCATCTTGATCTTGATCTCTATATATATTTTTTTGTTCACACTTTGGATTATCCTCTTGACATGGATCCACTTCTAAGGACAAGGTATGAGCTTGGGTATGCATGGGGGATTCTTGAAGAATGATGTAGGATCCTTTTGAATGGGTATAATAGGTATTGAAGCACATGAAGGTTTAGGGCTTAAGATCTCTGAAGCATGGAAAAGATTTGCAGAAAGATGTAAGTATAATTGATTTAAATTATTAAATAATTACATTATAATATTTATAATTAATAATTATAAGTTAAAAATTAATTTTTTTGTGTAGTTTTTTAATATAAATGAATTTTTATTTCATATTTAATCATTTATTTTTATTTGAAATATTCAAAGCATACACATCTTATTTGTACATGGATGTTTTTAGGTTTGATTGATAGTTACATATTTGCTACTAAAATATGAACTAAATTTATAATTCTACAAAATATCATATGAATAAACAAAGCCAGGATTACAATAAGAAATACTATTTTGATATCAATTTGTCAAAACTTTATTCATTGTCAGTGGCCAGTACTGCAACTGACAGTGCTGAAAGGGCACGAATGGACGGAAGAAGGACGCGGGGAACGAGGTGCAAATCCTCGCGTTTTTAGCCATTGCCGCACTTGTTTTTTCCCATTGTCTTGTTAGCCGTCCACTGTAGCAGCACAAAGAACATCAGTGTCTACAGTCCATTTCATTACCTTCTGTAGCAACTGTCTTATCTGTCGGCTGTCTAAAATTAATGTACGGGTTTCTGAAAATTCTCTTCTTTCAAAATTTAAGCTTTTATAAGTCAACCAATGCTGCATTTACCTCATGCACGTTTCGTAAATGCACCAGCTCTACAGATTTTGACATCGATAACTGATATTACGCCTAGTAATCAGTTTTCCTTCGTATTTTGCCTCTTTGGAGTGCGCGGATTATCTTAAACTCGATAATTATTATAACGATGGCTCTAAACTTGAAGCTCGGTAACTTTTTGTCCTAAATTTCTATTTGGTTTCTTGGGTGTTCTATTTGTAGCGAGGTCTTCTCCATTACAACAATTTTGCAGAAGTGGTAGGTGAAGCTAAATCTCGGCTCTTTTATTAAATTTGCTTCAAAATCTATAAAAATAGGGAATTCGTTTGGCAGTGTGTCTGTGTTTTCTAAGGTAAATTATTTATCTCCCCCTTCATTGTGCTTCCCAAATTCGCAGGCAAGAGGCGTTTTGTTTCTCATCTCTATCTTGCTACACAGGTAAGGTGATTTTTCCATTGAATATATAAATGTGATATTGTATTCTCCCCAATGTTCTCATTACAGCTTTTTCTGTGAAATGTAGGTTTTTTTTTTTGGGCAATTTATCTGTTCATTTTTTCCTTGTTAATGGTCATAGCCGAATGTATCACAAAGCTTGTATAGTTTGTTTTTTCTTCTGAATATAGCAGTTGTTATCAATCATTGATGGCCATAATCTAGCTTACCTTGTATAAGCTTGTATAAATTGTTGAATGGAGAAAAGTAAGATTTTTATACTGGGTTTTATTGTTTCTGGCATGCCTACAATGCTCTACCAGATTTTCATAAATTTTGACAATGATTGAGCTTGTTGTATCCATATTACAAAGGTGAATGGAAATAATTATGGATGCAGTTGGAAATTTTGATCCCTTGCTCTTAGTTCATTTCATTGATAAACTTACTAGACAATCAAACAAATTAAGTCAATTATATGCATATGCAATAGAGGATTTAATTTTTTGGGGGGCTCTTGTTGGTTTTTCAGGTAATTTGAGCTACCTTCCCAGTGCAGAAAGCTTCAAGACTGGAATCTATAGATTAGAAATTGGGGGAAATAATTTCAGCTACGGTTACATGAACCTAAAGCTCAATACAAATGAGGTCAAGAATCTAATTCTCCCCAGAGTCGCAAGGGTCATAGCCGGAGCTGTCTAGGTCTATTCCATATGTTTTGATCTTCCCTATCTTAGGATTCTTACCCATGAAGAGATTGTCAAAACTTATCTAAACTGCAATGGGAATTTTTTGTTTTCAGGGCTTATATTCAGAAGGTGCCAGGACCATTTGAGTGAAGGATGTGAGGCCTCAAGGGTGCAAGGAATTAAGGTTTACATATTTTCCACATTCCTCAGATGATTTGATGAATATGGCTCCTCTGTTTCAGATAATGATGCAGTTCAATTTTACAACAGAATTTTGAAAGCCCAACTCTCAGTCCTTCAGAAGAAACTACGGGACGCAACCATTGTCTATGTCTATACCTACGACATCGTTTATGATTTCTTCGCCAATGCTTCCAAATACGGTACTCACACACCTCATTGATGCACTATATATATATATTTTTTCCAATTTAAAACGTACAGTAAATTTTAGATGCATAGTCAAACACATTGTTACAGAATATAAAATCATTGTTTAACAGTATTGGGAGGCATTAACTGTAGCAGAGCATTTGTAGGCTAAAGTCTCTGAAGTTCAAGATGTTCTTTAGACTTTAGCTTTGAAGTAAAAAGAGTTGAATCTATTTCTAATGAAAAAGTTTTATAAAATTCTTAATCTTTTAATTTCAAAATACAATTTTGATGTTACTTTGTAGTAAAAAGAGTTGGAACTAATTGTAATGATAGAATCCTGTTAAATTTGTAATTTTTCAAATTCAGAAATCTGTTATTTTTAGGGAAAATGGGACAGGTCTTTTACTTCACCAATCAATTACAATTTTCAAAGTTTTGAGCTTAGTTATGTTGTTCTTGCTTAGGTTTGAATAAATTTGGGGTTGATTCACCAATTTTGTTTTTCAGGGTAACATTTCGTGCTGATCAAAACAATCAATATGCGCAGTTTGAACATCCTAGTGGATGGAATGGTGAAATTAAATAGAATTCAATTTGGGAAACATTTGGGCTCTCACGAAGGTGATTAGTGTTTCTCTTCATCTTTTTTTGTCCTTTTTGTTTCTAATATGCGGTTAACATTTCTTTGATCAACTTTTGGAAAAGAAGGTCGTGTTGCAATGTTATTGCTTTAATGTCCCACTTTGTTGATTGGTTGACATGAATAAAGGGACTTACAGAATTTTAAGTCTGTTGGAAACAACACTGCGAAGCCCTTTGCCTTTCATCAGGGCAACATGATTTTGGATATGGATAGAAAACTAAAATAACATCCATTTCTTTGGTAGGAATAAAATGAAAAACAAAATTTATGGGTGTTGCAAGGGAGGGCAAATAGGAGTAATTTCTAAAATAGAAAATATAAATACTTAACAAAAAGGCACCCCGGGACAGGACATACAACAAATAAATGATATTTATGATGCCTTTACCTATAAAGAACGGAATCTAAACTTTATATCAAACGAATCCATAGCATTTACTTCAATTTTTTTCTTCCCTTAAAAGTTTTCTCCCAGTGGTTCATTTTTTGTTATGAAAGCTCTAATATTAAAGTGAACAATTATAGAGTCAATAGCTGGTTGACAAGGCACGGCTTAAACATCACACACTAAGCTTTGACTTAGTGTGTGGTGTTTGACATGGGTCCCACGGCTGGGCTTAACTGGCACATCCGAACCAGGTGTCTGGGCCCACTTTTAACCTTCGACCTAACTTTTCCTGTTCACATGTTTCTACCATTTTTTTCCACCTAACGTCTGTTTCTCTGCATTCCTCTGCTTCAAAGGATAGACGCCGTTAGAATTTGAATTTTCTGAAGTTCCCGCTCAGAAGTTGGAAAGTGTTTGATAGCATAATAATAACCCCATGTCCCCATGCGGCTGCTTAAGTCTATTTTCTGCTTAAAAATAAGCTATGCAAGTGTCCCCATGTGATATTTTAATAACGGACAAAGGAAAAAATGGAATCTTTTCCTATTTTCATGGAGCAGCTGCTGCTTATTAAAAAAAATAAGCTGTCAAAAAAATGGAGGGGCTCAAAATAAGTAGCAACTGCATATTAAAACAAATGACAGGTGGCTGCATAGAATTTTTTCTCTCTTTTTTTCATTTACTTCTATTATTTTCCCTCCCAAATTTATGTCGGTATATTTTTTATAAATTAAAATAATTTACTACCATTTTCAGTCTGCATACTTCACTAATTTTAAGTTGCTGAAATATAAGCATAAAAATTAGTATTCATGGGGTCACCCGCTCCATAAAATGCTCCTTAAAATATTAAGCAGTGGCTGCTAACCAAAATAAGCCAAACAGCCGCATGAAGTAAGTGGGCACTCTGATATATCTCAGCGATCATTGCTTCTGTGGTATGCCTATTTTCAGGGCCTTTCGTGCCTTATCCGAATGTTTTTTTTTGCAGCAGATAGAAGACATTGGCATGCTCATGATGCAGTTTCCAAACAGGTTATAGGCATCCATCAGAGCACCCAACAGTATCAAAACAGGAAATGAATGCAAGCATAGACAGGGTGCATGAACTGTTTGAGTGGATGCCTCAGAGAAATGTGATAGCATAGAATGCTATGATTGCAGGATATCCACAAAATGCATTTGTTGACAAAGATTCATAAATTTCAACCAAATGGTATCGCTAAATGTAAGCCTGGACTCCAAACCTTTGACAATATCGTCCCAGCCTGTGCAAAAATGGGAGCTTTAGGACGAGGTATAGACATCCACCATGGGACTCAGAAAATGATTTTTTTACATGCGGTCATTGTAACTGCCCTGCTAGACATGTATGCAAAATGTGTAATTTTCAAAAAGGCACATGAACTGTTTGACAGAATGGCTCGAAGAATTATTTGACAGTGTCATGAGTTTTTTTTTTTAAAATTTAGTTTTTCCGGTTGGAAAATTATTTGACAGTGCCATGATTCTAATGGCTTGAAGAATTATTTGACAAAATGTCGTGATTCTAAAGTTAAGTTTTTAATTTAAATTTGATTTTTCTAAATGGCTTGAAGAATTATTTGACAGAACGCCATGATTCCAAAGTTATTTTTTTTTTTTTTAAATTTAGTTTTTCTTCAAAAATATTATTATTAGTGTCAACAGAAATGGACATGATATTATATTTTTCTAGTATACATGTTAGACATTTTTGCAAAAATGTGGAATCATAGGTAAAGCATGTGAACTGTTTGACAATATGCCTCAAAAAAATATGTGATCATGGACCGTAGTGATTACAAGG
>MU225309.1:30349-40904 GCA_018584345.1 Thuja plicata
TTTTAATATTAAACTAATTAAAAACAATAATAAAAAAGATTTTTAATAAAAAAAATAATAAAAACAAATAAAAAACAATAATACGTACCTGTAGGAGGAAAAATGGCAGCAGGGGGGTCGGTGGTAGATCTCAAAAATGGGTACCTGTTCAGATAAAAACGTGATCCTGTTTTGCAAATTGTGAAAATGATTTGCAAAACGGTTTAAAACAAATTTTAAATACTTTTACAAAACGGGCACCCATTTTTAAAAAATGGGTGCCCGTTTTTCTACGGGTACCCGAACCAAAATGGGTGCCCGTTTTAAATTTACGGCTCGGGCACCCGAACCATAACGGGCACCTGTTTTTTAAAAAATGGGTGCCCGTTTCTGGTTGCCAATTTTTTTTGGCCGTGGACTTCCACGGAATTGGCACTCAACTTTGTGCTTGCACCCCACGTTCAGGTGATCAGTATTATCTCAAAGGATCTCATTCAACAAATCAGAGTTGCATAGCAGATCATCCACTAGTTCATCCTAACAAGTGTATCAACAAAATCCTTTAACCGGGTGGACTTAACAATCCTTATCAAATCTCCTAACAGAGTTGCATACAAGTAATTGTATTGTACAAATCCTTTCACAAGGTGGACTTAACAATCATTACTTCTCCTAGAAGGGCAGGCCATCAGAAGTGGTCAATTGTAAGCTTTAACAGGCTAAATTTATACTACAATACTAAATCTTGTGGGTACCATCCCCACCCTAGTTTTACTTTCTATTTGGAATGTTTCTGGGTAACCAAATATTGTGTCAAGTGTTGTGGATGTTTATTGTTTTTCTATTTCATGCATGCAATTAGAAAAGTCAATCTAATAAAGGATAAAAGAGAATAAGTTTTACTGGTTCCTGATTCACCCCCCCCCCCCCCCNTTCCTGTTTCCCCCCCCCCCCCCCTCTCAGTCACCTAGCCTCAATATATTTCCAATATTTCCTTCGTGTATTTATCCTAGTTCTATGATTAATTTGTTGAGAATGTAAATAGTTACATTTCAATCCTTTCCTTTTCAATATAATGTTCTTGAAAAATTCTATTATTGTTCCAATATTTGTGGATGTTTTACTATTATGGATTTTTTTTATTGGGGTGTGCATCTTGGTGCTTCTTATTTTAGAAGATCAATTCCCCTATGTGTGATAAGATCCATGAATGATTGATCTTAAAATTGCATAGTTTAAGCTTGTATCTTTTATTTATTCTTGTCATGACTTGTATCCTTAGAATTGTCCCTCACTAACCCTTAAAAGGCCATCAAATTTTATCTTCTAGGCACATTTTTACAGTGTAGATTATATCCCTCTAATCATATGCCTACACCATACATGACACAAATCCATTACTGCAATGTCACATAACAAATCATCATAATAAGCACCTATATTGAACCTCACCAGATATTTTTCTCCTGTAGAATGTCATCTCACTATACAACCATTCATTTTTTTTGTGACTACTTCATCCATCTCAACTCAAAATCTTATACCATTTCTATTTACACCAATTTATCTATGCTAACTACTCCTTATTCTATACTCACAATCTCTATCCTAAACCACATAGTCTTACACTTTCTTCGTTCTACCTATTTTTCCATTGCTTTACTGCTTTGCTTAACTTCCTTCAATCCAAAACATAGTATATATAGTATCAATAAATTTTCCAATTGTCAATATTAGCCACAATATAGTATAAAGCCATAAATATTTATAAATATTATTTAATTTGGTGCGCAGTCTAAATCACTTTCAACATATTTGAAAAATAATCCAAATATACACAACTATCCACTTGATAAATGCTCTCAAAATAGTTGAGTATCTTTTTTTCATTGAATTCTTCTCAAATTTTAATATGACACTGTAAAATCACAACTTCAAATATTCCCAAAACTATAAAAGCCAATTTCAAGTTTCACCATAGACCAATACCTATAACTAACTAAAAAACAAACAATTGAATTAAACTAAAAATCCCACTTTTCATAATAATTAAATATTACCATATTGCCTAGGGATACTCTTACATTACTTTTGTTAGAGGCTATCAGACCAATAATATTCAAAGTTAGGATTTTCATTGTAGTGGTGGGGGTGCTTACCCCTACTTTGATATGTATTTTTCATTTAATTTAGTTTATATTGAGAACTAGATTTGATCTCCTTAATTGCAACTTCTTGAACATCTTACAATTCTTTCTTGCTTTAAGGTTGTGGTTCGATTTGGTGTATGTATCTTATATCATGATTTTGCTTAAAAAAATCCATGGAGACCAATATTTTGGCTACCTACTATTGTCCTTTTAGATCTTCCTCATATGAATTATTTTCATTCAACTTGTTTACTAATGATTTGATTTCTAGTTGAAGAGGAATCTCCTTACATTTTTCACTAAGCCCAAGATTTTGTATTCATTTTCCACAGTCACATAAGTATTTTAAACTCATAATGAAGAACCTTGGATTCACCTTGTGCCCAAAGATCTTGAGCCACGTGGATCATTCTCCTTCCAATGTAAATGGGAAACATGCCTAAGAATCCTAGTTGCATGCATAGGCCAACAAACTCTATTTTCCTACTAGATAAATTTCAAAGTGGAAACAGAGGAATAAGTAGTATGGGGTAAAGGAGTGTGCCAAAATAAAAATATAAGATCCATAAAAACCTATAAGACCATAGTTAACAATGACTCTCGAGGATAGCCACTATGAGAGTGTACGGTATGCATGAAATCTAGTACAAAATTGCTAGCCAAATTAGTCCACATAATAGTACAAATATTAGAAGTTGTAGAAAAAATATGTATCATTTCACGAGGGAGTAAAACACAAGTTGATTCTAACCCATTATATCATCATATGCAATGAAAACTTGACTATAAACAATCAATGGTAGTAGAAAAACTTGAATATACTCATATTAAGCAAATTTATTTGACAAGTCTAAATTTATGCCAAGCCCATTTAGTAAGAGAGGAAATTAGAGAAAATACCAATGTATTAAAATATCTTGGTTCTGTCTTGAAATTCATCACCTAAAATAACTCTTAAGGCCCTTTATAATTTGAGGCTAGTCCATACAAAGATAATACAATATATGCAAGGAGTGGAAGTATACAAAAGACATGTCAACTATTGATTATGGTTTGTATTTAGGTGTGAAACATTGAAGCAACATCATATTAATATCTTATACAATTTTATTTGACAAATCTATATCTTATGCCAAGCCCATTTAGTAAGAGAGGAAATTAGTGAAAATACCAATGTATTAAAATATCTTGGTTCCATCTTTAAATTCATCACCTAACATAACTCTTAAGGTCCTTTATAATTTGAGGCTAGTCCATAAAGAAAATATAACAATATATGCAAGGAGTGGAAGTATACAAAAGACATGTCAACTATTGATTATGCTTTTTATTTAGCTGTCAAACATTGAAGCAACATCAGTAAAGACATTAGTTTTTGGTTCATATATATTTTTTTTCTAACATTCACAAGTTGAGTTGAGGAAAGGCATGCAAATGTTGATAAGACATATGATCCATTCTTCACGACACCTCAAATAAATATAGTTTCATGAAATGCAATAATCACACACATGTGATAGAACTATTTAATAATCTTTTGATTATTTTAGAAGAAATACATTCATAAATTGAAGTAGCTAATATGGATAGATTGGTTTTCTGCTTTTAAAGATAGAGAATTACACCGATTATAGAAAATATATGATATTAGTTATGAATAAGTCAATGTTGATGTTACACAAAATATGGTAAGACTTGATGGATGGAAGGATACTATAAATGGAAATACACCATGATGATCTAAATAAACACATTTTTCTAAAATGGATGATTTTTATTTATCTTATTTTTAATGTTACATAATTTAAACTAAAATATATAGAGTTGATGTAATGAGAGGTTCACAAGTCTCATCAAACTTTCTAAAGAGCCTACTTTCAACTTTTTTGAGAGAGGAAGGGGGCAGTCAAATATAACTATATAGGTGAGATGATTAAAATATAACTATAATATTTGACAATGAGGTGATTTCAAGGGTACATATAGATGGACAAAAACCTCAAAAAAAACTCATAACTTAAAGTTTAAAATTTTTGTGTTACATTTTTGGAAAAGTGACTTGTGTCACTTATTGTAACAAAAAATTAAAAAATGAACCTTATAATTTTTGAAAAACCAATATAAGATATATCCAAACAAGATTTATTTGGTTGAAATGAACCTTATACATGGTCCCAAAAGTAATATTTCTATTGATATATCATTTATTTGCTTCCTAACCCTGTGTTTATTGCTTTTGGTTGCAATCTCCTTGAAGATTCCTATCCAGTAGAGAACAATCCCACTGACTTGCAAAAGAGATCATACACTACCTCCTTCAAAGGAGAACCTCAAACATTCTCTATTATAAAATATTTCTTCCTCAATAGCTAATTTTGGAAGATTCACCTAACAAAACAACAACAAAAATATCTTTTATTTTTTATTACTTTCGAGTGTAAATATGTGTATAGTGATACAAATATTTTGAAGGATTATTTTGGTAAAAATCATTCTAAGATATTGATTATTTACTTTGGTTTAGAGTGAGACCAAAAGGGGAGGAACCTCCTAGGCTAAAACCTGAGAAATGATCTCCTTCTACTCATAACTTAAAAGATATTGTTTTAGGGTTCAGTTTGGGGCTGCCAACAACCAAGAATTCGGTGTGGAAACTTATGAATTATTTGGCCCCATTCATCATTAGGCAGGAAAATGTTTAAGGTATGTGTTAAGTATTGCAATGAAACTATAACTTTCTTGGCTTTTACGTCAAGATAAACTATGGTAAAGAAACTCATGCACATGCTTTCAAAATTTGCTCCAAATTAAGCATATAAATTTTTAGATGTTTTTAAATTTAAAATTATCAAAAAAAATATATTGAACAATTTGAAGTAGAAATTATGATAATATAATAAAATAGTTTGAGTTTAAATAAATTAAATTAATGATTTATGGATTAAATATATGTTAATCACTTTCAATTCATTTATGAAATATTTGTGTGTAGTTTTTTTTCACATTGAATTATCTATTTGTAACATAATTTTGTTTATAATTTGGGAGGCATGTTTCAATTGATTAACATATTTCTTAAATCAATTAAAAGTCCATTGTATATGATGACCAAGTTTATCAATATCATTTTAATAACTAGGCAACGTCTAAATATCAAACTAAAACGAGCTTCTTACCAAGGGGGACACTTAGTAATTTTTTTTAACCACCTTTATGTGTTTTACGTTTTAGTTGGTTATTTAGCCAATACCACATGATATCACGTTGGCCATAATAAACTTGAAATCACAAAATATAGTTAAGTGGTGGTCCCAATCACATTCGATTCAACACATTTTCTTCATTATTTTATAAGTTGTGGACTTTTAACAAATTTAATTTTGTAGAAATACAACAACAAAAAAAGAAAAAACTTATTTTTAGAATCATGACGTTCTGTCAAATAATTCTTCAAGACATTTGGAAAAGCACAATTTAAAAAAAAAAATCTAAACTTTAGAATCATGGCACTGTCAAATAATTTTCCAACTGGAAAAATTAAATTAAAAAAAAAAAACTCATGACACTATCAAATAATTCTTCGAGCCATTCTGTCAAACAGTTCATGTGCCTTTTTGAAAATTACACATTTTGCATACATGTCTAGCAGGGCATTTACAATGACCGCATGTAAAAAAAATCATTTTCTGAGTCCCACGGTGGATGTCTATACCTCGTCCTAAAGCTCCCATTTTTGCACAGGCTGGGACGATATTGTCAAAGGTTTGGAGTCCAGGCTTACATTTAGTGATACCATTTGGTTGAAATTTATGAATCTTTGTCAACAAATGCATTTTGTGGATATCCTGCAATCATAGCATTCTATGCTATCACATTTCTCTGAGGCATCCACTCAAACAGTTCATGCACCCTGTCTATGCTTGCATTCATTTCTTGTTCTGATACTATTGGATGCTTTGATGGATGCCTATAACCTGTTTGGAAACTGCATCGTGAGCATGCCAATGTCTTCTATCTGCTGCAAAAAAAACATTTGGATAAGGCACGAAAGGCCCTGAAAATAGGCATACCACAGAAGAAGTGATCGCTGAGATATATCAGAGTGCCCACTTATTATTATGCTATCAAACACTTTCCAACTTCTGAGCGGGAACTTCAGAAAATTCAAATTCTAACGGTGTCTATCCTTTGAAGCAGACGAATGCGTAGGAACAGACGTTAGGTGGAAAAAAATGGCGGAAACCTGTGAACGGGAAATGTCAGGTCGAAGGTTAAAAGTGGACCCAGACACCTGGTTCGGATGTGCCAGTTAAACGTCTATGCAGCAAACTAAAACGTATTTCTTACCAAGGGGGACACTTAGTTTTTTTTTCAGCTTTTTTTCAACTTCCTTAATATGTTTTACGTTTTAGTTTGCTATTTAGCCAATACCTGCCAGTTAAGCCCGGTCATGGGACCCATGTCAAACACCACACACTAAGTCAAAGCTTAGTGTGTGATGTTTAAGCCATGTTGTTGACAGAAGCCATTGCTTATGGTGTGTCAATTAAATAATACTTGAGTTTCCATTATAGTTCTTTTGTCTACTCAAAATTGTTATATAAGCCCTGTTTTTCAAATGCTCTATTTTTTTATGTGCTAAGAACCTGCTGAATTTACAAATTACTATTTCAAAATATAACATATGTATACAAACAAAATAGCCCAGATTTTCATATGTACATACATATATTGTTTTTTTGAATTTTATTAATATCTTTTTAAGTTTTGTTCCTTGTAAAATAATATAAAATAAATGCATATCTTGAAAAGTTTGGAGTTTTTTTATTTATTACTATTTCATTATTTCTACTTCAAATGTAATTAATATAGAAGTGATGTCCATCATTTTGAGCGCCCGTTGGCAAGTGCATAATTCCTTAAAAAATTGACCATTCTTGTCTTTCGCTTTGATGCCAACTAATTAGTTTTTTTTTTTACACCAAGAACATACCAATAATTTTGTACATAAGGAATGTGTAATTACCAAGTAAGATTCATTGTTCTGATATAAATTTTTGGTTCTTTGTTATCAATCATAATAGGTGCAGGTTCTCTTTTGGGGTCTAACAAGGCACACTTCATTTGTACATGATCCAAAAATGAATCCTTGCAATGGCAACTTCTATAGAACATGAAATAGAAACTCATGAGCTTTGAGAATGACATATTTGGGCAGCCATGTTGTTGATTTGACCTCAATAGGTAAGATCTTATGCATGTCTTGTCTTTATGAGCCATGCATTGCTAATCAAACACCTAGGCGAGTTAATTCTGGTATGTTGTCCTATAGGTCTTATAGGTTCATAGAGTTTGATTGTAGTCACGGGAATCTAAATTCTATATGCCTAGGTATGAATGATCTTGTTTTTGGCTCGATTCTAGCCTTCCCTATTTGTCTATTCTAAATTGACAAACAATTGTCAGTTTTCACCTATTATTCTATTTTGTATGTGGTTTATTCCCTGTTTCTACCCAGAAACTACATTTGATGGTCGTATGGTCAAGCATATGAACTAATGAAGTGGGACTATTTCTACAATAGAGCATATCTTCTCTTTCAATCGCTATTTCAAAATGATAAAGAATCCATACAACATTATTAGCAAGAAAGAAACAAGAAACTCATTTGCAATTGATCTCATAGTAAGTTTAGGTGCGTGAAATTAATTGTACACCCTATTTTTTTAGCATTGCACTTTAAATTATTCACTTTCTTCAATTCATACAATTTTTTTTTGCTTATCTATTATGACATTTTATCTTCTACAAGTTCACACTTGCTGATCAAGAAGAGAAAATAGAGAATATTTATTGTTACAAATACTTTTTTTTTATGTGTTTCCATGCATTTCAATGCTACTTTTTTCTATGATCTAAAAAATATGTAGTACGACCCTACTCAAAGTGTAATTCATCCAAAATGGATGTTGCTATGTACAAGACTACCTACTGCATTGAAACATGTTTGTAGATAGACACTTTTATACACTTCCTTTTATTATGTAAAGCTTCATTTATGCTTTCAAATCATACACCTATCGGCATACCCCTTGCACCTTCTCTTGGTGCAAGTGCTAGTTGATACATGAATTGTCATTTTTTGGGCTCCTTTGAAATTAGTACTTGGGGGTATGAAGTGTACAACTATTAGAACATTACTATCCTATTTTACTCCTTTAAAATTAAGAATTAAAGGGTTAGGGGAAAAGACCCAGTAGCTGCCTAGGCTAACTTTGCGCACCTAGAACTCCTAAACTGTAAGTTGGATTTTGCAAATTTTTTTAGTGTACCTTCGTAGGTGACTGAAGTGCTTAAAGCTAAGGTTTCAGCTTTTGGGTATTCACAGATCTCTTTGTAGGAATTGTGGAGCGCAAAGTGGTCCAAAAGTGCCATTTCAAAACGCTTGCCCAATACCCGCTATGTTCTTACACCAATAGTTATTTTACTAGAAAATGCCAGTACTTGTGGCCAAATGTCTTAGTATCCATTACAAAATATCCCAATAGTGGTGCACAAATGGGCCAATTACCAACAAAAAATGGTAAAAAATGATCAATTATTAGTACGTGTGATCGACTATTGGTACATGTGTTTTTCATTTTTGGGACTCCTTTAGTATCAGTAATTGGGGGGTATCTATGACAAAAGCATAACGATTATTGGGTCTTTTCCCCTAAATGTACTAGAAATATAAGGTATGGAAAGTACACTTATTAGAACACTACTCCTATCATTTTTTACTCCTTTAAAATTAAGAATTGAAAGGATAGATGTACCAAAAATATAAAGTTATTAGTGTAAAATAAACACACAAAATGGAAACCACAAATAGAGACTAGATTTATGTGGTTCGCCAATTTGGCTACATCCACCAGAGAGCAGAGAAAATCTATTATTCAGTCATTACAGCTTAGTTACATAAGCATTTCTCCTTAGATTTATACAATAGTCTTCAAGAGAAGACGAAGAGTCAAAGAAGAGAATATGAAATGAAAAGTCATGGAAGAAGAACTGAATAGTTGGACTTCATATCCAACAATCTCCCACTTGAAAATCGACTCACGCTGCAACCTCTCATCAGGACAATCTCCCACTTGAAGTTCAACTCACTTAAACTCTACTTTCCCTTACCAAATCCCATGGTAATAAATTGTCAATAGAAAACCACCATAGATGGAATAACAACCACAAATAATTGCTAATCACATCCAACTAACCATACAACATTAGTAGATTTATGTCCACATAACCAGCCCATACAACAAAACACCATGTAAAAAATATCATCTTCCAACAAAACACACCAAAAACTTGATGTGCAAAAACCTAGAAGACCATTATAGAGTAATCCGCATGTTGCATGAGCAATGTCAACCAAAAGTTGACTCAAATCTACCAATTCTGCACACAAAAGGTGTGATAATAACTTGAGATGATCTGCAAACTGCAACCAACCTGCTGCAAAAACTCACATGACATCTTCCAAGTCCTCATGAAAAGATCTCACATTGTAGTTAAAAAACAATGAAGTACAACAACAATAGATGATCTCAAAAAACTCTTGGAAGGGACACCCATGCAAACCATAACTCATCCTTCTACCAACACCTCCAAGTGCTCAGCTGTGCCAAGTATGATCTCCTTTACCTCCCCAAATAAGAGCGTTTACAACACCCAACCACCATGGATGAAAGTTCTTGTTAAACAAGAAGATCAAACTCAAAAACATTCCAAAAATAGGAACAATCTTAACCATCTCCTAAACCCAAATGCACAAGGAGATAAACATGCTGAGTAGACCAAGAGTGGGGAGTGAGAATGATCCTCTAGGATAAAATAAGTCACAGTGACTCTTCTCCAAGAACAGTCTCCTCTAGGTCCATAATGAACTCACGTCCATCCATAGGTGTAGGCTCCTCGGTCTTCTTGCTGAAACCTCCAAAGAGAAACCGCTTCAACAAATGTTCTCTAAACCCAAGAGAACTACAACCTTACCCAAGCCTCTTAGTTTTCAAGAGCACCTCCATGGCCAATCTGCCAATGTACTCGATACCAAGAGCACTAACCATGACCAATTGTCAAAACTCCCACTGCATGTCTGCATTACCTGGGAACACAACATGATAACTTGATCTCCTTGAATTAAAAAAAAACACCTCATGCTCCAAAGAGCAAAGCCCGTCAAGAGAACCTGTATCATGCCAACGCTCTAATCTAGAATCAAGAGCCAACCATAGCACAATAAAAACATCTTGACATCACATGAAGGTAAACATCTCATGACAAAAAATTGAAGCTATAACTGTTCCATAATCTGCATAATTAACACCAAATCTATTTATATATACTCCCAAAACCATCCCCTCCAGCATCTCCTCCAGTTC
>MU225309.1:40954-51089 GCA_018584345.1 Thuja plicata
ACATCTCATGACAAAAAATTGAAGCTATAACTGTTCCATAATCTGCATAATTAACACCAAATCTATTTATATATACTCCCAAAACCATCCCCTCCAGCATCTCCTCCAGTTCAAATTCAATTCTCAATCCTCATCCTCGGATTCTTTAGAAGAACTCAACCTAGAAGGGGATTGTATTCCCTGAGCTCTTCATTTGCCAAACATTTTTGTATAGCTCTTCTATATTGGCAGACATATTCTCATTTCCAGAGCCTCCATTCTCAGGATTTTTATCATTATTGACTAAATTGTGATGCTGTTATCGATTGTTGTGATCAGTGGGGTTCAATGAATCAATCTCAGACTCAAATTTCATGGTATTCATCCCTGGAGTTAGTCTACAGTGGATGACTCTGTTAATGGTTTTTATTCCCCTGCACCTCCAATACGACATGCTCTCCTACCCTGCTGAGAAGGACGAAACTCACAGCTGTTCACATCGATGTCTTCCATGCCTCTTCAGATTCTACATAAATATACCAGACAAAAAAATCTTCTACCTGCAAATTCTGCACATCTTCCCTCAAATCACCGTGGGCATAGGAAATGAGAAAGCAATTCCAAAGGGGCAACTCGTCTCCTCCATAATATCCAAATTGACACTATTTTTCTTTAATTTCTTTGTTGTAGTTCTGACGATATTTGAGCAACTTGAAAACGAGATGTAAAATTCATCTCGTCAACAATTTCTAAATCCTGCTTATGGTCCAAAATTTCAATGATGGATTGTCAGTGTCACCAACATTCTTTTCAGCCACTCATTAAACCGACCGTGTCATATGATTTGACTCGATTTTTGCTCGGAATAAGATTGACAATGACTAATTGTGCCTGAAAACTTGAGGGATTGCGTTCCATGGCCAACAACTTCTTGAGCTGAATAACAACAGCCTCTTTAGCAACAATGTCTTCAGAATCGAGCACATTAACAACGACTGCTACCAGGTTGCCAAAGATTCTATTATAGCGGCCTAAACTGCTAATCCATAGGCAACTTCATCTGGGTTTATGCTTTTGCACAGCTCCTTGCCGTTTAAGAAATTTTGAAGCAGTTGTTGCACTTTGGGAATACGGGTGGAGCCACCTAAGAGAACAACTTCACCTATTCGACTCTTGTCGAGATTGGCATCTCTCAGATATTTTTTCAATCAGTTCCATGAACTTTCTAAACAGATCCATGTTCAACTCCTCGAATCTTGCTTTCAGAACCTCAAGACCTTCTGTAATCTCAATAGTGTCTACCTATCATTTGAATCAAAGCCACCCACTCTACAAAATATTACAACATGAAGGAGAAACTATCGCAACAGTACAAAAAAATTATTGGTTTGCTTCGTGGAATATGAGCTGTCTTTTCAACTTCTCACTAAGATATTGTGCCAACAATGTGCGGATAGAACAAGGGATATTGATGTACTGCACAAAACCCAAAATCACCTTGGGTGGAGTCTACACTATAGTCACCATCTCACAGGTCTCCGACTGGTTTTGTGAAACTTCGACGTGGGTGTCTCGAGGGCCCATTAGAGGAGAAAAAATGTTGATCTCCCTCTACCAGAATAGTAATAAGTATAACCCCTTTCTTCACATCTGGAAGGATACCAGATTGTTAGGTTATTAACCAAATAATCATATTTTCAAATATGTCATTTGCCTCAAGCAAGCACGGCAAGATGTGTCTGCTCTGTCTTTAATCCTTTTGTCCTCCTTTTCAGTGAGCTTCTTCTCTGCTTGGTGTAATTATCATCTGTCCCACTCGCTCGCTCTCCCTGGATCTTATTCACAAGCTCTGATACCAATTGTAAAATAAACACACAAATTGGAAACCACAAATAGAGATCAGATTTACGTGGTTCGCCAATTTGGCTACATCCACCAGAGAGCAGAGCAAATCTATTATTCAATCATTATAGCTTAGTTACATAAGCATTTCTCCTTAGATTTATACAATAGTCTTCAAGAAAAGACGAAGAGTCAAAGAAGAGAATATGAAATGAAAAGTCATAGATAGTCGACTTCATATCCAACAATTAGCACTCTTTTCTATATTAAAGACCATCAATAAGAAGCTCCACATCTTCATTATTATGACTATTACAGCATGAGTCGTGTGTCGTGTACAGTTCAAGAATTACTAACTCTATATCTAATCTAAAAAAATCATTGGAATTAGGATGCTTATTGATTTAGGCTTAACATGTTATCAAAATGTTACTGAGGATAGTCTTGCACTCCCTCTTTTGCATTAGTCTCTTATTACTGCATTATTTTAGTGAAAAAAAGGAAAAATGTACATCTGAGTAAACTCCCACTATTAGCTTGTCCCTCGGCTGTATTGTCGATATTTACCATCAATACCATTTCTTGCCTTCCTCTGAATTTAAAATGTGAACCGCAGTGAATCGTGATCATTAATGGAGTACGCGATGAAGTCGGTAATTAATTCGGAACCGAACACGGGGCGCTTTCGTCTCCAGGTTGTTCAGTATGAAAATTTCTTTATTGTTCTTCGCTACCTAATTTCCGCATGTAAGTTCTTGTTTGCTGCGCCACATTTGGACTGTAAAATTAGAAGGATCTGGCTGAAGAGAATAAAAGAACATAACTTGTTCTATAATATAGAGAGAAGAAAACAGAGCAGCCGAGAATAAAATTAAATCTATTATATTCAGTATGTGAGAAAATAAAAAATTGTTACAAAACAGAATTATCATTCAGACTGAAATTACGGCGAAGATCTCACAATGCGAAATTCCTGAAATTACGGTGAAGATCTTTAGTTAGTGAATGTCACACTGCAGTACTACCGTTATTCAAGGAGCAACTGAAAGTTGCAGATTGGACTATCGCTATTCACAGAGACAACTGAAAGTTGTAGAGTGGAAAATTCTGCTAACACCCTCTCTTAAGTCTAACTAAGGAGACAAATCCAATGAAAGAAAAGAGGAAAGAGGGAAATTGTAGGTGGCAGTGATTGTGTTGTAGTGTCCTTCATCCAAGAAGGTCTCACAAAAGTTAAACTTCTACTCAGTGAATGTCTTTGTGAAGATGTTGGCAAATTGGTGAGAAGTGGGATAGTACTATAAGTTGATGACTCTATCATGGACAAAATCTCGGATGTAGTGAATATGGATCTCAATATGTTTGGTCCACTATCACTATACTAGATCTCTACAAAGTTTGAGTGTACTCTGATTGTCACACCAAATGATAGTCGGGCGATGAAAATGGATAACAAGCTCAGTGAGGAAGTTCTGCAACCAAACAACTTGAATGGTAATATTGGTTGCACCGTTATATTCGACCTCCACTGATGATAAAGCAATGGTAGATTGCTTCTTGCTTGACCAACAAATGGGGCCAGATTCCAAACTAAGAATATATCATGAAGTAGACTTGCGATCAATGTTATCGCCAACCCAATTCAAAATCAGTGTAGCCAATGAGATCCAAAGTACATCCTGCTGAAAAATGGATCCCATAGTTGATCGTTCCTCAAACATATTGAAGTATGTGCTTGACAACTTTCCAATGTAGCTCATGTGGGTCCTACATGTACTTAGAAACAACCCCTACTGCATATGAGAGATTTGGATCAGAAATATTGAGATAAAAAAGACTTCCCACCAGTTAACGATATTGTGTGCAATTAACCCGTGGTGTATCCTTGCCATCCTCAAGCTCTAACCCCAATAGAAAAAGTGTGGTTTTTAGCTTGTAATTAGTATTGTGAAACTGAAGCAGATATCTTGCATACTTGAATTGAGAAACTTTGATGCGTGACGCATGCTAACTGATTACAAGTCCAAGGAAAAAGTGTAGAAGACCCATGTATGTCATGATAAATTTGTTGTACAAAGTAGTTTTAATCGCAACAATGGTTGTGATTGAATCACCTATTATCAGTAGATCATCTACATAGAGTATTATGAGCAATAGCGAGTTAGTGTTCTCATCATATAAATCTTCAGATTAGATTTGCATCACATAAGCTTTTGAGACAAAAGATAAGAGTCCATTTTAGCATACCAAGGAGGGACTTCTTGAGTCTGCATGTACTAATGAGAAATTTTGTACATACCCTTGTAGCTGCTCCATGTAGATTTCTTCCTTGAGATCACCATGAATAAATACATTCTTCACATCCATGTGGTGAAACTACCACCTTCTTGTTGCTGCAATGACAAGATCTAACCAAATGGAGTCCTTTTTTCCGCTAGAGAAAAAATCCAATCATAATAAATACCAAAAACTTGTTGAAAGCCTTTGGCTACCAAACCTTCTTTTCACCTTCTCACATGTCTATTAGCTGCTTTCTTTTCCATATAGATCCACTTATATATGACAAGCTTGTAATTGGAAGGAAGTTGAACCACATCCCAAGTATCATTCACAATGAGGGAGTTGTACTCTTCATCCATGGCTACTTCCCAAAGAGGAAATTCCCTATATAGCTTCTACATAAGTCTGAGTGTCAAATGGTTGAATCACATAGGCATGCATTGACATGATCATCTTAGTAACTAAGAGTGCATGAGGGACATCATATATATCAACTATTCTCCTTATTCTTTGATTTCTCACAAGAGATACTGAATCATCACTGCAATCCCAATTAGGGGTTGTTTTTGGATCAACACATGCATGCATCTTTAAGATTTGTGAGAGTAGGAAGTATATGATTGGTGGTATGTTCCTGAGATGTATGTAGAAGACTTTCATAAAAGTAGACACTCCTCTCAATGAAGAGCATTTTTGTTGAAAGATTTGTAAGTTTGGATCCCTTTACACCATCTAGATATCCAACAAAGATGCATTTGTTTCTTTGAGGCTCCAAATCCTTCCTCTTGTTTGTAGGGATGCATACCTATGCACCTGATCTAAAAATGCATAAATGTGCGACTTCTGATTGCATGCCTCCTCTCCATGCTTTAAAAGGCTTTTATCCTATAATAGATTTGTGAGGAGATTTGTTTTGTATGTATGATTCATAATTGATTGGTTCAGCCCAAAATTTGGAGGGAAGGGGCCTAGCATGCAACATGCAACTAGCCATCTCTTTTAAAGATCATGTCTTTCTCTTAGCTCTACCCCCTTTAGCTACAGAATGTAAGGAACTGTATTCTACAATTGGATTCTTTCTTTATCACAAAGATGTTGGACATCATTTTTGACATACTCCCCTCATTATCTTTGCAGAGGATCTTGATCATATTCTCATAGTCCTCTACATGGGCTTTAAAATTTTTGAGATTCTCAAACACTTCAAACTTGAATTTGAGAAATACACCCATGCATATCTCGTGTAATCATGAATGAATGTTAACACTCATTTGCTTTTCTTATAGAAGGTTAAAGAAATGAACTAATAAGATCACTGTGAACAATCTCTAAAGGAGAATATGTTGTCCATGCATTTCCCTTTGGAAACTTTTCTTGTGGATGCTTTCCAAGATCACAACCCTCACAAATTCCATTAGAAAATTCTATGACAAGCAATCATTTTACCATTCCCTATTTGCTAAGTTGTTGCATGTATCTAAAGTTTGAATGACCAAATATTTCATGTCAAATTCTACTTTTTGCATTTGCATGTGTTAGTGGTAACATAGTAGAATTTGATTTAGCAACTTAAGTCTGAAAATGTGTATAGATGAGATTGATGATTTGCCTTACCAGGTATGTGCACCAAGTTGTGAACAAAAAAAGTGAACACATGTTTTAAAAAAAATCAAATTTCATATAACCCGATCGGGTTATTGAAATTTTGAAATTGTAATAGGCTTGGTAACCAAGCCTAGACAATATTATTAAAAAACTCTATCTTTCTCAGAAACTGATTGGGTTCTGAGATGTTTCTAATAACCCGATCGGGTTACTAAAAACATATTATATTTTGGAAAGCTCATAGCTTAGGCCATTTCTAACGCCTAAACCACGGAGTAGCAGAGTGGGGGAGGGCAAAAACACATCAGAACTCGATCGTACTTTGAAGAAAACAACATTTCTTCAACAATTTCCACATTTTCAAGCAATTGGGCCCCGTAACAAAGGTATGTTTTATTGTTTTTGTTGTTTTGTCTTTTTTTTTTGCATTTGTAATCAAATTAGGTTATGATATTGATTTTTTGTTTTGTTTTATTAATTTTATATCAGATTCACCAAACAACCCAAGAAGAGGAAAAAGAAATTAAAGACCACCCCCCGTAAACCCTCCTCAAAATTCTCCTCGCCTGCCACCATCGCCACTAGTAAACCCTCCTCAAAATTCTCCTCATCCAGAACCACCGCCACCGGTAGACCCTCCATGTGTGCCATTAGATGAAGAGGACCTCGTGCAACACCTTAACCAAAATAGTGCACAAATTAATATATTAGTCAATAGGTCGAAGGCTTCCGGTCTTCAACATCGCTCTACCCTCGCCACTACATTAGAAAAATGTCCAATAGTGTAAATGAGGTGTCTCAAGAGGTGAAAAAATGGGGTTCATGGAGGAATATGTGTCGTACATATTATGTTGATGGTTTATCATATGAGGATGTGAAAAGGCATACAAAAACGTGACATATGTGCCCTTTTTATCGATCCTAATACTAACAATTCCCTAGAAGATAATACAAAATGGTTTCCTATACATTGGTGTGCTCATAGGGGGATGAAATTAGTTTTTTGGGATAGGTGGTACATGTTATTTGACCAACCACCTTGTAATAATAATGAGATGCCTTTATATTTTTTGAGGAAGCTATACAATGAGTTTATCCTCGGTGAGAAGCCGAATTACTTTGAATTTTGTGAGTTCCAGGGTAGAGGGAGAGGCTCTGCATAGGATAGACCTGGGGCACATAGGATTACCCGACCACAAGAGAGGACGCGTACTGTGATAAAACCCCTCATTCATGTTGTGGTCCCAGTAGTGGTGAAAGAGTCTATAGATATACAAACTCTTCATGCAGTTGCATCATTGACTGATGTCATTATCCAGCATGACACTTAGTTAGTTGGAGGAGAGGATGGATCAGTACCTGCGCCACTTCCATCTTCATCAGATGCACCGTTAGGATCACTGCATCCTGTGCCAGCTCTATCATCATCAGATGCACCATTAGGATCATCTCATCCCGTGCCAGCTTCATTATCATCAGATAGAGTTGTAGGGTCAATCCAGCCCATTGGGCATATCTGCATC
Source organism: Thuja plicata (assembly GCA_018584345.1). Taxonomy (NCBI): domain Eukaryota; kingdom Viridiplantae; phylum Streptophyta; class Pinopsida; order Cupressales; family Cupressaceae; genus Thuja; species Thuja plicata. The sequence goes on from MU225309.1 coordinate 48,184, forward strand.
AGTTGTAATGGCATATGTGATGGGGTAGATAGTCAGGGGAGTGCAGATGGTTTGACATCCCATTCATGTGTACATTACGGGAGAAGATTTCAGGCATCCACTACTGAGGATATGGCCTTCATAGATGATCTATTGTCAATGGTGTATGGTATAAAGCCGACACATGTTTGTTTAAATTTGTGTTTTGACATGTTATTTTAATTAATTACCTAAATCTGTTAAAAGTAAATAAATTTTTATATATAGAAGAATCTAAATTGATACATAAATAATATGCATTGCAAGGTGCAACTGGTGGTACGAGCACACCAAGGAGTTCTCATTCTAGTAGACGTGGACGGGTAGCTCAAATACCTGAGGTAATGTTTTATAAATATTATAAAATAGAATAGTATGTTGTTTTCAAAATATCATATCTTAATAATTTGTATGGTGGTAACTTAGTGTGGTCAAAGAATTAGTGTATGTTTGTTTGATATTACTTTATGGTCAAAGAATTTGTTCTAATGTAATTCAACTCAAGGAATTCATAAAAATATTACTCCCTCAAGGAAATAGGTTGAACGCAAAGGCTTCAACAGAGATCCCTAGCGTTTGGTAACCTATACACCATACTTTTGAACAAGTTCATTTCCTTATCCAGCCATTATGACTCAAACTGATTTGAACTCCCACCCTCCATCCTTGGACTCAATTCAATCAATACTGAACTCAATTCAATCATACCCCAACCAATCACTTATTGGCTTATGAATCAAGCTTTAAAATCATCTGGAACATCCAACCATCGTTCTTTTACTCAAGTATTTCTTGTTCAAAATCATGAATACAATTTCTGATTGTTCACTGATTGTGAATTTCCTCAATCCTTCAATGCAGCTCCATGTCCTTCTAAAGACTCCCAACATATAACTTTTAAGACATCCCAAGAACGCCTCAACTTATTACAAGGTCCTTATCCTATCACTCAAAGCACATTCACTTACTAGTTCTGTAAACTTTACTCTCTAGCATTTCACTGTCATACTAGGACAATCCCCATATACTAGTCTATATCTTCACCATAGACAAGAACCCTTCTACACCCTAGGTTCATAAGTGGCCCAAATATTTTCATCACTGCCCATACCACCTACTCTCAACCTAAAAGCACTCCAAATCCCCCCATTCTAAGGGTAAACAAACTAAAACATACCCACTGCCAGGCTACAATAGTTGTATTACCTGCTGCAAAAGTGGTCCTAACCTCTGACCTCCACGAATACAATCTGGACCATCCTTCTCTAATTGTGACTAAAAATTTGTTAAAGAATAGTCTTGTGTGTGAAAGAAGAGAAATTTTTTATATTGTAATAATGGTTTGTAAAATTTGTTATAAACTTATGATAATAGAGTTGTGGAGCATAAGCATTTGTGGAATTCGAGTGAATCATAATCTTCATTGTAAACTATTGCTTATATATTTATTTCTTGTTTTATAGGGCTTTTCAGGGGCTCAGATTTCTGAGATTGATGATGTCATCTGCCATTGACTTTGGCTTACAGAGCTATGTGGTATCATATTTTGTACACCTCTTATTTATAGTTTTAATTGAACCCATGCGGTATCATATTATTTCTCTTATGCTAATTTTGTTTTTGTTAGCCTACCCCACCAAGCTCGAGGTCATTAGGAAAGAGGAAGAAATCATCGGGGACATTGAAACAAAAAGGCAATTAAGTCCAATTTAAGTATATTTGTTGAAATGTATTATGAACATTTCAATGTAGTCTATATTGATGAATACACTTGACTTGTTTATTGTATACATGTAGAATCAATTGGGTTTCACTAAAATAATGAATGGGCCCCAAACACTGCTGATGTTCAAGAGAGGGAGGAGGTAACATGTTTTCATCTTTACTTTCAATTGCATTCTTGTTTTTTCAAAATATTTTAGAAATCATTTTCCTCTATTAGTATGTCATTTGCTATGACTTTTCATACAGGAATTGGTCATAGCTGCCTCAGATGAGGCGAACCCTTCTCCACTTCCTAGGGATCCCTTGCCTAGCACATGAGATCTAGTTGTGGTATGCATTTTCTTTTTAGTCCATGCATTTTTTTATTTTTTAGTATTTCTTGTTTATAACATGTATTTTTTATTATTTATTTTTTCTGTTTTAGGAACCTTCACCACTGCCCGTCCTTCCTATACCTCGCCATTTTCTAGGAGCCCCTCTCACCCATGATAGAGCCCATTTTTTTTATCATCCAGCCCAAGCATAGGAGTTCCAACTGAGGCTTCGGTATGCATTTGTATTATTTAGTGTATACATTTTTTTGTTTTATCTAGTATTTCTCGACTATAACATCTTTTCTATTTTACCATACACGAAAATGTCCAAACTAATTCATCAATGGTTTTGGCTCCCTCCAGCACAAGAGTTCCAACTCATGTTGTGGTATGCATTTTCTTTTTAGTCCATGCATATTTTATTTTTTAGTATTTCTTTTTTATAACATGTATTTTTTATTATTTATTTTTCCTTTTATAGGACCCTTCACCATTGCCCGTCCTTCCTCTACCTCGCCATTTTTTTAGGAGTCCCTGTCACCCACGATGGAGCCCATTTCATTTATCATTCAGCCCAAGCATAGGATAAAGAGATGAGGTAATCAATAATTTAACTGTTAACAAATTACAACCCAATATTTATTTATGTTGATGTTATTTTGAGATAAGATATATTGCTCAACATTTGAATTGTTCTTGTGTAGAGACTTAGTGACTCAAGTGTTGTTGTGAAGAAGCTCAATTTTGATGATCCACCACAGTCATAGATATATCGAGACATTGTATAGATATAGTTGTGGTCATTGAATGACCAAATTTTGTATATATATATATATATATATATATATA
>MU225309.1:51139-72359 GCA_018584345.1 Thuja plicata
TATATATAAATATTAATATTATATTAATATTACATATATATGTGTGTGTGTGTGACATTCGTACATTGTATATATCGACCTGGACATAGTTGACCTCACTTTTTTGCAACTCTATTATAGATTTGGCATGCACGCCATGCATTTATATGTACTCTATTATTTTTCATTTTGTTATATATGAAACTTCAAATTTGATCCTTGAATTTTTTGGTTGGATGTTTATTCCTAAAGTGTATTCTTGTTTCACATGACTTGCGTATATGCATGTGTGTTTCTATAAATTAATGTACTTGTGTGTGTACTTAATGTATATTCATGTATATGATTCATAACCTAAATTCATGTGTACGACCTACGTGAATGAATTTAGTGAATTCATGTCTATGCTTCATAATGTATGTACTACATGTTTGCTCCAAGACATAAGCAATTTTATGATTTAAGTGAATTAATGCTTGATGTGCTACATTGTATTTAGGTGTATCTTTCATGATCTATATGTATGCACTCCATGACTTAAGTGAATTTATGCTTTTTGTTGTAAGTTTTTTGTGACTAAAATATAGAGTATGAGAGTTTGGTTTTTGTTCTTGGACAGCGGATGTAGGGATGTTTTATGCGATTTTGAGCCCCTTGAGTAACTTCAAACATATAATGTTCCTTGGGTACACCTAGGAAGTTATAGGAGTCTTTCGTGTAGGGCACCCAAGAAACACCAAGCATGGATAGGAGTCTTCATGGGTTCATCTTCATATATTTGTAATCATGGTTAGATCCTAGAGATCAATCATTCATTTTGATTAGATTGGTCTCATTGTAAAGTCAATCCATCTAAGGTGTCTTTATAAACCTAAGGTAGATTTGATTCATGACCTATGATAGGATAACTAGGTTTGATTTTTTTGGTCTAATAAAGGTCCTACTATAGGATCTAAGGGTCTTCTAAGTCCTTTCAATAGGTCTAGAGGTTCTAATAGCAACATTTTGCAACATTGTCAAAAGTTGCACAAATGTTGTCGAGCAACTTTTTCATTACTGTTTTTTCAAACCGTTCATTGTGGGATCAAACCATCAGCTCCATTTAGCTGGGTAAATGCTAGGGGAGACCTTTTTTTTCTTGCAAAGCATCAAGAACATTCGGGCACAAATCAGACCCAAGTGTTCCGAAGGTGCACTAAGGCAAATTGGGCAGAAATTTTTGGAGAGCCATAACTCAGACCTCGTGAGAGATATCAGAGATACGTGAAGTGAAAAAGGACCATCTTGGGAAGGCCTACAAGCATGTGGCTCAATTTTGGGAGATTCCACTCAGATTCCATTTGGCGACCCAATCTCAGTTGGTGCAAAAAGTTGCATTGTTGCTCAGTTGAAAGTTGTTCAATGGTGCATCTTTCAAACCGTTCATCGTGGGACCAAACCGTCAACTCCAGTTGGCTGGGTAAATGCTAGGGGAGACCTATTTATTTCTTCCAAAGCATCAAGAATGTTCTGGCGCAAGTCAGACCGAAGTGTTCCCAAGGTGCACTAAGCCAAATTGGGCAGCAATTTTTGGAGAGCTATATCTCGGACCTCGTGAGAGATATCAGAGATTTGTAAAGTGAAAAAGGACCATCTTGGGAAGACATAAAATCATGTGGCTAAGTTCTAGGAGATTCCACTCGAATTCCGTTTGGCGACCCGATCTCGGTTGGTGCAAAAGTTGCATTGTTGCTCAGTTGAAAGTTGCTCAATGGTACATCTTTCAAACCATTAATCGTGGGACCAAACCATCAGCTCCATCAGCTCCAGTTGGCCGGGTAAACACTAGGGGAGACTTTTTTCACTTGTGAAGCATCAAGAACGTTCTGGCGCAAGTCATACCAAAGTGTTCCCAAGGTGCACTAAGCCAAATTGGGCAGTGATTTTTGGAGATCCATATCTCGTACCTCGTGAGAGATATCAGAGATTTGTGAAGTGCAAAAGGACTATATTGGGAAGACATACAAGCATGTGGCTCAGTTCTGGGAGATTCCACTCGGATTCCATTTGGTGACCTGATCTCGGTTGGTGCAAAAAGTTACATTGTTGCTCAGTTGAAAGTTTCTCAATGGTGCATCTTTCAAACTGCTCATCGTGGGACCAAATCGCCAGCTCCATCAGATCTAGTTGGCTGGGTAAATGCTAGGGGAGACCTTTTTTCTCTTGCGAACCATCAATAACATTCTGATGCAAGTCGTACTGAAGTGTTCCCAAGGTGCACTAAGCCAAATTGGGCAACGATTTTTGTAGAGCCATATCTCGTACCTCGTGAGAGATATTAGAGATCTGTGAAGTGCACAAGGACCATCTTGGGAAGGCATACAAGAATGTGACTCAATTTTGGGAGATTCTACTCAGATTCCATTTGGCGACCTGATCTCGGTTGGTGCAAAAAGTTGCATTATTGCTCAGTTAAAAGTTGCTCAATGGTGCATCTTTCAAACCATTCATCGTGGGACCAAACCATCAGCTCCATCAGCTCTAGTTGGTCGGGTAAATGCTAAGGGAAACCTTTTTTTCTTGCAAACCATCAAGAACGTTTTGGTGCAAGTCAGACCGAAGTGTTCCCAAGGTCCACTAAGCCAAATTGGGCAGCAATAGAAGTAAAACAATTCAAACGTCCACAAAGCATAACATATAACACCATAATTTTAATTGTAGATTATGCCTATTAATTTGGTTTGACATAATATTTTCAAAGTAGTTTCTTTGGAAGAGAGAGAGAGAGAGAGAGAGAGAGAGAGAGAGAGAATACATGGAAAATAAATAATATGAAAAATGAACATACATACATAAATACAATGCATGACAAAGATACATACATAAATACATGATATGAAAATGAACATACATACATAAATACTACACATAAACCATTATTATAATTTAGAGAAACATGAGATATCCACTGCATGATCCATTGTTATAATTGTAATGAATCGTAATTCACTCATATCCTCTTAGTTAAATGGTACACAGTAAACTATACAAAATGTGGCCCCTCGGTATATACAAATCAACCCACGGTCACTTTTATTTACAATTTGATCTTCTTTCAATATACAAAATGTGGTCTCCTAATATGCATGTAGACCACTTCATAGTCATTTATATTTACAAAAAAGCAAAGTTAGATTGTTTCGCAAAATTTATATACAAAATTGTCAAAGTAATTCTACCATTTTGTAGAATGATTCTTCATGATGGACCAAAAATAATTGAGCAAACCTTCTGGATCAACTCTAACCCTTATTGTTTCATGTATTGCCTTGTGTTCAGATTCATGAAGTTTCCATAAATTCTTCTTACGAGGTCTACCAGTATACTTTATCAATTCAATATTTGTTGCAACAAGAAGGTTCGAGTAATGCAAAATATCTCTATGTGTCTCATAGTCCTAAAACAACCACTTCTTTGATTTTTGGATAGGGTACCTACATTTCATAGAAGCATAAATTAATACAAAATTCAACATATAAAGTGTAATAGAATGATGGTAAGATGTCTCAAAGTTGTCAAACAAGAACACATTATAAAGAGACAATCTAATTCATTATGAATTAGAGAAGTGAATAGAAAAGAGAGAACAAATTAAAGAGAAATTGATGAAGAACAACTTCATACAATCTTCATCAATCAAGTCGAGGAAAGAGCTAAAGATTTCTGTGGACATCGAGCAATAGAGAAGCACAACATCACCGAGCAGAAAGAAGTGGAGCAAAGGTATTGAAAAGATACAATGACCAGAAAGGTATTATGAGATTACAATAGATATGAAAATATGCAAGTCTAAGTTGTATGTGTGAATATATCATTTACTGTTACAGTTTAACCATTGATTCAGATTGTCTCTTAACTTAGCAGGACTTAACAATCCTTTCTATATTGAGATACATCCCAAGGAGTATCAAAAAGTTTGATCATGAAGATAGCATGAGAAGCCATATACCATTTGACAAACTTCACTGGGTTTGGTCATAGAAGGTAGCATAGAGACGCCCAATATCAAGTGACAAACTATTCTATTTAAATCCTCTAACAAGGTCACACCTAACAGTGTGTTTGTAACCTTTAACAGGGTTGGCTCTTCACCAAGCTCACTTCAGAAGAGTGAAAATTTTGGGTTACCGGTCCCAAGTGGTTTTTCCCTTAACGGGGTTTCCACATTAAAAATCCACGTGTCAATGTGTTTATTAGTCATTACTTTAGTGTTTTGCATTACACATAACTAATCTGGATTGATAGGTATACACTAAGCAACTTACTTTTTTTGGTAAATGAAAGACTGCTAATTGGTAAACAGTAAGAATGAGGTTTAACAGTAAGCTCCAAGCAGTAGTTATTTATTAAGATTGTTTGAAGGCATACATATTGTAGGATTGGAGATAACTAGAGGCTTAATATTGTGGTACTAACTTTTTGGGTTGATTTATTGGAATATTTTTGAGGCAACTGATTCACCCCCCCTCTCAGTTATTCTAACAATTGGTATCAGAGCTTGTGTGCTTAGAAAGAGAGTTTAATAGCTCAAGAAAAAGATCACAAGATGAACAAGCGAGATGTGCCTAAGTTGAATAAAGACAAATTTGCATCATGGAAAATCAGAATAAGACTCCACCTATCAGGTATTGGTAATGATGTTACTCAACACCTTGATACTGAATATGTGTTGCCTACAGGACCTCACACTCTTGAGCAATTGAGAGAAAGCATGAACATAATTGCATGATGATAGAGATTTCTTCCTCACTCTCTGATGTTGAGTTCGAATATGTCAAAACCCGCACCTCTGCAAAGAAAATGTGGGATAAATTGAAGTTGGTACATGGAGGAGATGCTAATGTACTAAGAGCCAAGGAAGAAATCCTAAGAGGTAGGTTTGATGACCTAAGGATGAAAGAAGGAGAAAATATCACTCAGTATAGCTGCAAAATCAAAGAGGTAGTCAATGATATCCACAGAGTTGGAGGTGTACTTGAAGAAAAGACAGTGGTAAGTAAAATCCTAAGAACCTTATTGCATGTATATGCTATTAGAGTATCTGCTATACAAGAAATGAGAGCACTTGAAAAAAATAATGTTACTCTAGATATTCTGATTTGTAGACTGATTTCATTTGAGATGAATAAATTTGATAATAGTGTCTTGCCATCTATAGAATCTGCATTCAAATCTTCTTTGAAAATAAGTAAGTCAATTCATAGACACATTATTAGAAATGATAGTGAAAGTGATAATAAGGATCAAGGACTTGATGATATTGAAGCACTAATGACAAGAAGATTGCAGAGAGGCAAATTAGATGCAAATGTAAATTACCACTTGTATGTTTTAATTGTAAAGAGGTTGGAAACTATGCTACAAGATGTCCTAACCGAAGAAAAGATGACATAAGTAATGAAAAAACATATGAAAAGAAGTTTGACCGAGGTGATAACACAAATTACCAAACCAACTGATAATTTGACAGAAGAGATACTCGAGACTACAAGGAAAAAGGAAAGAAAGATTGTTACCTAGTTGAGAACAAAGATGATGATACTGACACTGAATCTGAAGAAGACATTGAGATGCTATTTTTAGCCATGAAGGATGATTCAGACGAAGAAGAAGAAAGGTATGTAGAGACTGCACTCATATCTAAGGTTAGTAAGAATGATGTCTAGATTATAGATAGTGGCTGCACTCACCACATGATTGGTGATAAACAAAAGTTTGAAACTTTTGAATACTATAATGGTGGATCGGTAAGAATGGGTAATGACACACCTTGTCCAGTTGAAGGTAAAGGAACCATAATGTTGAATAACCTGATCAAATGTGAAAATGCTTACTGGGTAAAAGGACTGAATTATAATCTGTTAAGTGTTTCACAGCTGAATAATAGAGGTCACCAAGTAGCATTTGATAATAAGAAGACAAAAATCTTCAATGAATCAGGAAGGTTGATCGAAACTGGTGAACAGACAAAAGGTAACCTTTTCTATCTTGATGACACTATCACCACTTGTTTAATGGCTAGAAATGAAGACATATGGTTGTGGTATAAGAGATTGTGTCATGTGAATTTTGACAACATGATAAAGATAAGCAATAAAAGGAAAGTCAGAGGCTTACCGAGCATGTCAAAGCCTGAACACATCATGTGTAAGAATTATCAAAAAGGTAAAATGACAAAGTCTAGTTTCAAGAGTAAAGCCCATACATCTAATGCAATTCTAGAATTAGTCTGGATACTGATTTATGTGGACCCACGAGGACAAAGAGTTACTATGAAGAAGAGTATTTCATTCTCTTTGTAGATGATTATTCTAGAATGATGACAGTCATATTCTTAAAAGATAAATCAAAAGAATTCAAGATGTTTAAATGGTATAAGGCTATGGTAGAAAAACAAAGTGGTAAGGAATTGAAATGCTTAAGATCAGATAGAGGAGGGGAATTTGTTTTTGATGAATTCAGTAACTATTGCAATGAGCATGGAATTAAAAGACAAGTTTCTGCACCGAGAACACCACAACAAAATGGAATTGCTGAAAGAAGAAACAGATCCATTATTGATTGTGCAAGAACACTGATGATTGAGAAAAGCATCACTCAAACTTTCTGGAGGGAAGCTATTAGTATTGCTGTCTACACATTGAACAAAGTACAATTAAAGAAGGACACAAAGAAGACACCCTATGAGCTGTGGTATGGTTACACACCCAATGGAAGTTACTTTAGAATCTTTGGTAGTCAATGTTATATTTTGAAAGATGAAAGAAATGGAAAGCTTGACTCCAAAAGTGATGAAGGTATCTTTCTAGGGTATTCCACCAAAATCAAGGCTTATAAATGTCTTAACAAGTCATCTAACAAGATCATTGAAAGTGCAAATGTAAGAATAGATGAATTTGCAGAAAATAATGATAAAGAAAGAAAAAAAGAACCAGAAGATTACAACAGGTTTGTTTACACTGAAGAGCCTGACACTCTACCCGAGCAACAATGTATCTCTCATGAGAAATAGATCATTGCACCCGAGCATTAGGCTGCAATTACCAAAAAATCAGGAAAATCCTTAAGATGATGTACCGAGCGATGGAGATCAGAATGAAGAACAAGATGATAATCTGATGGAAAAAGAGATGAACTGAATCTTTCCAAGTATTTCAGAAGACATCATCCATAGAATCAAATCATAGGAGACAAGAAGGCTGAAATGAGAACATGAAATAAGTCACTAAACACTAGATGTTTACTTTGTGATTTTGAGCCTTAATATGTTAATACTGCACTTGAAAATGAAGAATGGGTCAGTGCTATGAATGAAGAAATATAACAGATTGAGAAGAACAGTACATAGACACTAGTACCAAGACCTGATGACAAGAATGTCATCGGTGCCAAATGGATATTTAGAAAAAAACTGAATGAGAATGGAGAAGTCACAAGGAATAAAGCAAGATTAGTATGCAAGAGGTATGCACAAGAAGAAGGTATTGATTATGGTGAAACCTTTGCACCTGTTGCTAGGCTAGAAGGAGTAAGAATATTAATTTCTTATGCTACATTCAAAGGAGTCAAGGTATACCAGATGGATGTCAAATATGCATTCCTAAATGGAATACTAGAAGAACAAGTATACATTGAACAACCAGAAGGGTTTGTTGATCCAGACAAGAGAAACATGGTATGTAGACTACATAAAGCCTTGTATGGATTGAAACAAGCACCTAGAGCCTGGTATGAAAGACTTCACTCCTATCTCATTAGCATTGAATTTGTAAGAACAAGTGAAAATAGAAATCTATACTTAAAAGAAGATACCGATGGTAATATTCTGATTGATGAAATATTTGTTGATGATATCATTTTTGGGGTAAATGAATGCTATGCAAATCATTTGATAATGACATAAGCAAAGAATTTGAAATTTCTATGTTTGGGGAGATCAAATTCTTTCTTGGTCTACAGATTCTTTAACAAGATGCATGCATATATATCACGCAGTCCAAATACATCAAGGAAGTGTTGAAGATATTCAAGATGGAAGATTCCAAACCAGTTGGAACACCTATGGCAACCAGATGTAAGCTGACAAAAAAAGATAAGTCAAATGAGGTAAATCAGACCTTGTATAGATCAATGATTGAAAACTAATGTATGTTGTTCATACTAGACCAGATATTACACATGTAGTTGGAATAGTTGCAAGATTCTCTGCTAATCCCAAAGAATCACATATGACTATTGTCAAGAGAATTTTGAGATATCTAAAGAACACCGAGGACTATGACTTATGGTATAAAAGAGAAGGAAAATTTGAGCTTCAAGTCTATACAGATGTTGATTGGGTTGGAAACATTGATGACCAAAAGAGCACAACTGGAGGAGCATTCTTCATGGGTGGCAGACTTGTCACATGGATCAACAAGAAGCAAGGATGCATCTCTCATTCTACTACAGAAGAAGAATATGTGGCAGCTGCTGTAAATTGCTCCAATATTTCCTGGATCAAACAGTTGCTGGAAGGTATGAATATGAAGATTCTTGAACCAATGATTATCTATTGTGATAATACCAGTGCAATAAACATTTCAAAGAATCCAATCATGCATGCTAAGACTAAGAATATTACTATCAAGTATCATTACTTAAGAGAACAAGTGAAAGAAAAAGAAGTGATACTGGAATATGTTCAATCAAAGGAACAATTAGCTGACATCTTTACCAAGCCATTAACGAAAGATACATTTGAGTACCTGAGACAGGGACTAGGGGTACAATCCTTGTCTATCGGTCAGTAAGCTGAATAGGAGGTTGCATAATCCTATACACAAATCAGAAGATCATTCATGTTGATGCAAGCACAAAGATGGACTGCAAAGATACATCTGTACACAACAAGGTACATACCTACACCGAACACCAGAGTCAAAGGAATTCTGATGGATAGGGAAATTCAAGGAGTATATTATAAAAATGATGGAAGATGATATGGAATAATTGTTTGGCATTATTGTCAAAGGGAGAGATTATCTCATTATCAATAATTATAAGGGAGAGATTATCTCATTATCAGGAAGAGATTATATCATTATCCATAGGGAGAGAGATTAACATATGAAATATCCATCAAAGGGAGAGAAGTAACATAAGGGAGAGAATACATACTAAGGGAGAGATTTATATAAAAAAAGAGATGATCAAGGAGAGGAATAGAAGGAAGAGAACTTATCAGGAACATAGACATAAGCTACTACATCTATCCAATAAAGGGATTGAAGATTGAAGAACACACTCTGCAAGAAACAAATATAAGCTATATGAGATTACCGAGAGCCAGACATTTGTATTAGTTATAATGAGAGAGGTTGATGAACTTCAAACTGCTATATTTCATATTGTATTAGTAATAATATAGTGTGATAATGTAGTGTGTTGCCATCAATGCCAAAGGGAGAGATTGATGACATATAACTAATTGAATGTTTTAAGATATTAAGTTGATCATTGAAATGTAGAAAGATAATGCAAGACACGAAATCAGGTAATGGATTGTATTGTCATTGATGTTAACTTGATATAATCTGATCGGTTATATACAAAGTGTCAAAGACTTTAGAGAATCAGAGAGATTAATATTATGATTTCATTAATGCATAAAAGACCAGCATTCACTAAGTGACTACAAACACTGATGGTTAGTGGAACCCGACGGACAGAGAAACCCAAGAGAAAAGTCACAGTGATGCCCGAGCAAGAAACCCGACAAGCATTACTGACGAGCAGAATCAAAAGCATTATCGACAGCTAGAATTACAGTGTTAACAGATAGATAGACAACCCTGACAGACAGACAACATCCACGGAGAAGCCCGGGGAGAACTGAAGTTTTGACCGAAGCTATCAAAGAGTCAAAGCACCGAAAGGAACTGAAGTTCAGAAATGACAAAATACTTAGCTGGCAGAGCTAAAGATAGACTTAACCGACAAGTTAAAGCCAGAGATAAGTAAAAGATTTAAAGATGTTTTATCCATTTGTCAAGGATAAATCTACGCGATAAAACTTATGTAAAGCTTTAGAGCAAGATTGGCTAAGATTGCGGATCACGCCAAGAACAAGAAAATGAATAAGTGAGAAATGGTGATATCATTTCTATAAAGAGACAATCTAATTCATTATGAATTAGGGGAGTGAATAGAAAAGAGAAAGAAGATGTTGAAGAGAAACTGATGAAGAACAAATTCATATAGTCATGATCAATCAAGCTGAGGAAAGAACTAAAGATTTCCGCAGACACCGAGCAACAAAGAATCTGCGGGCAACAAAGAAGCACAACATCACCTAGCATAAAGAAGTGGAGCAAAGGTATTGAAAAGATAAAATGATCAGAAAGGTATTATGAGCTTACAATAGATTTGAAAATCTGCAAGTCTAAGTTGTATGTGTGAATAGATAATTTATTGTTTCAGTTTACCCATTGATTTAGAAAGTCTCTTAACTGAGCAGGACTTAACAATCCTTTCTATATTGAGATACATCCCAAGGAGTATCAAAAAGTTTGATCATGAAGATAGCATGAGATGCCATATACCATTTGACAAACTTCACTGGGTTTGGTCATAGAAGGTAGCATAGAGATGTTCGATATCAAGTGGCAAACTATTCTATTTAAATCCTCTAACGAGTTCACACCTAACAGTGTGTTTGTAACCTTTTATAGGGTTGGCTCTTCACCAATCTCACTTCAGAAGAGTTAAAATTTTGGGTTACCAGTCCCAAGTGGTTTTTCCCTTAATAGGGTTTCCATGTTAAAAATCCACGTGTCAATGTGTTTATGAGTCATTACTTTAGTGTTTTGCATTACACATAACTAATCTGGATTGATCGATATACACTAAGCAATTTACTATTTTTCGGTAAATGAAAGACTACTAATCGGTAAACAGTAAGAATAAGGTTTAACAGTAAACTCCGAGCAGTAGTTATTTATTAAGATTGTTTAAAGGCATACATCTTGTAGGAATGAAGATAACTAGAGGTTTAATATTGTTGTACTAAGTTTTTGGGTTGATTTATTGGAATATTTTTGAGGCCACTGATTCACCCCCCCCTCTCCTCTCAGTTATTCTAACATATTTTTAATGTGGGAACCAATGGTTTTTCCTAAAATTGTGAGATTCTAAGTTTGATTTTTGAGCATTTTTGGGAGGTCCTAGATTTGCATGGCCTCCAAAAGTGGTTTCTAGGCATGCTTGGCATGTTATGGGTGTTGAATTTTGATATTTGTTATGTTTGTGGTTTGTTTGTTATGTCATAATTATTGGAGTAAATTTTGATTGCAAACTACCACTATCTAAACTCTCAATTTTATGTTAGTTGAGTGTTCTTGTGTGCTTGCCGATTATTGTCAGAAATCAATCTCCCTTTTGTGGAATTATTATTTTTAGAGCTTTATGCATGAGTTTTGTTTATGAGATATATTTTAGATCATATATGATGAGTGTTAGTATCTTGTGTGCATTTTTATGTGAGATCGTCTTGGAATCCATGCTCTTGGCAGTGACACCAATAGCGTGTGCTTGTGCTCTACATTATTGCTTTGGTTTATTGTCTTTATTTATGTTTTATCTGAGATCACATTTGATATTTTGATGCCTGTTCTTGAGGGCACATCCTTAGCGTAATTTATTTATGCACATTGATAGGATCTTTGAGATACCCATAGTCTTGGTTTGAGACCAATCAAGTTTACCAAGCTTCATGATGGTTTTATGACCTTTGAGTCTCTCATCACTTCATACATCTTGTAGCATTGTTTTGTAATGTGCCTCATTGTTGTAATGAGGAGAAGTTGTTTGGTTTTTGAGTATTCTAGAGTGGAGTATCAACCTGTGACAGACTTAGATACAAAGGGATCACTAGAATTGTTGAGTTCATTAAGAAGATGCTAGCATTGTTTTCATTGATGTCAAAACATTTACATCAGTTTCATATTTGTGTCAGTTGATTGTTGGAAGTTTTAGTTGGATGCCTATTGGTTGTTGGTTTGATATCAGTGGATTGGTTATATGAAGAACATATTCAATATGTGCAAGTTTTGGACTATGGTGTCGGGTGTACTTGTTCCTATTATTGGAATTTATCTCTTTGGTACATCTGTGGGTTTCAGTGATTACAAATGAATGAATTTTTTGATGGTACTTGTTGAATGTTGAGTTTCAAAGATCTTCTGGGTATCCTTTCTACTAGGAAATTCTTGCAGTTTGTCATATGATTTTGGCTTAAGAATTATATTTTGTGTCTAGACAGATTCTATCGGTTGGTTCAAAAGTTTTTTTGATCAAGTCACGGACTTGGTTATGGTGTTCTGTCAGTTCTAGAGTTGACCTTTCTTCGGTGATTGTGCTATGTAACGTGAATATCTTAAGGATGACCTATCTTTAGGTCTTGTAGTAACATGGTATAAAGATTTATTATGTATGAACTATATTTAGGTTCAGTGTTAGCATGTTAAATATAATTGTAATATCTTTTGTATTGAATCTAACATGTTTTGTGGCTTGGTTGACATATGTAATTATCTTATCGGATGTATAGATAAATAGAGAAACCATATCTAATGTAAGAGATTGAGTGTATGTACATGTATGTATGTATGTATGTAAGGGTGTGCAAATTTGTGGTAGCAGTATGTAAGAAAATAAAATTTGAGCAAAGTGTTTTGTAATATGAAGAGAAGACTTTACATACTATGTTGCAGGAACTTGGTGTAAGTTAGTAGAAGATTTGCACTAGATATTCTATTGTCGGTAACTAATGTGCTATCAATTATAACTATTTCATGCATAGGAAGATGCAACTCTATCATTTCACTTTTTGCTAATTAAACATTTTGTATGGGCAATGAGCCTATTAGTAGTGAACCTATTTGTATTGGAAGCTAGCCCAACCAACATGAGCCAAACAACAGTGAGCAAAGTAATAGGGAGACCTTGTATAAATCACCTTAATTGGTATTCATTTCATGATAATTAGTTTCTCCATGGTTTTTCCCATCTTGGGTTTTCATGTTATATTTGGTGTTATGGTGTTCATTGTTCTTGTTGTTTCATACATTTACTAGTATTAATTATTTGAATGGTTTATGTGTGTACCGAATCAGTAAAAGTTTTAGAAAGTATTGTTGAATAAATGATTTACCCCCCTCTCATTTATTTAGCCTATTCAACAATTGGTATTAGAGTGAGGTCCTTTGCAGATAGAGCTTAACTGCTTGAGGGATATCTACGATGTTTTATCAGATGGGAGGTGAGTACTATTCTTATAAAGATTGGCAAATCATGATGAGCGATATTGAGTGTTCTGAATCAGAGAATGAGAAGCTGAAAGAAAACCTAAAGGAAGAAAATGCATGTATCTCAAAGATGATAGATAAGATCTGAAAATTCAAAGCAAGGCACAAGGAAGTAGGTCAGGAATTGAAGGAGTCAAGAGAAAAGGTGGCAAATCTTGAAAAGCAGTTGAGTGACTGTGAAAATACTGAGGAATTTATATCAAAGACTTCAAACAAAATTTGGAATATTGGAAGAAGATCGAAGGAGATATGAAGAACACTTTTAACCAGAGTATAGAAGAATGGAAGAAAATTGAAGAGAATCTCAAGGACATCATCAAGAAGAAGTTAGATAAAAATGAAAGGTTGGATCAGGAATTAAGAAAGTTGAGATCTAAAATGAATATTTGTGAGAGAAACACTATTTTAGATCAACTTTTATCCTAACAGAAGAATCACAAGGACACAGAAGGATTAGGTTTCACTAGTGAATGTTCAGATCTGAAGGACAAAGGCAAAGATAAGGTAGTTGAAGAAGAAGCAAAGTATGAGGTAGCAAGCAAGGTCAAGAAATTGAATTCATGTACAAGAAGGCCTTCATTAAGGCAACCGAATGCTCAAAGGTACTTATCTTTTAACTGTTACTATTTCATATGCAAGAATTTTTGTCATTAGGGTGTTAATTATAAGATGAGGAATTAATGAAAGGTTCAATGCTTTAATTGTCATAAGTTTGGTCATAAAAAAATCAATGCAGAAGTCAGGTTTCTAATCCGGTTAGAAAAGGTGGAATGAACAATATTTTTCATGGGAATTGCTACATGTGTCACAGTTTTGGTCACAAGGATAATCAATATAGATCTAGAGTTTAGTAAGTAAGATGAGGTCAGAAGAATGTCAATTGTTTCAAATGTTGTCAAACCGGTCATTATGCTAACACATGCAAATATGTTGATACTTTGGTGAAGTTAGTAAGAGTAATAATATTACAGTATCAAGTGAATCTCATAAGATAGCTATGGTGTGGAAGAAGAAAGATGTTGGTGAAGGGAGCTCTGTGGTACCAGATCATGGTACTATCTCTTCTGGTAACTGAGCCAAATTCTTTGTCTCAAGGGGAGTATTAAAATGCTAAATTAGTCACTTCCCCTGCTCTGAGGTGATGTCAGTTGCAACTTGCTTGTCTCTGGTATGTTGGATGAATAATTAATGATTGTAGTTGTTTCAGATGATTGATGTGTTGTGTATGTTATCAATCAGGGTTGCACCCTTAGCTAATACAATATCAACTATCATGTTGAAACATGGAAACACTCTACGATTATGGGTGATCTATGGTGAGAGTGAATCTCTGGAGATGTTCAGCTTCCTTTTGTGACCACCTAAAACTAAATTTTCCATGAAAATGGATAAGGAAAGATACTTGAATCAAAATTAAACTATAAACTAAAAGGTGATCCACCAAAATACTTTAATCTTCATAAACTTTAACGACTAATTGCACTCACAATGAATCTTGAATAAAATTAAATCTCACAACCAACAAGCAATACCAGATCCAAATAAGGTTTTAATCTTCAATAATTATGAAAAGGGAAATATTTATCCATAATTTTAAATTACTGAAAGCATGTAAACACAACCATGAACCTGATAACACAAAAATAGGAAGAGAAACTCTACACTCTATTCTGAATCCAAAGGGACAATGATGCTACAACTCTTGAAAATCATGAACCCCAATACAATATGCTTGAATTTGCAGGATGCAATAATCAAGCAGAAAGAAAGAAGTAGAGAAAAAAGATAAAAGAGGACCACTTATGGATGTAAAATCTACAAGGGCCGAGCAGGAATGAAAGTGCAGTGAAAAGTGAGGTGGAACTGTCAGTAGCATGCAATTAACAACCTCAAAAATATTGAATAAGTGTGCTTTGTCCATGTGGACCCTTGAACTAAAGTCAAACTACTCAAAAATGACTCAAAAGTCTCCATAAATCATGCAAACCACCAAGGGTCAAATGTAGAAATAAATCCCACCAAAATAGGAACATAACTGATAGAATCAGTGAGTAAAGTGCCTCAACAACCCCTTTGACTGATGAAGAGATGATGTGGGTCTTCTAACTGATGATGAACTCAACAAAACTTCCATTTTTCTCACCATAATGCATGTAATCCCCTTCAAACCATTAGTTATGTCCCCTCGGTACATATTCAAAACACTTTTTTTTTACATAATAGGTAATATTTAATAAAATAACTTATGAAACTCAAAATATCAATGTTTTGATAGAGGGTGGGAATCCGAGAAAGGCCAGGATTGGGTCCATTATCCATCATTGGGATGATTTAGAAGTTGCTAGATTAGCCAGATCGATAATAAACGAAGAAAATAACAAGGAAAAAATATCAGTAGCCATAGAAGTTCTTCTCCTTTGCAAGGATTTGAGGATAAAAAAGTTAGAAGTGGAAGGGGACTCTACAATTATTATCAATGCATTAAGGTCAGGAAAAACCTAGAACTGGAGATTGAATAGCTTGCTGAGGAGAGCAATTGAGCTTGTAAAAAAGTTCAAGTCAGTTATATATAATCATATATATAGGGAAGGTAACACAAAAGCATATTTGTTAGCTAATTTGGGTGGAGATGACATATGTCAAGAGAAGATAGGATAAGGCAAGAGACAACAATAAGAGCGAGGAGGGTGATACATGAATTAGCGATTACAGTTTCTTGTCAGGTTACACTTGTTTTAGAATTTTTGCAATTCAAAGTTAGTCAGGTAAGATATAGGTTACATAGGTTTATAATTCTTATAGTTGTTGAATTAAATCACAATATCTAGTTGTTATATCTAAGAGAATAATGTCAGCTTTAATCAAATATCAAATGACTTAAAAATATGGCAAGTAATGGAGATTATTACTTGTCTTGATTTAAGAGTGATGAGGCAGACTTCGATGGACATGACGTGGTCATCTAGAGTTAGTTAGAAAAGTCTAGAGTTCTTGAGTTATCTTTTAATAATAGGATTATTAATTATCGGTCATGTATCTTATGTACAATAATAAAAGGAAATGTTCATTCACACGTGTGAAGGCATGTGGGAAGGAACTCTTTAGGTATCTCTTAATTACTTATCGTGGGGATTCGTTCATGCCTATAACACGAGATGCCTAATTAAAAGAATGCTATCACCATTTATGCAAAACTTTCGTCTGAGAAAGAATTCGAAGGGGCTGCTAAGAAAGATAGACATGGAGTCGACATTGAGTCTTTTACCAGCCGATGAAAATAACGAATTTTCAATGCAACTTAATGTGAACTTGATGATTTAGCTAACTTAGCAGTAAGAATTATCATGGGAGAGGAAACAATGAATTATAAATATTTCTTTTGGGTGAATTATGATATACCTACAACTTTTATTTCCATTCTTCTTGTCAGGGTACAGAAAGGAATTACCTATAAATCTGTGCAAAAGTGTTTTTAGAAAGGAATTACTAGTGGAAGTAGTAGTATGGAACGTGGATAGGGAATATATAATCCCTTATCCAGAAGATTATGTTGGGATTGGAAAAAACTTGAGGGAAGATATGGTAAAAAGACCCTTGCTAATTATTAAAAACAAGGATGTATTTGAGGGTAGGAAGGGGGATATCATAAGGAGCAAGGATTTCTTAATGAAATGGATACATCTGAAAGATGCAACAAGAAACTGTGGGTGGATGGAATATCTTGTGGTGGTCGGATATAAAGTGCCAGGGGACATGCCAGACATCTCAGTTGATAGAATTCAGGTCCTTCCCCTAATTATAATGAGGTCAAGTAGGAAGAGGGACTTGCCAAAGAAGGAAGAAAAGGACACAAGGAGAAACCTCGCGACAAAGATTGATGGAGTTGGCCCCTCCTCTGCGGTAGGAACCTATGTCGACAATAACATTGTGGATGATTAGGTTTCTGTAGTTTCAATTTTTTGCTAGACCCGTCTGATAGGTTCAATCTAGGTTGGTGTATATGTTTATTATTATAGCTATAATACTTAAAGTTTTGGTGGTGGTAATCAATTTATAAATAGCAAATCATTTTCCTCTAAGGGGCAACAATATGTTTATGGGGGTCAAGATACCGTGTTAGAACTTTGTGGGTTTATTAGACTATTATTCATAGATAACTTGGTTTGTTTTGTAGAATGCAGAAAGGGATTAACAAAAGTCTGGTTAAAACTATTTTGTTCTATTCTGTGATAAGAACAAATATCTTAGTAGGTTATAGCTTACTATTCTTTCTTTATATGCATGAGCATAGACTTTAAGTAAAGATGATCGCAAGGACTGGATGGAGATGAAACCAATAATAAGTAATAATTTTGCTACTTTTTTGTGTTTATTTACTAGGGGTTGTGGTATTTATCATTTTATATGGCTTTAGATTTGATGCAAGTTCTTATTACTGTCATTTTTCTATTTTTAGTTGATAGTATGCAATGGCTTTATGACTAACAATAGAGATGGATTAGAGTATCATGCAAAAACATATACTGTGTTTACTAAAAATAGTATGCAATGGCTTTATGATTGACAATAGAGATGGATTAGAGTATCATGCAATAACATATACTATGTTTGTAGACATTTTGCTATATAGTAGGGTTATGTTTATATTTAAGGTGGAGGAGTGGAAATTTTTTCCCATCAGGGGCTGATATGTTGATTATTGGATCTAGGGCTATTATCTTGTTATTGATATCCAAATTTTTTCTGATGGTTATATTTTTGTATTATGTTATTAACGTTTTATCTGTTAAATCCTTTGGGCCCCGTTTGTTTCACGGAATTGGGAGTGACACTTCTCGTTTTTGGGAGTGACACTTCTCGTTTTTGCAAATCCGCTGTTTGTTTCTCTAAATTGCAATCCCGGATTCGTCAAGCAAAACCGGGTTTAGACACCAAAATGAGTGGCATCATCTTCCCACTAAATAGGTGGAATTAGAAATCATATCCTGGTTTTGCGATAATAAGGTTTTGAGTTGAATTCCAATTCCCCAAGATGCAAAACCGGGATTTCAAAACCTGATTTTGTGATAATAAGGTTTTGACTCAATTCCAATTCCGCGAAACAAACGGGGCCTTGGCTTATCAAAGTACTATAATTTCATATATATCATTTTATATTTCTCATATATCTCATAGCGTTCTAATAATTGGCCTATCAGATATCCCTTTGATTCTATGGTCTTGAGATCCTTTGATTGGAGAAATGACATTTTGTTGTAAGGAAATTTGTGATTAGTTCAACCCCCACCTTCAAGGTTGATGATCGTATACGATGATTTTTAGGTAGTTGTGTCATGTGGTTAAGATAATAGAACTTATTTATATCTTATTCGTCTCTCTAACTAGATGGTTGGGTGGAGAGGTCATCTCATTTGTGTTTTTTCCATATGTAGTATTGGTAGGGTGGGTAGACTATTAGGTCTCTCTAAATGAATACGGATTATTGGGTTTTGAGGTAACATATTGCAGATCAATATAGTTATATATGAGAAGGAATTAGCATTTTGTGGACTGGAGAGCATTTATAAAAAAAGAGCAAATTTGTTATATACAACATTGGTATATTCGGTTGGAATGTATCATGTGGATGATTATTTTTCCAACTTAATTAGCTTGTTATTTTAATTTCTATAACCATCATATTTATAATGGAGCATATTCTTTCATCTCATTGAAATATAGATGTGGATGATGGCCTTATTTTTCCTGATTAGACCATCACATTAGGGACAAATGGGACCATTTATACCATAATTTTTCCTTGAGTTTCTGATTAGGTTGAATATGGTCTATCATCTCCTTCCTTATGTCAAAGATTTGAGGTTAGCTCTTGCCATTTTGATGGGATTCATCTACTTTTGTATGGTTCCATAGGTTATGTTTTGTCATGCCCATGTATGCTACTTTATAAAAATCTAATTGTGGAATTGGATTATATGGTTTACCACACATGTATGGAATAATATGTAAAATGGTTATTTCTAGAATGATTTTATTTCCGCTAACAATTGCTCTTGAGCTATTTTTGGTTGGTGTAACTATGATGTGTAGGCAATAGGACAAAAGGAGATTACCAAATTGACTACTATGGAAGAGCTAATGCCGAAGATTGAGCAATAGTTTGTAATAGTGGTTGGCCATATTGTATAGTGATATGTATCTAAGTCCGGCTATGAGCCGATTGATGTAAACATATGTAATTGTTAAGATTTGAGGTTTTCTGAATTTTTGGCTACTGCCCTTTATCAATTAAAAAAAATTAAAATAAGGGTTCACTACTTAGTGTGTTGGTTAACTGGTGACATTGTTATTGTCTCACAAGCCTGCGCTCATCCAATATACTTGCGAGTAAAAAATTAATATAAAATATTTAAAAAATAAATAATTTATAAGTATTATAATAATGAAGATTTTTAATGTTATTAAAATAGATAGAAAATTTTAAATTATAGATATGAGATTTGTATTTATTTTATTTTATTTATTTTTGGTTGACAAAAGCCAATCAAACTTTATTCCTTTACAACGCTCGATCAAACTGAAACATATGACATTGACATAAAAACATCATCATATCCTAACTTATGTTCTGTTCAAGTCAAGCGACTGGTGAGAACCCAAAAAATGTAATAACAGAAAAAAAAAAGAGAGGAAAACTTCCTAAAACTTCCCAGATTTGGGCTAATTAGTCTACGTTTCAGCGAGACCAGTGGTCAGAGAAATCATCAGAATCAGATTTTGGTTATTCGTGCTACTATTTTCAATCAGACCAGTGGTCATAGAATTCATCAGAATCAGATTCCTGTGCAGAAACAGAGGCACAGAGATAGGGCAGGCCATTGAAAGCAGAAGCAATGGCGGTGAGAGCCGAGTTGCACTGATCATCTTCAAGAGAGAGCGAGGAAAGAGAGTCTTCAATACGGCAGTTGAGGGAATCGAACATCATGTGAGGCTCATGCATCATCAACGCCAGAACGTCCGCCATAGTCTGACCAGGCAGAGCTCTGGTAATGGCGAAACAATGGAGTCCGCTGCTCTGAACAACATTGACCACATTCGGAGCACCGAACAGATTGTGATGACCGCCCAGAGCTTCCTGATAAGCCCCACCAAGAAACATCCCCAAATAATATGGCTCCTCGCCCGATGCCCACGAATGAACAGCCAGTCCACCCGGCCCACCAGATCCGCCGATGAAAGTGTCGATTTTGCCATCACTGTCGCAAGTAAGGTCCGACAGAATCGCCTGCACTGTGGGCTTCTCCGTGAGCTTGTGAATGGGCATAACTGGAAACAGCTGCCCAATTGCCCAGTAATCCGGAATTGAAGTGAAGATTGAGAGATTCACATGGCAAACGGCGGGTCTGGTGGGTGCGTACAGAGCGTCACAGACTGCGTCCACCATGGCCAACTGTTGAAGCCCGAGTCGGCCTTCCTTGAACAAATCCACTGCCTTGATCTTCATCCTTTCAGCACAAACGAGGCTTCTTGGATAATCCCCAATTCGGGCCACCGCCTCCAGAGATTTGTATTCTCCCGCCAGTTCATCCGGGAGTTCGTCCGGGTCGAATTCCAGCCCTGATGATGATTTCTTTTGGTCGATTGACACGACATCAAAGATTAGAAGAGAGTGGTGAGAAACGAGCGCCCTGCCGCTCTCGCTGCACATCACAGGATGACACACCGCCTTCTGATCACAGACCATCTGAACGGCCGTCACGACCGCCATGGCGTATTCTTCCAAGGTGTATGCCACCGACATATCTGAAGATCCCGATTTGGTTCCATCATAGTCGATTCCGAGCCCGCCCCCAATG
>MU225309.1:84283-133092 GCA_018584345.1 Thuja plicata
TCCTTCCACACGGACACCCTTCTTCATGGTGAGAGATCCATATGGTGGAATCTGTACCATCAAGGAAAGCCTCTTGCTCTGACTCAAGGATGCTCGGCTAAATTCTGGAATAAAGCAGGAATATCTACCTTCATTGATTTATTTGAAAATGACTATCTGATCAGCTGGGAAGAGTTAAAAAATAAATACAATCTTCCTGCAGCGCATAAAAAAACTTACCACATGATAAATAGAGCTGTTTCAAACATCCCATCCAGATGTTTCATTGACTCACACAGATACAGCAGTAGCAAATGCACTGATGGCACCCCTTTACTTAAAATCAAAGAAAAAAATATATATAACTGTTTGAATAACAACCAGGATATCATTAAGCAAGTTAATAACTTGTGGTACTGTGTTCTGGATATGAAGGATTGGAGTAAAATCTTTAATAGATTATGGAAATCTCCTATTGATCCTAAGATCCAATGTTTTAAATGGCTTCTGATAAACAATAGACTTCCCATAAACAGGTACTCGACGCCTAATGATATATGTTATCTGTGCAATAAACCTGAATCTTATAGACACATTTTCCTTGAATGTAAATTTGCAAAAAAGATTTGGGCCTTATGTGGAATTACTTACCCTAAATACATTGATGTATTTGAAATTGTTACTGGTTATATTCATGGTCTTAAAAAAGATGCTAATATGGTTTGGTTCATTATCTCCTCTAACATTCTTTGGCAGATTTGGAAATGTAGAAACGAAGAAAGATTTCAAGGTGTGCATAGATCTCTTACTGAGTTATACTTAAAACTCACGCTTCTTAAAATTTCTTCGCAGGTTTATATCACAATGATGATCGAAAGAGAAAAACTAATCAGATTCCTCAAAATGGGACACTCAACAATGTTCGTCTTTGAAATGAAGGACGGGTACGACTACCATAGACACATGAACAACATGGCACTCTTCGACAAAACAGTGAAAAAACTTCACAAGGAGATTTCCAAAAATAAAAATGCAACTGATGATCAGATTAAAATGATTGCTCAGATACAAGCCAACAAAAACATCGCATGGATGGAAGGGCCTCTTGGATGGACTGCTTGGGTGGAGCAGTTTGAAGACTTACTTTATTAATTTCTTACTGCTTACTACTCTTATGTAAAACTTTGCTTCTGTATGTAATGTATTTTATACACTCGATCCTTTTTGGTGGTGACTCCCTCTCCGTGTGAGGCTTGCCTCCGGAGCTGGTGTCTTCTTGTGAACTCATCGGACTGTATCTTCCACTTTTTTGATTACTCTATATTTAATATAAAAAAAATCCATAAAAATTATTAAAATAGAATATTAATAAAAAATTGATCATAAATAGTTTTATTAGTTCAGTTAAAAATTAAAAAAAAATATATATTTAAATAATTTTTAATTTTTAACATTTTTAAAATAATAATAAGAAGTTTAAACTTTAAATATAAAGAAATCTAGATACAAACAATTAATTTTTTAATAAAAAAATAAAACTACAATAAAAGTTAAATATTGCACCATGTATAATTTAAAATAAAATAAAATAAAATATTCTAATTAATATTAATTGTATTTTTTTTAGATAAATATATTAAGATATCTATACTTGTATACTTTTTAAAATCATCTTTTGATATTATAGTTGTGTAAGTCTCCTATTTTTAATTAAATATTACTAAAATTGTTTTATTTTTTAAATCCATAAAAATTCTTTTAATAGAATATTAATAAAAAAATTGATCCATAAATGGTTTTATTAGTTCATTAAAAATTATTAAAACATATATATTTTTTTATATCAATTTTAAGTTTTAACATTTTTATATAATAATAAGAAGTTTAAACTTTAAATATAAAGAAATAGATACAAACAATTAAATTTTAAAATTAATAATAAAAAATAAAACTACAATAAAAGTTCAATATTGTAGCATGTATAATTTAAAATAAAATAAAATAATTTTAAAATAAATAAAATAGTTCTAATTAATATCAATTACATATTTTTGGATAAATGTATTAAGATATCTATACTTGTGTACTTTTTAAAATCATCTTTTGATATTATAATTGTGTAAGTCTCACATTTTAACTGAATATTACTAAAATTATTTTATTTTTTAAATCCATAAAAAATTCTTAAAATAGAATATTAATAAAAAAAATTGATGGATAAAATTCTTACGTCACTAATATATTAATTTTCAAAAAGAGTATACATTAGACTATCATCCATTATCCCCATTGTTAAAGTCCAAAAACTACTATTTTAACATAATTGCAAAACAAGGCTTTATCATTTATAAAATGCCCCTACAAACCAATCACAAATCAAAAGCATAATACTATAAATAGGACCATATTGAGAACCTGGATTCATTACAGACGATTATCTATTGCATGGGATGGTAGCAAAATCCATGCATACTATTAACTATATCTATATGATCTCAGAAGAAATTCTAACCACCAAGCCCTCATGGACGCTCTTTGAATTTACTCTTTTTCTTCCCTTTCTGACCACATAAGCTTTGATCCATGAAGACACAATCCCCATGTGGAGGTAGCCTGGGTTTTAGTGCAGAGGAAGAAACCGCCTTATCCTTAGCCAAACTGGAAGGTTTTGTTGACATCGTAGAAGATGACTGTGGTTTTACCCTTTTCCTTGAAGATTGGGACACTTCCTCTTGCTAAACTGGTATTAGCCACAAAGGGTTCATAACCCTCCTTCAAAAGAGAGTTCTTCCACGACTTGTCCTCAATCGTTGTCCTCTTTAACCCAACCAATTCTGGAAGAAGTCAATATTTCTAGCAATGGCTGGCTTCTGCTCCTCAAAGGTCTATATGTCTTCCATTGAAAGAAATGGAAATATTTCTACCACCCTCCCATCACCATGTTACTCCCTCGGCCCTGCCTATAGTCTTTTGGGTAAGGAATCATAAACTCCACATCCACATTTCCTATGACAACTTTCAATTCACCAAGAAGATCTTTCTTGAAAACACTCTGACATAGTTGCAAAGCCTCAAAATTTGGCGTGCACCCATAACTAACATAATATAAATAGTAGGGATATCACTATTAACTCTGAACTTATGATATGTATGAATGCATTCCTCCCCAAGTATCTATTTAACTCCCTGAATAACCAAATCATCCAAGTCATTGGTAATCCTGCACCATCATTCATGGATTATTTCACCTAGAAATGTCATTTGTTGCATTTCCTTCTTTGGCTTGAATGCATAATAGAATCCATTCTTTGGAAACCCTAGCAACTACCTTTGGCTTCATAAAATCCCATCAGAATTAATGGCTAAAATACCCCCACATATTTCCTTCCGTCTTTCAATGTTATTATTTCAAACGTGTTATGCTAGATAAAGCATCATGCACGGATCTTTTCATGATTGCATAAATCTTAATATAATAAGGGACTTTGCTTCCTCTCACAAGTCTAAATGTCATATCAATTTCAAAGATTAATCCCCTTGCTTTGTTGCAGTGTCATTTCAATTGATAATATGTGCTATGATTGCTATCATTTAATTCCCATGCTTTGAGTAATTTTGACGTCACATTAAACTAAATTGTTTAGTGGCCCAACTTGTTATAGACGTGTTTATCTATTTATGTCTATGCCTTTTTCTTTCACTAGCCTAATCACCTCTAATATGCCAAGTGTCATCTATTAACCCACGTATGGGGTTGGTCCAGTCATCATATGATCATATTAATCTTTCCATCTGGACCCAAATTAGCCAACTTGTTTGCCTCTTGATTAATTTCTCAATAGATGTGGTTTATGGTAAAATCTTCAAAGCTTTCAAATTATTTTAGCACTCTATCCATAAATCATTTTAACTTCTAGTTGGGGACACCTTTAGTTCTTACAACGTTAATTATTAATGCCAGATTGCCTTCGATCTCAATTTTTGTAATTCCTAACTGGTGACATAAATTTAATCCATTAATGGGGGCCTGGAATTCAACTTCTTTGCTAGTTGAAGTGCCTAATTATGAAGCCCATTATGCAATTACCTTACCTTTCCAATCATGAATGATACAACCTGTTAGAATAACTGGGGGGGGGGGGGGGGGGGGATGAATCAGTTGGTTCTCAATTATCCTACAGTCCCAAATTCTCCCAGATGTATATAACAAAAATTTCAAACATGTATGTCTATAATATATGTTTTTTACCATAATTATACTAAAATAAGTTGACATCAATGACAATACATTAATTGATTAATGTCTTTCATCATATCTGTAACTCGGTTGACTATCAACAAATGACTTCAAACATACAATCAGTTGTAGTTTATCAATCTCTCCCTTTGGCATTGATGGCAACACAATATGGAATATGCAATATAAAAATGTCATAGAATACCAAACTTTCATTCTACAACTATAAAATGTTGTAGCTCTCCCTAGCTTGAATATATAAAATGTTTCAGCATTTAAAACTCACCATGCAGACTCTCCTTGTAGATTTGACTCTTCGGTTCTTGAATCTCTTTGTAGATAGATATGCCATTTCTCTCCCTTTCTCTTTTCTCCCTTTAATGGATAGTATAAAATAAAATATACAGCTCTCCATTAGCCAAAAAAAAAACATCTCTCATTTTTGTTGTAGTAAAATAAACACCTTGCAGTGTACTAATATATCTTTTCTCAGTCCAGTTCAGCTTCGCATCAACATGATTTATATTCTGATTTCATGTAGGTTGATGAAACCTCCTAGTCAGCTTAGCAACCAATAGACAAGGGACAAACCCCTAGTCTACCCCTCAAGTACTCAAATGTATCCTTTGGTAAGAGTTTAGTGAATATGTCTGCAAGTTCTTCTTTTGATTGTACATATTCCGGTATAACTTGTTTCTCTTGTACTTGTTCTCTCAAGTAGTGATATTTGATAGATATATGCTTTATTTTTGCATGCATCACAGGGTTCTTTGAAATATTTATTGTGCTAGTATTATCACAATAAATTATCACTGGGTCAATGATCTCTTTATCCATACCTTTCAAAAGTTATTTTATCCATGCTATGTTCAAACAGTTTGCAGCAGCAACAACATATTCTACTTCTGCAGTTGACTACGATATGCATCCTTGCTTTTTACTTAAATCCAAGTAACTAATCTTTCTCCTATAAAGAATGATCCACCAGTAGTGCTCTTTCTATCATCAATATTCCCAGCCCAAACAACATTAGTGTAAAATTTCAGTTCGAACTTGCCTTCCCTTTTGTACCATAGTCCATAATCTTCAGTGTTCTTTAGATATCTAAAAATTCTCTTTACAACAGTCATATGTGATTCTCTGGGATTAGTGAAAAATATTGCAACAATTTCAACTGTGTGTACTATGTCTGGTCTTGTGTATACAATAGACATCAACTTTCCAATCATAGATCTATACAAAGTTTGATTTACCTCAAGTGTCTTATCTTCTTTTGTCAATTTGCATCCTGTCACCATAGGTGTTCCGACTGATTTTGATTCTTCCATTTTGAATGTCTTCATTAATTCATTGATGTATTTAGATTGAGTAATGTAGATACCTTTATCCTGTTGTAAAATTTGCAAGCCAAGAAAAAATTGATCTCTCAAAATATTGACATTTCAAATTCTTTCCTCATTTCATCAACAAATGATGTGCATAGGTTATCATTTCCTCCAAATATAATATCATCAACAAAAATTTCAACAATAAGGGTCTTATCATAATTTCCTCATTTGTAATACAAATTGTTGTTATTACTTATTCTAATAAATCCAATACTAATTTAAGATAAGAGTTTAGTCTTTCATACCATGCTCTCGGTGCTTGTTTCAATCCATATAAAGCTTTATGTAACTTACATACCATGTTTGTCTGATCAAGATCAATAAATCCTTCAGGTTGTTCAATGTATACCTCTTCTTCCAGTATTCCATTAAAAAATATAGATTTCATCCATCTAATATACTTTGAATCCTTTATATGCATCATATACAAGAAATATTCTAACTCCTTCAAGTCTAGCAATGGGTGCAAAAGTTTCTCCATAGTCAATACCTTCTTCTGTGCATACTCTTTGCATACTAATCTTGCTTTATTTCTGGTTACATCTCCATTCTTATTCAATTTGTTTCTGAATATCCATTTGGGGCCAATGACACACTTATCACTTGGTCTTGGTACTAATGTCCATGTTTTGTTTTTCTGTATCTGCTCAATTTCCTCATTCATTGTAGTAATCCATTCTTCATTTTCTAGTGCACCTCTAACATTTTTAGGTTCGAATTCATAAATCAAACACGTGTTTTCTTTCAACTTACTTCATTTCATCATTCCATCTCTTTTATCTCCAATAATCTGATTATGTGGATGATGTCTTCTTACATATTTTGCAAGTATAGGTTCAATTCTTTGATCTTCATTGTGTTCTCAAGTAAGTTCATTGTGTTCTTGTTCATGATTTTCAGTTGCAACATTTTCCTGATTCTCGGTTTGTGCTTCATGTTTCCCAATAACATTACCCTGTTGAACGGTAACATTAGGTATCTACATGGGTAAAGTGTCAGGTTCTTCCATGTAGACAAATCTACTGTGATCTTTTGGTTCTTTCATGCTTTCCTCATCATTCTTCTTAGCAAATTCATCAACTCTCACATTTGCACTTTCAATGATCTTGTTAAAAGTCTTGTTCAAACATTTATAAGCTTTACTCTTAGTATAATATCCAAGAAATATTGTTTCATCACTTTTTGAATCAAATTTTCCATTTCTATCATCTTTCAGAATATAACAACTGCTTCCAGATATTCTAAAATAGCTCACATTAGGTATATAACCATACCATAGCTCATAAGGTGTCTTTTTTGTATCTTTCTTCAGTTGTACCTGCTTCAATGTGTATACAACAGTACTAACAACTTCTCTCTAGTATGTTTGTGCAACATTATTTTCAATCATCAATGTTCTAGCACAATCCACAATCGATCTATTTCTCCTTTCAACAATTTCATTTTGTTGTGGTGTCCTTAGTGCAGAAACCCATCTCTTAATTCCATACTCATTACAAAAGTTAGTGAACTCATCATAAATAAATTCACCTCCTCTATCAGATCTCAAACACTTCAGTTGTCTACCAGTTTATTTTTCCACTTTAGCTTTGTACCATTTAAACATCTTAAATGCTTCAGATTTTTCTTTTAGGAACATGATAGTCATCATTCTAGAGTAGTCATCAAAAAATAAAGTGAAGTATCTGTGCCCATAATAACTCTGTGTTCTCATTGGTCCACATAGGTTTGTATGAACTATCTCCAAAATATCATTACATGAAATTTTTTTGCTCTTAAAACTAGATTTTGACATTTTCGCCATTTTACAATTCTTGCACATTACATGGTCTGGTTTAGATAAGCTCGGTAAGCTTCTAAATTTTCTTTTCTTACTAATCTTAACCATGTTGTCAAAATTTACATGACAAAGTCTTTTATGCCACAACCATACATCTTCTTTCTTATCCATAAAAAAATAGTTTCATCTGTGTCAAGATAGAATAGGTTACCTTTTGATTGTTCACTAGTGCCGATCAAGTTTCCTGTTCCATAATAGATTCTATCTTTTCTATTTTCAAATACAACTTGGTGACCTATGTTATTCATCTGTGAAACACTCAACATATTATAATTAAGTCCTTTCACCCAATATGCATTCTCAAATTTGATTTGATTGTTCAACATAATAGTACCTTTTCCTTTCACTTGAAAAGGTGTATCATTTCTCATTCTAACAAATCCACCATCATAATGCTCAAGAAATTCAAATTTTCCTTTATCTCCAGTCATGTGATGTGTACTACCACTATCAATAAACCAAATGTCATGCTTACTAACTTTAGAGATAAGTTTTTTTTCAACATACCTTTCATCTTCTTCTGAATCTTCTTTCAAAGCTACAAACATTGTCTCAATATCTTCATCACTGTCAGAACCAATATCATTATCTTTATCTTCAACAATGTAACAAGCCTTCTTGCCTTTGTCTTTGTAATCTTGGTCATTCCTTCTTTCATACTGTCGGTTGCTTCTGTATTCTCGGTCATCTTTTCTATTATTAGATCTTTCATCATTCTTTCTGTTAGGGCATTAGGCAACAAAGTGTCTGATCTCTTTACAATTGAAACATATCAAAGGTAGTTTACCTTTATATCTTCCTTTGCCTTTGCGCAATTTTCTAACCATTAATGCTTCAAGTTCATCAAGTTCCTTATCATCACTACCACTGTCACTGTTATTTAAATTATTATGTGTTTTCTACCAGATTTACTAATTTTTAGAGTAGACATAAATACAGATTCTATATAGTAGGTACAATACTATTGTCAAAATTGTTTAGCTCAAAGGAAATCAATCTACCAACAAGGCTATCAACAGTTATATTATTTCCAGGTGCTGCTCTCATTTCATGTATTCTAGAGACTCTTATAAAATAAATAGGCAATAAAGTTCTAAGAATCTTACTCACAATAGTGTCTTTGTCAATAGTTCCACCTACTCCTCGAGTAGCATTCACAACTTCCTTGAGTCGGGTATTGTACTGTGTTATGTTCTCTCCTTTCATTCTCATGTCATCAAATTTTCCTCATAGACTTTCAACTTTAGCTCTCTGTACATTTGCATCTCCTCCATAAACTAGTGTAATCTTATCCCACATCTGCTTGGCTAATGTACATGCCTTGATATCCTCAAATTCAGCATCGGTAAGTGAAGAAGCAATATCCACCATTATAACATTGTGTTCATGTTTCTCTTTCATCTGAATAACTGTCAAGGGTCCAGTAGGTAGAATTAATTCATTGTCCAGGTATATTGCAATGTCATCTCCAATCTCTGAAAGGTATAGTCTCATTCTTCTTTTCCATGTTGAGAAGTTCTCCTGGTTCATCTTTGATGCTTCTCTTATACATCTTGTGATCTTTAGCTTAAGTCCTTCAAAACTTTCGTTATAAGAACTGTATGCTATTATACCAATTTTTATAATAAATGAGAGAGGGGGGGGGGGGGGGGGGGNGTGAATCAGTTGGTTCTCAATTATCCTACAGTCCCAAATTCTCCCAGATGTATATAACAACAATTTCAAACATATAATTCAACTCGGTGAAATGTATACTGTAATCTCAAACTTTAGTCATATATAGTTGTTTATCGAGTATCAGTAAATTAATACTGTGATTACTAATAAATGTAAATAAATTAATGTGTAAAGAAAAATAATAATCCACAACAATCATACACATTGACACATATATTTTTAACATGGAAACCCTGCTAAGGGAAAAACCACCTGGGAGCAGTAACCCTAAATATTTCACTCTTCTGAAGTGAGCTTGGTTAAGAGATAACCCTGTTAAAGGTTACAATGCACACTGTTAAATGTGACATGGTTAGAGGATTTAAACTAATAGTTATCTCTTGACCAATCATTCACCACGGGGTCAACAAGAAAACACTCAACATTCATTAGAATGTCATAATAAAAACTTTCACATCCTACTTGTTAAGAGATTTATTTGTAAGAATGGTTAAATTGTTACAGTAATGATCTGATTCAAGTACAACTCTGTTTGCATATTTTCAGATCTATGCTAAGTACATAATACCTCTGATCAATTTTTTCACTTCAGTTTATCTGATTCTTCATACTCTATTCTTTTCAGTAATTCTATTTCCTCTATCACTCAGTGA
Source organism: Thuja plicata (assembly GCA_018584345.1). Lineage (NCBI taxonomy): Eukaryota > Viridiplantae > Streptophyta > Pinopsida > Cupressales > Cupressaceae > Thuja > Thuja plicata. Next base: position 94,058 of record MU225309.1, read on the forward strand.
TGTCTATAGAAAATACTCAGTTATGTCTTTAACCAATTTGATCAGTCATGCATAAACTTCACATGTGTGCATCATAGCATCATGTGATTCATAATTAATCTCTTGTCTCTTATATAGACATCATAACTCATTTAATTTCTATCCTTTATATTTTTCCGCTTAATCTCCATCATTGGTTTTGCCGCTTAAACCTTCCTTGACAGTTGTGTTAAAAAAATCTTTCAATATTCGTCGTCCGATCTTCCTTGAATTTTTATAATCGTTTGATCAACATAAAAAACCTTATCTTTTACCTCGAAATCATCAATTTCTAGCTCATCATTCTAGTTGGCCTTGGTTTGATTAAATTTGTCAGTCAATACCGTGATGTGTCGGCGATCCCTAGCTCGGTTATCATTGTGCTCGGTATACATTGTATTTACTTAGTGTTCATTGTCTTTCGGTGTATGCAAAACCATTCAATTAATGACCACACAATTTTTTTTTTCTAGATCTTCAATCCATAATAGATGTTTGTTACCATAATTATACTCAAATAAGTTGACATCAATGACAATACATTAACTGATTAATGTCTATCATCATATCTGTAACTCGGTTGACTATCAACAAATGACTTCAAATATACAATCAATTGTAGTTCATCAGAAACCTACCCTAGTGATCCCCGATTTCCTATGGGATGGCTTGTTGAAATTCAATTTGAACCAACCATATTTGGGCAGGCTCCATTTATTCTTAGCTCTTGCCAATTTTGTTTCTAAACCTCCTACCCCAATAAAGGGTGACAATTTCAAACCAAATCAATATTTCTTGACTTGATTGTCCCATTCCGAAAAGATGGAGTTTTTCTTAACATGGTTGAGGTTTTTTCCTATTCACCTCTTCTATAATTAAGGCCTCTATCTTCGCTGGGTGAACCCACAATAGTGGGTTACCCTTTTTTGCCTGGACGAACACTGAACTCTACATTTTGAAAAAAACTTTCAGATTCAGATGCATATTGTCATTAAACCATTTGAAATTTGAAGATGAAGTAAATTAGAGTCTTTTAGGATTTTCTGTCTAGATTCTAAATATATTTATTATTTTTATTTTTGAATTGGTTTGAATGGTTTTTTTTCTCCTACGAAAACTAGTATGTTGTTGAAAATGTCATTTTCAAAGAGTTACATTGATTTCATAGAGCATAACTTTTTTCTTAAAATAGATATCAATGTGGTTCTTTCTAATTTAATTTTGTAACATCCATACAAAGGGCATGCAATTGGTTTGATGATATTATCATAATTATTTCATATTTTATGAATGTTTGAAGTTAACTAAACCATAATTTTGATATACCTTGACTACATAGCTTATAACTTGTCGTGTATTTATCAAATTTCAATTTTTTTTTTTATAGAAAGTAGACTCAAATACGGAGGGTACTGTTATTTTTCAAAACTTTTTTTCTCTTTTCTACTATTTTTTATTGGACGTCAAACTCAGAGGTTTATATTTGATAAAAATCCTACATTCGATTTACGTCAAAGAAATGGCCTAATAAACTGAAAAATTGTCAAATATATATTCATTAGAAAGCTTGTTCGGAGTACTTATGCTGTAGAAAAGGAAGTCTCCTTATTGTTCCATTTGAGCCCTGCACTTTGAGCCCCGAAGCCATGAAATCTTTTGAATTTTGTCAAACTCTGCAAGTTGTCCTTACTCAAGGACTTTTGATCAAAAGTAATTAGTTTCAATCGAAAGTACTTGATTTGTTTAACGTGGGTTAAGACATTTAGCAATTTAATTTCGATAGAAGTTTATAGATGACTTTTGATAGAAACCCATGACAGCCAATTTAGTGCCATTTTGGGTTCATATCGATTACATATAAATAAATATATATTTTCCTCATCTTATAAATTTTAAAGCTACAATATAATTTACATTTTGGAGAAGGAAGACTTTTGAAATTGAATTTTTTTGAATTTTGTCAAAATTTCGTGGAACAATTTTGCAACTTGTGATGGGAGATAAAAAGAGAAGCCTAAATAAGAGTACACGACATTATTCAAAAGAGACTAAACAAAGACTACGTGAAGAAGCACAAGAAAGATATTATCATAGAAAACAAGGTCTCTGTGTGTGTGTGTGTGTGTGTGTGGATATTTTAAGTTGATGTTTAGGACTTGTCTTAATGAAACATGTAAGCATGATATTGCAATACCTAATTAGACCTAATTTGATAAAGATGACCTAATTAGACTTAATAAGACTAATTAGACTTAATAAGACCTAGATAACACTAATTAGACCTAATAATACCTAGTTAACACTAATTAAACCTATTAAGACTAAGAATACATTATTGTATGCCTAATTAGACCGAATGTAAGTATTATGACCCCTTAAGACCTAGTTAGATGTCTAGTTATGACCCCTTAATATCATTAATAGGATGGGCCTTACACGTAATTAGACCTAGTTAGACCTAATATGACTAATTAATATCTAAGACCGAATTAGACCCAATTAGACCTATTAGAACATAATTAGACACAATTAGACCTACTAGGACCTAATTATACCTAGTTATATAGGTCTACTAAAAGCTATGATAGGTAATATGATCCCTTAAAACCTATTAGGACCTAATTAGACCCAATTAGACCTATGATAGGTTATATGACTCCTTAAGACCTCATTAGACCCACTATGAGTAATATGACCCCTTAAGACCAATTAACACCTAATTATATACCCAGTTAGACCTATTAGCACCTAATTATACCCAATTAGACCTATTAGGACCTAATTAGACCTATTAGCACCTAATTATATCCAATTAGACCTATTAGCACCTACTTAAATCCAAATAGACCCCTTCGGACCTAATTATACCCAATTAGACCTATTAGGACCTAATTATACCTATCATGACCTATGATAGGTTATATGACCCTTTAAGACCCCATTAGACCCACTATGAGTAATATGACCCCTTAGGACCTAATTAAATACCCAATTAAACCTATTATGACCTAATTAGACCCAATTATACCTATTAGAACCTAATATGAGTAATAGACCAAATTATACCTATTAAGACCCAATTAGACCTATTAGGACCTATGATAGGTTATACACATAACCTATTGGGACTTATCTTATGATTAATAGGACTCTATACATAGGAAATTTCATTCAAACTTTTGTTAAAAAGAATTTTATCTTCGTATACATAGGAAATTTTCAAGAAACACATATTAGTAATAACTGAGGGGGGGGTGAATCAGTGGCCTCAAAAATATTCCAATAATCAACCCAAAAACTTAGTACCACAATATTAAGTCTCTAGTTATCTTCAGTCCTATAAGATGAATGCCTTCAAATACTTGTATCAAATTACTACTTCTTGGAATGCTTTGTTAAAACTTCTACTCTATGTTTACCAAATAGCAGTCTCTTAATTTACCAAAAGATAGTAAATTATCTAGAGTATATCGATCAATCAAGTTAAGCTATGTGTAATGAAAAACACTAAAGTAATGACTCATAAACACATTGAAACATGGATTTTTAACGTCGAAACCCTGTTAAGGGAAAAACCACTTGGGACCAGTAACCCAAAATTTTCACTCTTCTGAAATGAGCTCGGTGAAGATCCAACCTTGTTAAAGGTTACAAACTTACTGTTAGGTGTAACCTTGTTAGAGGATTTAAAATTTCATTCTGTCACTTGATATCGGGCATCTCTATGCTACCTTCCTTGATCAAACACTCACTTGGCCTATCAATAGGTATCTGGAATCTCATGCTATCTTCATGATCAAACTTTTTGATACTCCTTTGGAGGTATCTCAATATAGAAAGGATCTTTAAATCCTACTCGGTTAAGAGACTTTATAATTCAATGGTTAAATTGAAACAATATGATCTGTTCACATATACAACTTATACTTGCAAAATTTCAGATCTATTGTAATCTCATAAAACTATTCTGATCAATATATCTTGGTTTATACCTTTTCTCCACTTTGATTCTGATCGGTGATGCTGTGCTCTGTTGCTCAGTGTCCACAATTTTTTTTTATCTCTTTCCTTAGCTTGATTGATCAATACTGTATGAAGTTGCTCTTCATCAGTTTCTCTTCAGCATCCTCTTTTTATTCATTCACCCACACAATTCGTAATGAATTGAATTGTCTCTTTTATAGACATGATATCACCGTTGTTAGGTTCTTGATTTTATTGATCTTGGTGTGATCCACAATTCTTGCCAATTGGATTTAAAGAAAAACTCTTGTTTTATCTTGCAAAGATCTTCTTGCCAACTGGACAAAATAGATTTAAATCCTTTACTTATCTCTGGCTATATCTTGTCGATGATAACAAAGATAACTACCAGTTAAGTCCATATGTAGCTCTGCCAGCTAGATATTTTTTTGTTTCTGAACTCAAGTTAATTTTGGTGTTTAACTCTTTGATAGCTTTGGTTAACACTCCATTTCTCCTCAGGCTTCTCCGTTGGTTTACACTATATTTCTGGCCATCAGTTATGCTTGTGATTCTGCTCATCGATAATTCTCTTTAGTGTTCTTACTTGAGCATCACTGTGACTTGAATTTCGGTGATCTCTGTGTTGGTTTTCACTGACCGTCGGTGTTTGAAGTCACATTGTGAATGCTTGTCTTTTATGCATTACTGAAAGAATAATATTTTTCTCTTTGATTCTTTGAAGTCTTTGACACTTTTATTATAATTGATTAGATTATATCAACTTGACATCAATGAAAATACAATCCACTAAGGCCCCGTTTGTTTCAAAAAATTGGGAGTGACACTTCCCATTTTTGCGAAATCACTTCCTGGTTTTGCAAAATCTAACATTTGTTTCTCTAAATTGCAATTCTGGATTCATCAAGAAAAACTCGGTTTAGACACCAAAATGAGTGGCATCATCTTCCCACTGAATAGGTGGAATTAGAAATCATATCCTAGTTTTGTGATAATAAGGTTTTGAGTCAAATTCCAATTCCCCAAGATGCAAAATTGGGATTTCAAAACCTGGTTTTGTGATAATAAGGTTTTGAGTCAAATTCCAATTCCCCAAACAAATGGGGCCTAACTGATTTAATGTCTTACATTATCCTTCTACATTTTAGTGATCAACTTAACATCTTCAAACATTCAATCAGTTACATGTCATCAATGTCTCCCTTTGGCATTGATGGCAACATACTACATTATCATACTATACTATTACTAATACAATATGAAATATATAGTTTCATCAAGCTTTCCTAATGTAACTATTACAAATTTCTGGCTTTTGGTGAGCTCAAAATAGCTTAGTTTGTTTCATGTAGAATGGTTGTCTTCAATCTTCAATCCCTTTACTGGATAGATGTATCATATGATATCTCTATTCTGATATGTGTTCTACCTTGACTGTTCCTCTTCTTGGTAGTCTCTTTTTCCTTTGAAAACATTCTTTCTCTTTGTCTAAACTCTCTCCCTTTGTTACTTCTCTCCCTTAGATGGATATTTCATATGTAATCAATTTCTCTCCCTTAGAATATTGATTAAATCTTTCTTTATGATTTTCAAGAACTTCTTCAGGAACTTCACCTTTATGGATAATGATATAAGCTCTCCCTTATGATGATGAGATAATCTCTCCCTTTATCATATCTCTCCTTGATGATAATGCAAATCTCTCCTTGATGATAGTGGGATAATGATAATGAGATAGTTTCTCCCTTTGACAACAATGCCAAACAAAAATCATCTATATCATGTTCCATCCCTTTACATAATATATTCCTTGAATTTCCCTATCCATCAGCAATACAATGTCCTAATTTTTGGTGTATTTTTGTACCTTGTTATGTACAAATGTATTTGTTGCTATCCATCTCAGTGTTTGCATCAACATGACTGACCTTCAGATTTGGTATAGGCTGATGCAACCTCCTAGTCATCTTACTGATTGATAGACAAGGGTTGAACCCCTAGTCTCTATCTTAGGTACTCAAATGTATCCTTCAGTAATGGTTTGGTGAATATGTCAGCTAATTGTTCCTTTGATTGAACATTTTCTAGTGTCACTTCCTTTGCTTGCACTTGTTCTCTTAGATAGTGATACTTGATAGCAATATGCTTAGTCTTAACATGCATTACTGGATTATTAGAAATGTTTATTGCACTGGTGTTATCACAATAGATAATTACTGGTTCAAGAATATTCATATTCATACCTTCTAACAATTGTTTGATCCATGCAATATTGGAGCAATTTAGAGCAGCAGCCACATACTCTGCTTCTGCAGTTGACTGAGAGATGCATCCTTGCTTCTTGCTGATCCATGTGACAAGTCTGTCACCCATGAAGAATGCTCCTCCATTTTTTCTCTTTCGGTCATCAATGTTTCCAGCCCAATAAACATCTGTATAGACTTGTAGCTCAAATCTTCCTTCTCTTTTATACCATAAGCCATAGTCCTCGATGTTCTTTAGATATCTCAGAATTCTCTTGACAACAATCATATGTGATTCTTTGGGATTAGTAGAGAATCTTGCAACTATTCCAACTGCATGTGCTTTATCTGGTCTGGTGTGAACAACATACATCAGTTTGCCAATCATTGATCTATATAAGGTCTAATTTACCTCATTAGATTTGTCTTCTTTTGTCAGCTTACATCTGGTAGCCATAGGTGTTCCAACTAATTTGGAATCTTCCATCTTGAATATCTTCAGCACTTCCTTGATGTATTTGGACCGAGTGATATATATGCTTGCATCTTGTTAAAAAATCAGTAGACCAAGAAATAATTTGATTTCCCCAAACATAGACATTTCAAATTCATTTCTCATTTCAATAGCAAAGGATTTTCACAACAATTCATTTCCCCCAAAAATGATATCATTAACAAAAATTTCAGCAATCAAAATATTACCATCGATATCTTCTTTTAGGTACAGATTGTTATTTTCACTTGTTCTAATTTTTTTTTATGCTAATGAGATATGAGTGGTCTTTCATACCAGGCTCTCGGTTCTTGTTTCAATCTATACAAGGCTTTATGTAGTCTACATACCATGTTTTTCTTGTCTGGATTAACAAACCCTTCTGGTTGTTCAATGTATACCTCTTCTTGTAGTATTCCATTTAGGAATGCATATTTGACATCCATTTGGTATACCTTGAATCCTTTAAATGTAGCACAAGCAAGTAAAATTATAACTCCTTCTAGTATAGCAACGGGTGCAAAGGATTCACCATAATCAATACCTTCTTCTTGTGCAGATCCCTTGCATACTAACCTTACTTTGTTTCTAGTGACTTCTTCATTCTCATTCAGCTTGTTTTTGAATATCCATTTGGTACCAATGACATTCTTGTCATCTGGTCTTGGTACTAGTGTCCATGTATTGTTCTTCTCAATCAGTTCTATTTCTTCATTCACAACACTTACCCATTCTTCATTCTCAATTGCAGTGTTAACATATTTAGGCTCAAAATCACAAAGCAAACATTTGGTGTTTAGTGACTTACTTCTTGTTCTTGTTCTAGCCTTCTTGTCTCCTATGATTTGATTCTGTGGATGATGTCTTCTGACATATTTGGAAATTTTTGGTTCAGCTCTTGGTTGATCATTATGATCATCTTCTTGACCTTTGTTCTCATATCCATTGTTTGGAACATCATCTTGAGCATTTTCCTGATTTTTGATAATTGTAGCCTGATGCTCGGGTGCAATGTTCTATTGCTTGGGAGTGAGACATTGTTGCTTGGGTAGATTGTTAGGTTATGTATAAACAAACCTATTGTAGTCCTCTATTTCATTTTTTCTTTCCTTATCATTCTTTTCTGCAAATTCATCTATTTTCACATTTGCACTTTCAATGATTTTGTTAGAGGACTTGTTAAGACATTTATAATCCTTGCTTTTAGTTGAATACCCTAGGAAGATACCTTCTTGAATTTTGTAGTCAATTTTTCCATTTCTATCATCCTTCAATATATAACATTGACTACCAAAGATTCTGAAGTAACTTACATTGGGTGTATGACCATACCAAAGCTCATATGGTGTCTTCTTTGTTTCCTTCTTCAATTGTACTTTGTTTAGTGTATAGACATCAATATTGACAGCTTCCCTCCAGAAATTTTGAGTGATGCTTTTCTCAATCATCAATGTTATTGCACAATCAACAATTGATCTGTTTCTCCTTTTAGCAACTCCATTTTTCTATGGTGTTCTTGGTACAGAAACCCATCTTTTAATTCCATGCTCATTGCAATAGTCAGTGAATTCTTCTGAAATAAATTCCCCTCCTCTATCTGACCTTAAGAATTTCAATTTATTTTTACTTTGTTTTTCTACCATTTCTTTATACCATTTAAACATCTTAAATGCTTCTGATTTGTCTTTTAAGAACATGATTGTCATCATTCTAGAATAATCATCAACAAAGAAAATAAAATACCTATCTCCATAGTAGCTCTTTGTCCTCATGGGTCCACATATATTTGTATGGACTAATTCTAGAATTGCATTAGATGTATGGGTTTTACTCTTGAAACTAGACTTCATCATCTTACCTTTTTTAAAATTCCTGCACATGATATGCTTGGGCTTAGTCATGCTCAGTGAGCCTCTGACATTCCTCTTGTTTCTTATTTTTATCATGTTTTCAAAGTTCACATGACACAATATTTTGTGCCACAATTATATGTCTTTGTTTCTAGCCATTAAACAAGTGGTGCTAGTGTCATCACGATAGGAAAGGTTACCTTTTGTCTGCTCACCGATACCAATCAATCTTCCTAATTCATTGAAGATCTTTGCCTTCTTATTTTCAAATGCTACTCTGTGACTTGAATTGTTCAACTGTGAAACACTTAACAAATTATAATTCAGTCCTTTAACCCAGTAAGCAATTTCACATTTTATCAAGTTATTTAACATTATGGTTCCTTTACCTTCAACTGGACAAGGTGTATCATTTCTCATTCTCACTGAACCACCATTATAGTATTCAAAAGTCTCAAACTTTTGTTTATCACCGGTCATATGGTGAGTGCATCCACTATCTATGATCCAGACATCATTTTTACTAACTTTAGATATGAGTGCAGTTTCTACATACCTTTCTTCATCTTCATCTGAATCATCCTTCATGGCTACAAATACCATCTTGATGTCTTCTTCTGATTCAGTGCTAGTGTCATCAGCTATATTCTCAGCTAGGTAACAATATTTCTTCCCTTTTTCCTTTTAGTCTCGGGTATTTCTCTTGTTACATTGTCGATTGCTCTGGTAATCTCTATTATCACCTTTATCAAACTTCTTCTCATATGATCTGTCATTTCCTCTGTCATCTTTTCTTCTATTTGGACATCTTGCAAAAAAGTGTCCAACCTCTTTACGATTGAAACATACAAGTGGTAATTTACCTTTGTATCTACCTTTTCCTCTCTGCAATCTTCTGGCTATTAGTGCTTCAATCTCATCAAGTCCTTGATCCTCATTATCACTATCACTATCATTTCTAACAGCATGTTTATGACTTGAGATACTTATCTTTAAAGAATATTTGAATGAAGATTATATATATGGTAAGACACTATTATCAAAGTTGTTCATCTCAAATGAAATTAGTCTACCAATCAAACTATCTAGAGTAACTATATTTTCTGCAACTGCTCTCATTTCGTGAATAGCAGAAACTCTAATAGCATATACAGGCAGTAAGGTTCTTAAGATTTTACTTACCACTATCTCCTCTTCAAGTAGACCTCAAACTCATCAGATATAATTTACTACTATACAGAGTGATATTTTCTCCTTCTTTCATCCTTATGTCGTCAAACCTCCCTCTTAGGCTTTCTGCCTTTTCTCTTAGTACATTGGCATCTCCTCCATGTACCAACTTCAACTTATCCTAAATTTGCTTTGCAGAGGTGCAGGTTTTGACATCTTCAGACTTAGCATCAGAGAGTGATGATGCAAGTTCTATCATCATGCAATTATGCTCATGCTTTAATCTTAATTTCTCAAGAGTTTAAGGTCATGTAGGCAACACATATCCAGTATATAAGTATTGAACAATATCATTTCCAATACCTGATAGGTGGAGTCTTATTCTACTTTGCCATGATGCAAAGTTGTCTTTATTCAACTTGGGCACATCTCATCTATTCATCTTGTGATATTTTGCTCGAGCTGTTAAACTCCCTTTCTAAGCACACAAGCTCTGATACCAATTGTTAGTAATAACTAAGAGGAGGGGGGGGGGGGTGAATCAGTTGCCTCAAAAATATTTCAATAATCAACCCAAAAACTTAGTACCACAATATTAAGCCTCTAGTTATCTTCAGTCCTATAAGATGAATGCCTTCAAATATTTGTATCAAATTACTACTGCTTGGAATGCTTTGTTAAAACTTCTACTCTATGTTTACCGAATAGCAGTCTCTTAATTTACCAAAAGACAGTAAATTATCTAGAGTATATCGATCAATCAAGTTAAGTTATGTGTAATGAAAAACACTAAAGTAATGACTCATAAACACATTGAAACATGGATTTTTAACGTCGAAACCCTATTAAGGGAAAAATCACTTGGGACCAGTAACCCAAAATTTTCACTCTTCTGAAATGAGCTCGGTGAAGATCCAACCTTGTTAAAGGTTACAAAATTACTGTTAGGTGTACCCTTGTTAGAGGATTTAAAAGTTTATTCTGTCACTTGATATCAGGAATCTCTATGCTACCTTCCTTGATCAAACACTCACTTGGCCTGTCAATAGGTATCTAGCATCTCATGCTATCTTCATGATAAAACTTTTTGATACTCCTTTGGATGTATCTCAATATAGAAAAGATCTTTAAATCCCGCTCAGTTAAGAGACTTTCTGAATCAATGGTTAACCTAAAATAGTATGATCTGTTCACATATACAACTTATATTTGCAAATTTTTAGATCTATTGTAATCTCATAAAACTATTTTGATCAATATATCTCGGTTTATATATTTTCTCCACTTTGATTCTTCTTGATGATGCTGTGCTCTATTGCTCAGTGTCTGTAGAAAAATTTAGCTCTTTCCTCAGCTGCATTGATTAGTACTGTATGAAGTTTCTGTTCATCAGTTTCTCTTCAAAATCCTCTTTTTATGCATTCACCCACATAATTTTTATTGAATTGAGTTGTCTCTTTTATAGACATGATATCACCATTGTTAGGTTCTTGATTTTAATAATCCTGGCATGATCCATAATTATTTCCAATTATATTTAAAGCCAAACTCTCTTTTTATCTCATAGAGATCTTCTTTCCAACTAAACAAAATAGCTTTAAATCCTTTAATTATATCTGGCTTTATCTTGTCGATGAAAACAAAGATAACTACTAGCTAAGTCCATATTTAGCTCTTCCAGCTAGATATTTTGTCATTTCTAAACTCAAGTTAATTTCGGTGTTTAACTCTTTGATAGCTTTGGTTAGCACTCCAGTTCTCCTCGGGCTTCTCCATCAGTTTACACTATGTTTCTGGCCATCAATTATGCTTGTGATTCTGCTCATCGGTAATGCTTGTCAGTGTTCTTGCTTGGGCATCAGTGTGACTTGACTTTTGGTGATCTCTGTCCATTAGTTTTTACTGACTGTTGATGTTTGAAGTCACATTGTGAATGCTTGTCTTTTATACATTACTGAAAGCATATTATTTTTCTCTTTGATTCTCTGAAGACTTTAACACTTTGATTATAAATGATTAGATTATATCAAGTTGACATCAATGACAATACAATCCAATAACTGATTTAATGTCTTGCATTATCCTTCTGCATTTTAGTGATTAACTTAACATCTTCAAACATTCAATTAGTTACATGTCATCAACACAACCTTTTGAAGTTGGAGAAGGGTCATGGCAAGGTCAACAAGCCCAACATTTATAAGTTGGAGAAGGGTCATCGCGAGCTCGACAAGCACAACATTCAGAAGTTGGAAAAGGGTCATCACAAGCTAAAAAATTACAACCTTTATAATCCCAAACAAGTACACATCTCTCTCTCTCTCTGACTCGCTCTCCTTGTCTCAATTTAGTCTCTTTGTGGTTAATATGCATTTTGGGTCTTTCCCCTTAAGACTTGTTTTTGTTGTGTACATAGCCTTTGTTGAAGAAAATGTTCGACAAGGGGCATCCCAAGTTGAAGTAGTAGACTTTCGAGATGGTTCATCGCAAGGTCAAATAAGTATGTGTCTCTAGATCATTAGTTTATTAATTATTCCATTTGACATGAGCATGTTTCTACTTATTTCATCAAAATCCCCTTAAGATGAGCTATTAAGAGATTTTTTATTATTTTTTTGTAGCCCAAGTACAAGCAACATATGATAATGTTAGTCTAGCCCAACAGTTGAAGAGAAAAATTAATCGTAAAAGCATAAATCATTTGAATGAAATGGATGTGGAAAAATTGAGAGATTATGCTAAACAACCCATAAAGACCACAAAGAGGGCATTGAATAAAAAGTCTACGAAAATAATTGCACAATTTGATAATCTTGATACACTTGAAAAACTGCAACTATTATCAATTACACTTCTTAAAGATGAGTTAAAAGAGCCATTAAATTTGTTGGGTGTAGATGCAAGCTTGAAAAAGACAAAATCATCTAACGTACAAAAAAATATTGTGTAAAGTGTTAAGGAAGGTTTTCATTTCATTGGGAAAATAACTAGATCTGCAGATAAGTCCATTTCAAGAAGAGTGACACTGACATCTATTTTAAATAAAAACATGTCCCAAAAAAGACATATTTCTTCACTTTCATCTCATATTGGGTATAGTAGGAAAACAATAACACATTATTTGAAAAGAAGAATCAATTTGGATGATACTACGTTGGAAGGTAATTGGGCACTAATGTGTAGAGATTTTTGCTCTGATAGGATTAAGGAAACAGTTAGGAACTTGGTTACGACATTTTGGACTGATCATACTCATCCTTCACCAAATATAATAGATTTTACAAGAAGAGGACCGGGCCTAAGGAATATTTACAATGCACAAAACATTGGTTGAAAAACACAACATGAATTGTATCTCTCATTTTGTAATTCAAATCCTGACATTAAGATTGGACAAATAATGTTTGAAAGATTAAAGCCATATTTTGTAAAGATAAATAAATCTTTTGAAACTTGTTGTTGTCGATATCATATTGAATTTGATCTCTACTATAAAGGGTTTAGAAAGATGATAGAAGAAAGTGGTGGTTCTCAAAATTCTTTTCCTAAATGTCTAAGCCAATTCATAGCATCAATCTTATGTAACAAATCAATTGATCATGAAATACCTGAAATAGATTGCATAAGAGGAACTTGTCAAACATGCGGGGATTTGGCTAAATTTCCTTTGAGGATTGAAGATACTAACATGATGAGGATGGTAAAATGTAAGAGTTACAAGTATATAAAATCTGAAACAAAAGTTGGGAAAGAATCAATAAGGTTGGAATATGTAGAGGATGAGATACTTGTTGCAACATTTATGGAGAATTTTCATAAATTGATACAACCATATATACGTCATGTTTTTTTTTCTAAATGGAAAGCATAATAGTTGCAAATACTAATAGAAAATTTTCTAGCTAGAACAATATTATCGGTTGTTGACTTCATAGAGAATTACTCTTTTGTTTCTCAAAAACAACTTCAAGCATAATACTACTATATAGAGTAGGTCACTATCATAGTACACGTGTCTTATCGACATTAACAATTAGATTTGGATGGTATTCAAAGTATATATCAAGCACACGTCATAAAGAAATAATATCACTTTTACATTAGTGATGATAAAGAGCATGAAGTACATTTTGTTGAGCATTTCTTTAAGAATTTTTTTGGATATTTGGAAAACAAAGGCATCAAAATTGAAAAGCATTTCATTCGGTTAGATGGATGTACAACACAATTTAAATTAGAAAGGATATTTTATGCACTATGTAGATATCATTGATACCAAAAGATACCACATATTTGGAGTTTCTTTGACAGTGGACATGGAAAGGGAGAGCATGATGGTGTAGGAGCCTGTATAAAAAATGCTTTAAGAAAGTATCAACTGAACTATTAGGGATATCATATAAATAATACTCATGATGTAGTTGAGTGGTGCAAGATACATTTTATGGTTCCAAATAAGGATAACACAATATCACAATTGGATCGACTCATACTGTTTAGAGTATTATGGGATATATTAGGTATAAATGCAACATCACTTGTTTCAGTTTAAATGTATGTACACTTTAAATTTATTGATATTGAGGAACATGTATATATATCTGATTTTAACTTGTCTCAAATTTTTACATGTGTCTTGTTCAGGTGTTTATAGAAGATCAATTTATGGATGCAAGAGGGTAGAAAAAAAAAGATCCCTGCATTCAGTTATGAGTACAAATAGTAATGTGTGGTCATTGTAAACTAGATATTACTCATGCTTTTGTTATGAATGCATTTCTGAAAACTATGGTGAATGTATCAACAGAAAATGTGGATACGTTAGTGAATGGAATTTGGTTCCACTATAAGTTAATAATATAAATGATGAAGTTGAGGATGAAAGCTTTCATGATATTCTATTGATTTCAACTGATTATGACCATATTTTAGGTTTGATCAAAATCGGTACATGTATATATAAATTTAAAAGATTCATAAACTCAATCCATAAATAGAGAGCATGTACACATGTTCTTATTTACTATTCAATTTAGATCCATTACACATATATAGTAAAATATACAAGTCTTTTTAATTTATATTAATAGGTCAAATTAAAAACATATTTTGCATAACATGTTTTTGCAGTAATAATAGTGTCTGGAAATGCGGAAGGTGCTAGTTACTATTTGTTATGTTGCACCAAGGAGAGGATGAAGCTAACAAATAATGAAACAAGTGATGAAATTATGTTTCCCATAGGTTAGTAATGTATTTATGTTTAATTTATTACAATTAAGGTCCAACTTGCGATGGTATTATGTGTGTTTATGATTAATTTCACATATAGATATATGTTGTTGAACTTGTTTGTGCAGGTTAAATTGTTGTGTAAGGAAAGTATTTGAAGCAAATAAAAATTTTTAAACATGAGATTCATTTTATTGATTATCAACCTAACAACATGGTTTATTAGTATAGCCATCTTGTAATTTCCACTATCCTATCTCTTCATCCAGTGACAGGACGTGGGGTTTGTAAGTGGAGACTTGATACTAATGACCATCAAAGAATATTAAATGTTATCCAAGAGCAAGACTAACCACTTGATGTGGACTAAAACACACATGAAATATGATCTGTACTAAGTTTGTCACGGGCGAGATCAGAGGTTTTCTTAGTTCCATTCTTTCCTACCAGTGCCCATAGTGAATGGAGCAATTTTATAAAATTTATAATATCTAAAAAATATCTTAAGGATGTGTATCATGCATGTTGTGCATAATTTATTTTTATCTAGTTAATTAATTAGGTCATGTGGATACTTATCTAGTTGGAATATGAATGTGTATCATGCACATGTTGTGCAATACTATGTTTATGTAGTTGATTAATTAGGTCATGTGGATACTTATCTAGTTAGAATATGAATGTGTATCATGCATGTCACAATACTTAATTAGGATAATTTAATTTTATAGTTGAATAAATTTTATGTTGTAATACTTAGTTAGGATCATTCATAGAATAAAATTACATATATAACTTAGATCATCAAACATATTTAACTTGGATCATCAAACATGCATATATTACACACATACATCAAACATGTATATTAATGAACTACATCATCAAATCATAGGTCAAGTATTTAATAATCAAATGTAGATCTTTAGTATAACACAATGTGTCAAACATCAATCACTAGATCAAGTATATAAAACATGTACATGTCATGATCAATGAATCATAGATTGAAAGTATGTAAACATGATACACATGTACAGAGTGAAAGTATATAACATGTGAAACATCAATCATAGACCAAGTATGTAAGAATAAAAATAGAGATCAAGTACTGTAAGTATGAAAAATGTGTCAATCATGTCAAACATATATCAAAAGTATACAACTAAATCTTTTTTGAAGTATAATGTATGTCAATCGTCTAGAGTCTAGAGATGAAATATAACATCAAATAAATGTAATATGTCTAAATCAAATATGAAAGTGCCTTGGAATCATCATGACGAATCCTCACTAAGCAGTCTCTAGAGTGGCTATCATGTTGTGAAGGATGTGCAGAGCCCTACAAAGAAAGCATGATATAAAATAATATATGTACATCAAGTTTTAAGTTAGATAAGATATTACAAGAAAAGATGTTATAAAGTCTATAAATTAAATACATGTATACATTGATAAATTTAAAACTCACCTATACAGTACTGATGTCATCATCAAGTGAGTCCCGTCGATGTACACAACAGTCCTCAAAGGAGTAACAAGAGGCATCTCTTGCTAGAGAAAAAATGTCATGTATGTACACACACACACACACACACACACACACACACACACAATTGAAAATTAATAAAAGGAAATTTACATGCCATGAAATATTGTAAATTCAACTTAAATTGTAACATTAAAAATAAGATTTATACCTATGTACATGGTGGCACCTGATAGTACTAAAAATTTCTAGCCTTGATCCTATCAACCAAGATATCAAGATTTTGTTGCACCTAGTCCATGCTCAACTTTGCATCTGCAACATGAGTAGTCGACACCCGTCCCTCTAATGATGAATGCAACAGACTAACCAAATGAGATAGCATGGAAGTCGTATTACCAAGTGTTAGAAAATTTAGGTAACCCGTAGTGGTCATGTTGAAGTTAACATCCTCAAGACCAACATCAGAGAACTGGTGCCCTGCACTCACTAACGGGTCTATATGCTGTGCCTCTGCCTCTACAGAAATAGAGTGGTCAGTAGGTGGATCCTCATGGGAACTACCACTATGGCCATGGTCAGGGTGATGAGTAGGATGTGGCTGAGAGTATCTGACAGTACCCACATGAACTCTGACATCCAATATGGGGATATCATGCTCTACTGCTATATATGAACATGCATCTAGAAGATTCTCTACCAAACTAGTCAATGTGACCCATGTCATCTCTCTCCTGTAAGTCCCTCTAGGCTGGAAAGTGAAGGGATGCTCATTGGACTATACATGTCATCTGATGTCTTGCTAGAGGATGCTCCACCTGATAATCTATAGTGTCATCGAGACATCAAATACTGGCCAACCTGATCACTAGATATAGATGTGGCAGCTACTGCAATATTCCCCACACTCTCAATTGCACCTCACAGCTGGGTTCTATGAATAACATCATCTACCACAGGAGCTAATGAAGGAGCTATAACAGGTTCCCTCTGACCAACAATGGCCCTGTGTACTGGCCTCTAGCAATCACCTCGATAAAAAACATCTTTATCAGCAAGCATGCCACACCCCTATCCTAGATGTGCTAGAAAATCAATGTAATTAATGACCCTCCCTAATTGAACCTCGACAAAAATCTGTTGGGCAAAATACAATGAAATATGGTTGTTATTTGGATAATGACCATGGGAAGCTATAAACCATGGGTATATCAATGATGATAAGCAGGATCCTAACACTTGGTAACCTAATATCCCTTCACATACTGTAAATCTACATATGATAGGAAAACTTCCCTTTTTAGGTCTAGTTTAGGCACTAAAGCCTGTACCTCCTTAAGAGAAAGACTGAAGCCAACCTCTCATCTCTTCCTCTCAACTATGGCCTCTATAATGTTTGGTGCATATAGAGTGGTACCATGAATTTCATCTCTGATACTAATCAAGCTAGAAAGTATGGACTAACATGTGCTCTTATAGGCAATAGAGTTGGTCGAACTGTTTAGGGAATCTTGGAGTCATTCAATTTCCCTATTAGTCTGTGCAAATAGTTCCTTAGGGGGAATTGGTGCATCTGCCATGATGTATAATAATATCTATATATCTATATATGTGCACCTAAAAGAATTTATTTACAGTCAAATGAAGTCTACATATATGTTTTCCTAATTTAATTAAAAATAAAATTATAGTAAATTTTGCTACATTATTGAACTAAAAATAATTACATAAGTCACATTAAAATGTAAATAAATGTACACACTACATATAGATGCACACATACACACATACATGCATATATACACATATACATACATACATACACATACGTGGTACATAAATATTTGAGTATTTTGGACTATTTTCATCCATCTTTGATTTTCTGACCAGCTATGGGTAGACTATGAAAGGCCATGCTTTTGGTTGGCCGAAAGCCCCTGGTTTGACAAGTATCAGGTATTTTTCCCTTGCGGCTAGCAAGTATACCATGTATGAGGTCATATAAAATTTTGGGTTATGCTTTATTGAGATCAACTACTCATCTAAGTTGTCACTTAGAATGGTTGCCTAGTCAAATCTGGCCTTTCACCCTTTGATTTTTATGATAAATAGGATCATCCAATTTTCAAGCTGGATGGACTGAGGTAGTCCATACACTCAACTCAGCATTGTAAAGATCACTTGGATGTCATCCTTGAGGTATCCTCTTCTCAAGTATATCCTCTCAAGTTTTTTTTTGGATAATGATTGAATCAAATAGTCCTGATGGACTGTGTCATATGAATCTATAGTGTGTTCTGTAAACTAGTTCAAGCCTTTTTTAATAGAGAAGTCATAGAATAGATCAAACCCCTTTTGGAGATGGAAGACATTCAATATTATCTGGTATGAGATCCAAGACCATGTATCCCTCTCTAATTTAAACCACCATGTCATCAGGTACATAATAGTGCGCTAAGATTATGATGAGTTTTGAGGACAGAACTGATACTGGGTGCACAACTGCATTCACAAAACTAGATAGGACAAAGGTGGTGCAATCAGACAACTTTCCAGTAGACTTGGAACACATGACCAAGAATTCATTCCAATTTACATTTCCTATATCTGTGTCGGTAATATCTTGGTGATGGCTTCCTACTTTGGATGGCGCATGGTACCCCTTGGAAAGGTACTTTATTGGTGATCTGATGCTCCTTTCTGACATTCCTGTAAGAAAACATGCAAACATTAACATCTATCTCAAAAAACTACTAAAAAAAATGCAAAGCAAAACAACAACTCTAATGACCAGTACCAGTGACTCAAAATCAGTCAAATGAAACTTGCTAGATGCTTTGGCCATTCAGACTAGCAGACATTGAAAACAAGGTCGAGGTGCAAAAGGTCAAAAAATGCCAAAAGGTTCATATGAAGGATGCCCATTCAGAATTGTAGAGTGCAAAGGTGAAAAGGAACTTTGGAGTGCAAAAGGCCGAAAATGCCTTGGAGTGTGAAAGGCCAAAGGTGGTTAAAGGATTCCCTTTCAGACTTGTAGAGTGCAAAGGTGAAAAGGAACATCGGAGTGTGAAAGGCCAAAAATGTCTTGGAGTGCAAAAGGTCGAAGGTGGTTGCGACCTTGTCTTCAATGTATCGAGTGTCAGGGATGTTATTTTGTGCAAAATCCCGCAAGTCCAAAAGTCTAAAGTCTGGAGAGTTGCATTAAGTGATTTCATATGTTTTGGATCTGATGTTGGGGGTTTGTTTTTAGCCTTTCAGAGGCTGAAAACCTGAGAATGTAGAGAGAGGGAAAAAACCCTAAAAAATAAAAACTAAGAAAAAAAAGTGAATAAAGGAGAAAGAAACAAATCTAAGAGCCAAGGATGTGGTGATCTAGGAGTAGTAGGGAGAGAGGGAAGAAACAAAGACCAATGACCCAAATGAAAAAAAGAAAGAAAAAAAAAGCACACAAAGAAGGAAAAAATGTAGGGAAAATGAAGAGAAAGGGAGGAGAAAATCCCAACCTGCTAGGGCTCTAAGGATAAGGGGGAGATCTGCAACAACAAATTACTATAGATCCACATGAAGAAACATAAAAACAAGGAGGCGAACACACCCAGATGCAAGAAGAACAAAGTGAGGAAAAAGATGCGTGACATTGCTTTTATAGCCCATGGATGAGGTGATGTCACCTCTTTTTGGGGTTTCAAAGGCAAAAACTCTCACCCCATTCAGTGTTTCAAATCTCTTAATACCAAAAGGTGCCGACTTGGGCTTTCAAACTTTTAGGCTTTCAGGATTTCATAGGTTTGGTGACCTCTTTAGTTTGAAAGTGTGAAAGTGTGAAAGTCCGAAAGGAATTAGCTCTTTCTCAATAGGACCCCCCAAAAATTGTTCAAGGAAAAAAAGGGGGGAGTAGAAGCAAAAATAAAAAAAAGGGGTCCCCATGGTCAAAGGGCCAAAATGGGGTGTGTGTTGTGGACCCACAAAAAATAGCCCCAACAAAAGGAGGAATGACCAAACTATTTCTTTATCAGCAAAACCCTTCTAGTTATTAACTTTGTAGTGAAATGAAAATTAAGAGTTGCTTGTGTCGACCATCTTTCAATGATTCCCAAGATTGAAGTCTTCCACTTGTCTTCCAGTATGTGTGCATGTGTATTCATTTCTCAACCTTTGAATGCAGTGACCAGAACATTTTTTAGTTGTTCCCAACCTTCACCACATAGACCAGGGCATCCCAGAAAGAGATTTTCTATGAGTTAGGTGTCCATAGCCCTGACAAAGTTTTCCCCAAATCCCAATCTAACCTTTCTCTATTGCCGTCCAGGTGTCCATAGCCCCAGTAGAGGTTGCTAGAGTCACCCTCATCTATTTTATTTTCTAGAGTTAGAGGTATGCAGGGGGATCTTGTCTTGAAAATAATTTCTTCTCTTTTTCAGTGTTCGCTTAAGTCAGACTTTGACTCGGATCATGTAGTTCTTCAAACTATATTTAGATACATATTCTTCTTTTGGGTAATAAAACCAGTGATTAGGCTGTGCTACCCAGGTTTTATGATTGTAACCACCCTTTGGGTTACCTTTTCTTTGTTGGTTCATTTGTTCCTTTATATTTTTCTCCCCTCTACCATCTTTCTTTCCCATCTACTAGACTTGGGTTTTGGGATCGGTGGGTTCCCGAGTCAATGTACTAATGTTGGTCAAAACTACAAAACACTCAAGAAACTAATGCTCTTTGGTGAGGTTTCTTAGTGTACTTTGTGATTAGGATGACCAAGGGCTGGATATCTCTCTGATTGCCGATGGAAGACATCGTCACTTCTCACTTTGGGAACATTCTCTACGTCGTACATTTCTTTAGAGAATTTGACCAAGAAATACCTTTGATTCAATTTTTAAGGAATACTTGGGATGGGGGCAAGATGTACCGACCCAAGGAAAAAAGAAACAACAAGCCCCAACAAAAAAGGAAGAAAAAGGAGACAACAGATGGAAGAAAAAGGATAAGCAGGACCGAAAGAGAAAGAAAGAAAGAAAAGAAGGACATAAACAAAAAACAAAAACAAAAATACAAGGGATGAAAGACAATCACACTTAGGATCCAAAATAGTTTTTGAAGAATTTCTCGTTGACTGGTAATGGGGAAAATTCCCCATCTAAGGCTTTGATCCTGAAGGTGTTCTCTCCCAAGATCTCTGATATCTGGTAGGGACCTATTCATAATTTTTTAAACTTGGTGTGGCTTCCCGACTTTTCTTTTGCCTTGTCCCACATCAGGACAAGGTCAAAGATCTTGAAATATTTGATAGTGGCTCTCTTGTCGAACCACCACTTGATGATGGATTGGTGCTTTGATATGTGCTCTAGGGCTAAAGTTCTTTTCTCCTCTAGGTTGAGGAGATTCATGAGTCAAACATGTACTGAATCTTCACCTTTAACATACTGGTCCATAAATATAAAGATTGGTATTTTGAAGTTCATAGGGAAGACCAATTGCAAACCATAGACCAGTTGGTATGGGGATCTCCCCAAGGAATTTTTAATCCTCACCCAGTTGGTCCACAAAGCATATTCAGTTGTGTATGCCAATCTTTGGGGTTATCATCTAGTAGGTGTTTGATCACCATTGTTAGGTTCTTGTTTGTAGATTATGCCAGGCCATTTCCTTGTGGATACTAATTAAAATAAAACTTTAGAATTACCTAATTTTCAAAGGCGCATTGCATGAGTACAATAGAGGAAAAAGAGGGGGCATTGTCACATAACAAATATAATGACATCCAAAACCCAGTTATGATGTGCTCTTCTAAGAACTTGGTTACCGCTTTAGTGGTGCAATTTTTCAGTGCCTGGGATTTCCTCTAGCACGCATAGTAATTAGTGGTTGTTAGGATGAAATTATGACCTACAGACAAATGGGGCTTAATCATTCCAACAAAATCCAAGCCTCACTAGGAAAATGGATGCACCTCGTATACTAGTTGTAAGGGCATCACTGAGTTCTTCTCTAGAGTTGTACTTGTTTGGAAGGTGTGGTATGATCTTACATGTTTGTTGGTGTCTCTAAAAAACATCGGCCAATAATACCCTGCCCTCAAAATTTGGTGGGAAGTGGCTTTAGCTGACCCGTGGCCTATCTCGTATTTGTCACAAAAATCATCTAGGACTTGTTTTTCTTCGCGCTTGTCTAAACACCTTAGGTTTAGACCCTTGTAATTGCATTTGTATAGCTGACTATTCTTTACAATGTAAGAGTTACTCTTGATTTTTAGGGCCCTTCTTTGTGAGTTATTCATCCCTTCTGGGCAACAATTCTGCAATAAGTAGTAGACTATATCTTGGTACCATATATCTGTAATCACACCCTG
Source organism: Thuja plicata (assembly GCA_018584345.1). Classification (NCBI taxonomy): domain Eukaryota; kingdom Viridiplantae; phylum Streptophyta; class Pinopsida; order Cupressales; family Cupressaceae; genus Thuja; species Thuja plicata. The sequence continues at coordinate 116,886 of MU225309.1, forward strand.
ATTGGTGTAAGTTTGGCATGTTAGACCTTCTTCTACCTGAGAGATTATCTTTGTCAAGCCTTGGCCGCTCACTAGTTTCATTGGTTTGATCTCAAGGTCAAATTCTTGTAGAATCGCCATTCACTTTCCCCTTCGCTCTCCTAGTTCATTTTGCATCAAAAAATATTTTACAGAAGCGTCGGGGACTATCTCAAAATTTTTTCTCCTTAGGATATAATGCCGAAAATTCTTTACCACTTTGACCAAAGTGAAGGAATATTTGTCTAGATTAGGGTACCTGACTTTGACATTATTAAGGGGGCAACTCATGAAGGCTATCAACCTCTCATTTTCACCATCCTTTTTTTATGTGAGGATGCCCACGCATGAGTGCTCAGATGCAAAGAAATACACCTTGAAGGGGATAGTGTAATTTGGGCTGACAAGGACATGGGTCATAGTGATTTCATTCATTATCTCCTCAAATGAATTCCTCACTGGGACAATCCACTCGATTCTAGCATCTTTTTTTAGCATGTCATTTAGTGGTTTTACTATCTCGGCAAAATCGTTGATGAAATTCTTTATGAATCTAATCTTCCCAAAGAATGATTTCAACTCCTTGTGGCTATGAGGTGGTGTTATCTTGAGAATGGATTATACCTATTCATGGCCTATTACTATCCCTACTTCTGAGATTATGTGCCCCAGTAGCTTTCCTTTTGTGACCCCAAACACACATTTCTTGGGATTGAGAGAAATCCTGTACTTCCTACACCTTTGAAGGACTCTCCTTAGGTAACTATGCAATTAGTTCATTGTTTGGAAATAACTGTGAGGTTGTCCATATAGATGATGATGCACTTTCCAACTATCCCCTTGAAATCTATGTCCATTGTTCTCTGGAAAGTCACTCCAGTGTTAATTAACCCAAAGGGCATCCATCGATAGGTGAATGTCCCCCATTTGGTGGTGAATGTTGTTTTTGTCCTGTCCTCTTCTTGTTCCATTACTTGATTGTAGCCAGAGCAACCATCTAGGAAGGACATCATTTGGGACCCATTCACTTCTTGCAACACTTCATCGAGGGATGGGAGTGGGAAGTTGTCCTTCTAGGAGGCCTTGTTCAGGTTCCAAAAATCCATGCATAATCTGATCTCACCAGTCTTCTTCCTTTTCGGTATCAAGTTTGCGACCCACGTGGAGTGTTGAATTGGGAAGATGATATTTTCATCTAGAAACTTTTGGACTTCCTTTTGTATTAGGGCCTCCATGGTGGGGTTCACAGGTCTTTGACATTGTCGGAAAGGTTTGGAGTCTAGTTTCAGTGGGATTTTTTGTACTATGACCAAGGTAGTGTAGGTTTTTAATTATTCATAGCTCTAGGCTATGAAATCTCGATACTCAGAGAGGAGTTGTACCATTCTCTCCTTCTCTTCTTTGGTGCCTACTTTACCGATGTGGACCTCTCTCAGTTTTCCTTCTGTTTCGAGGTTGAGTGTTTCATATTATTTACTATTGGGTGGTACATCTGACTGTCTTCTTTTAGTGGTCCCATTGCTGTCAAAAATTCTTTCTAGTTCTACCATCCCTTTATGTATGGAATTAGTCCTCAAGTTTATGATGCCTTGATCATCGAGCACTTTTGTGTTTTCTTCTTCCTCGGCTTCTCCCTTCCATTCCTCTATAATATGATTTTTGAACACAACTGTGCACATGATGAACTCAAGGATGTGTTAGTCATCTTGAAGGACTTGGAAGTTGGTAATAATGTCTGGGATAGCTAGAGCTGCAATGAGTTCCACCAAGAACTTATTTAGTTTTGACTTTTCTATTGGGTGTAATAAGCTAGTGGACACAACTAGTGCGTCGGTGATGACATTCTTTCTTCTTGGGATAGGTTTGATATTGAATACTTCAAAGTCTTTGATCAAGTCCCATGCCCTATTTTGGTAAGCCGAGACTCTCTTATCATTGCAAGAATATTGACTGCAGATTTTTTTGATGATTAGTTGCGAGTCAGCTTCCACTGTAATGGATTTTATTCCCTTTTCATGAGCCAGGAAGAGTCCATGAACCAACACTTCGTACTCTAAAACATTTTTAGTGCATAAAAACTATAACTGATAAGTAGCATAGAAAGACTTACCTCTTGGATTTATCAGTTCAATCCATGCATCTGCTCATTGTTTATATTTGGACCCATCGAAATGTAGTTTCCACATTTGGTATTTGTTTTCTGGAGTTTGACTTGGGTTGGAAATTTCCCAAAAACTCTGTCATTTTGGGCCTTCGCTCCTTTCCTCCCTCACTATTAGAGGAGGCCAAATCTTCTTTCCCTAACCCTTGAGTTCCCTCAGGATCCAGAGATTTGGTGCTTTCACTTTCTTGGTTTGCTTGCGACCTCCTGTAGGCTGGGTAAGAACCATCATATGAAGTACTCTAGTCACTAAACATACCAAGAGTAGGGCTCTTTCTTCTGAATCTAATCCACCATCATGAATTCTGGTCAGGGTATCCTCACTAGTGGCACTGTCCACCCTTGGAGTGATGTCACATATGTTTTCCCTCTTGGGGTTCCTAACTTTTGTTCGTGGACCTTATAAAAATTTTATTAGTAAGGTAATTTGGTTTAGTAATCACAATAGCGCATCTTGACAACTTGGACATGTGAATGCTGAGCCACTTGGTGTAATTGGCAGTATCCTTATAATAGGATGAAATTCAGATCTGCATCTTGTTCTAGTTGTTGCAGGCTCATCATCATGTTTATGATGAAACTTATGAAGATTTCATCATTGGGGCTAAACTCTTGTAGACCTTGTATGGTACTGTGATCTTGTTCTTTAGTCTCTCTGATCAAGAACATGAGTAATTTTTTCCATCCGGTAGGTGCCTAGGTTAGTTTGTATGAAGAAGACCTCATTTGGGGTATTATAATATGTAATCATCTTTTTCAATTTAGGCTCGGTGACGATCTTGATTTGGTTTTTCAATGCCTTCCATGAAATCCATAGTTGGGAGAAGTCAGTGGACAACCATCCTCTCAAAAATTTGGTCCATTCTTGACTCAGTAGCATCCCATAGATCTCAGGAATATCCACTATGTGCACGTCAATGTATTCTTGTATTCTTGGGTCCACAACCAATTGGATGTACACATATTTAATTACACCGATTACTTTGACCTCTGTCTTGTCTAGTTGGATTACCACCTAGTTTTTTATCTGGGGACCATCCCTAGCTTCTGGAAAATAGACAAGGGCATTATGTTCCATGAAGCTCCTGAATCAATCAAGAAGTTGTGTAAGTTTTTTCCAAACATTCACAGACTAAGTACGAATGATGATACTTCTATCTTGTCTTTGAACATTGGAGGGAAAGCTTTAGAAGTGTTGATATTGCATGTGGGGGCCTTTTCATTGCTGGATGTTGTGCCTTGTTTTGTGTGGTCCAGGGATTTTAGGAGTGCTTCTCTTTGGGAAGGGAAGCCTTGGAGAATATCAAAGATAGAGATGTTCGCCTTTGTTTTCTTTAGTTCCTCGACCACACTGTATTTGTCAGCTAACCAAGATGGATTTCTGTAACTTGTAAATGTGTTTGGTGGAGATGATGTAAGAGAATTCAAATCCTTAGGAGGCATGTGATTGTTTCTAGCTTAGGGATATGGTGGAGTTGGCTATTTTCCCAGAGGTATACCATTGGTTAGAGGTTCCTTTTGGCTCCTTAAGTTGTATGGACTCCGATGATCATTTTGAAAGGAATGAACTTCAAAATATTTAGGTTCTTTCTCCTTCTAGAATGGGAATACAAATTCTTCTTCCTTGTTGTAGACATCAGAACTTTCCCCACTTCTAGGTTCATAGGAATCAAACACCATTGCATTGAACTGAACATCGGGCTCCTCCAAACTTCATGGGTGTTGGTGGTTTATACTTCTTCCACACCTGTCATTGTCTTGGTGTAGGGTTGGAGCCTAGAAAAAAATCACATTAGTTGCATCATAAGCATTGACATTATCAGTGGGAATGCTGTCATTGTTGGGTAAGGTGTTCCAAGGTCTATTGGGTATCTGTTGTCCAAATTGTTTATCCTGCAAACTATTTTTGTTATTATAGGTATTGAAGCTCTGATTTTGGTTCTTAGGATAGAAAATTGGATTTGCAAGTGTTCTTTGATACCCTCTTTGGTTTTGGGATGGGTTCAGCTTCATAACAGTGAGATCATTGGTTAATTGAGACAGAGTTTTCTTTACAACATCCAATTTAGAGGCTAGGAGATTGTCAGGCTCTGGGGAAGGCACAATTTTTTGTTCAAAGAAATATTTTTTGTGAGCTTCATATCCTGCATAAGTGATGGGTGGTGGAGGGGAAACAAGTGGTTATGCCAAGATTTGGTTTAATAAGGGTATATGGGTGGTCAAAGTATGGTTTATCATGAAGAAATGATGAAGAGAAGCAAGGTTTCCCAAAGTGGATAAGGTGCCAAAGTTCCCTCTTCCTTGGGGATCCTTTTGTTGAGTGAAAGTTATGGCTTCATTTTACACCTTCTCCATAGTATCTATGTTCGTAGAAGGGAGTATTCTTAACAAAATGGAAGTGAGTGGATCCAAAGATTTCCAATAAACTTGTATGACTGCCGCTTCTGGTATGATGTAAGGTGCTTCCAATTTATGATGCATCTTGTGGAAGCGATGGTTGAACATAGCCATTGACTCAATATAATCCTTTCTTTCTATTATGAAATGGTAATGCATTATGGCAGGATCCACATACAACTTAAACTAGTTTAAGAATTTTGTTTTGAACTCTTCCCATAGAGAGATAGAACCACATGGAAAGTTTAGGTACCAGTTGTATGTGAACTCACCCAGGGTGTATGGGAACAAATGGTAGATGACATCTTGGTGTGCAATCTCATTGCGATTGTAAATTTATTTGAAGGCACAAATGCATTCTTTTGTCGTCCTTGATTCTCCATATACTAAACATGTGCAAAAATTCTCTGGGATTTTGGGCAACTCGTGGAGTTGACCTACCATATTCAGTGGAGAACTTTGTGTGTTAGCAAAGAAAGCCATGAGCATATTTGTTGTAAATTTTGATTTTGCAAGTTTTGATTTTGAGGGATTTACGTCGTGATGAATGAGACAAAAATATGGGATTGTTGTTCAAATGGTTCTGAGGGTTTGGTAGGATGATGAGTGGATTTGGATCTCCATTTGTCATTGTGATCTCTATGATGGTGGGTAAGTTCAAGGAACTCACCCCTCTTTGGAGATGATCTAAGAACTCGCTCAAACCATTCTGGTGATAAGGATCCAATGTTTTCTAGTTTTTCAGTCTTTTTTCCATCCTTCTAGCGGCAACACCACTTCTGTTGAGAATTATTTTTACACAAGTCAATTGCTAGGACTTCAAGATACGATTTCCTCTCTTTAAATAATAATGAAGTTATTCCCAAGGTTCTCTATGGTCATGGTACAATTTTCTCGGTAAAACTAGTTGAAGATAAATGTGAATGTTCACAAGGAGGCCTTTGCTAGTACTTTCAAGATGTCAAACTACAAAACAAATTTATTACTTATTTTTTGTATTTTCCAATTTATCAATGCATGTAACTTAATAATGAGGCAAATCTATGTTAAAACCTATGATGATTATATATTTATCTAGATTGTCAAAGATCAAAAGATTTGGGTAATGAGGATCAAGAAAATTTGCTGAAAATAAAATCCTAACAGACATAAACCGTTGCTGAACCTTTCTTACAAATTGAATGATAGAAATATAAAAACCCACTGGATATGAATCAAAGCATGTCATGATTCTATACCTAATAGATGCAATCGTTTGGACAGAAATGTATCAAGATGCAAGATTTTCAAAATCTATCAAATTGTGAAGCCACAAGTATGCATGCACACACATGAGATGGATTTATCGTTGAACCAAAAGAAATATCTTTCCCAATCATTCATCACAGAAAGATCGATGAACAACAAAAAAATCTAATTTAAACAATAGCAGATCCAAATCACAATAAACACAATTAGCTCTTTGAAAGAAATGAATGAGAAAACATACATTCATAAAATTCTCATAGACAACAAAAACCATCACACTGCGAATGAAGCACCAATTGTATCTCTTTATTGCATCAAGAATCCAATCATATTACATTATTTTGATTACAATATATAGTGCTTTGTCTACAAACTCTGAACCCCAAAACTAGGGTTTCAATAACTCTAAAAAAGATGAAAAAACAACTAAATCTAAAGTTTCCTAAAGAAAACTACTTCTAAACTAATGCTAAATAGTTTGCATGGACCCTTGATCTGTTACATTTAGTTTGCCCATGAATCTAGGGTCAAAATTGCTTAGAAAGAAGATGAAAAATAACTGGAGCTCCACCATTTCTAACTGAAGTCTTCCTTTTGATCATTGAGTTCTCCCTTGGAATCTTCATCTGGAGTTCCCTATGTGGTGAAGACTGATAGAAGACTTTTATTCATGCAAAAATGAACCCTAGTTACTAACTAATCTGATCTGAAACTCTACTTTCATGCAAACAATCTATCATGTTGGAATGGCCCACAATTTGGACCCCGATACTTGCTCCAAAATTTGACAGGGGAAAAAATTCACTAAGTATGGAAAATCAAACTTTGGGTCCTCCAAAATTTTTGACTTTTAGAGGCCAAAAGGCCGAAAAACTAGCCTTTGTAAAATGGCTAAGTATGGAAAATTTTCTATCTCCAAATTTGGCTAAGTCCCTAGTGGGAAGTCACTATGGGAGTATCTTTGGATGAGCTTCCCAAAACCTTTTCACTATTTCTTGCACCTCCTCATAGTCTCTTTCACTTCACTGAGGTGTTTTTCTTGCTTCTCCGTGAAGGTGGTCAACTCTGAAGCGAAGAAATTTATTTCTTAATCCTGTTCCGCCATTCTTTGCATATCTTCTTTGAATTAAAAGAATTGATGAAGATCTTATTTCATGCTAACCCCCGCTAGGATGCCCTTGAATTGTTGTATGACCTCTTTGGCTAGGCATAGAATCTGATTTTCTTCATCCTTGTATAATTCCAAGCCAATACCTATGAATAATTTTTCTATCTGTTCTACCCACATCACGAATCCCTCGTGCTTCTGACATATGTGGTTTAAGAACTTCTCATAGACCTTAAATGTCTTGACTATAATCTTGATCCATGTGCAAAAATTGTCTAACCCTTCACCTTCATACACCTTTACCAAAATTTGGAAGCATTTCTCCCTAATTATCTTTAGGCCCCGGTGCGCAACCTGCCATCTCACTAGTTTGAAGTCTAATCCCGTGTCACTTTCCATGATATCCACCAATTTGGTGGCTTCTACAAGGATAAATCTAAATGGATTGAAAATTTACCTAATAATCGCTTCTCCAAATTATTGAAAATCATTCTTTTAGTCGGTGCATGCTTGTATGAAATAATGAGTCATGTCTTCCAACAATTCTGGAACAACTTTCTTCTCAAGGATGACCTGTAATGAGGCTTCCAAGAAATTTGGGTAAATGGGACCCACCATCTTGTAAATGAATTTCTTTAGAGCCTCATTTTTATTAGTTAATGACTTGATTTTATCTTCGTCCCTTTCCATGAAACCCAAAGCATGTTTGAGTCCCAGAGCTCCTCCTCCTCCTCCTCTTCTTCTTCTTCGCGGTGGCGGGCTCATAAGGGGCAATATGAAATACTAGGGAAAAGCCCAATTTATGTTGGGTTACCCTCTCCTCTTGTATTTTTACTTCTTCATCTCCTTTCTCTTCTTTATATTTGTCTTCTTCTTCCTTCTCCTCATCATTTTGTTTTCCCTCTTCTTTTGTGGCATATTTCTCCTTGTCCTGTGTTCTATCTTCATCCTTTTGAGGAGCTGGATAATATCTCGACCCTAAGACACATTATTGAATCTTGTGTTGTCTAAAGAGGAGGCATTGTTCCCATATTCAGCGGTACTTGAGGAGCCTGGTTGGAGAAAGATAGTGGAATTGAAGGTGGTGGAGTAGGAGCTTGTAGAGGTGGAGGAGGGCGTAGGATTTTGAAGAGAAGGTGGAGGAGTGGGAGATACATCCTTTTCTGTGTTCTTATCATCTCCTACATCCTTGAGCGACTCCTTTGGAGTAGTGTGTGGGTCCTGGGCAGTAGAGGACATAGATACACCTTTGGTTCCTATCTCCTTGTTTACGACAGTGTCCATTCATATGAGTGGTACATTCGGTGTGGGTTTTGTAAATTGAGATGGAGGTGACGTGAGGATAACTTGTGGGTTTACTAGCACCTGTCCCCCCTATGTTATCTTCTAATGTAGGATCAAATGAATCCTAGCCTTGGTCTCCAAAACCTTCAAGGTCCTCAAAGTCAGACATTAGAAATTCATCTGAACCAAGGACATCCAAAGGATTTTCCTATCCTTCCCATGTCTTTGTTTCTTCATTGGTAGGTGTGCCTTCATTGGGACCCTTTTTATTTAATGCAACTATCTTGGACCTTGTCCTTTTAACTAGAGGTATATCATACTCATCTTTCTCTTCCTCTTCTAGTTCCTCCTACAGGGTTTATAATTGTGGAGAGGTGGAAGCTCTCTTCCTCTTATATACTTTTATTCTCTTTTTTGTGGGAGTATTTATCACAGGAGTCTAACCGGAGGTAGTAGGAAGTTCCCCTTGATTTATTTGCGATTAGTCAGTGGGTAGTTTTATACTCCCAATCATCTTAGTCCTTGGTGGCTTATTCTTGGGATTAGAACCATACACAACTGGACACTCATGACCATACACTGTTCCCGACTTTTAGGGTGGGGCCTTCTTGAATTGAGGCACTGCGGGCTTTTCTCCATTCTTTCTATCTCTGTTTGTTGGTGGGTTCAGTTGTGGCTTCATGGGAATAGGATCCATTGGGAAAGGTTTCTTAATCCACAACTTGGTTGCCTTAATTACATGCCTCACCTTGAAATTGATGCTATCATGTTCATCTTTATCTACTTTGACATTTAGAATCATCCTGGTGTATATATTGTCTTTATTGTACAAAGGATCTAACACATATTTTGTATCTTTGTCCCAAGATTTGGGAGGAATTCTGATCTCTAGGGCCACCTCTGCTAATGTTAAAGTCATCCTATAATTGTCCCTTATCCAGACCTCATAATCATCCACGCAATTGATCTAGTGATCTTCTATATGTGGCTCATGAACATAGTGTTTACCCATAATGTGGCTTTAGGTGCCTATGGGGTCAAACCTGGTCCTAATGTGAGCATAAATTTGTAGTGGGCACTCATCCTAGTCAAATGCTAGATAATTTCATATTTTCATATCCTACTGGGTATATGGGCCTATTGATATGGGGAAATCCCAACAATGCTTCTTCTTGTGGTTTATGTGCTCATATGCATCCGCGAGATGTCTAGCCATTTCTATGATGATTACCTTATCACAAGGATATCTGTGTAACTTCTTAGGGATGAGAGTACATCCCGCTACTCTAATGTAAGTGAATATTCTAAATTGTAAGAAAAAAGCCCCTATTGCCCTAATCTTGGTGGCAACCTCTTCTGATAATCTTTTAGAATAATTGAACCTCTATTAAACGGATGATTGCGAAGATGAATATCGTTCACGATCCTATAGTTTGGACTATTTTCATCCATATTTTCTTTCCTGACCAACTATGGGTAGAATATGAAAGGCCATCCATTTGGTTGTCCGGAAGCCTCCTGTTTCACAAGTCTCAGGTATTCTGCCCTTGCGGCTAGCAAGTATACCATGTATGAGGTCATATAAAATTTTGGGTTATGCTTTACTGAGATCAGTTTCTCATATAAGTTGTCACTTAGAATCATTTCCCAGCCGAACCTGGCCTTTCGCCCTTTTATTTTTTTGATCAACAGGATCATCCAATTTTCAAGTTGGATGGATTGAGATAGTCCATACACTCAGCTCAACATTGTAATGGCTACTTGGATGTCATCCTTGAGGTATCCTCTTCTCAAGTCAATCCTCTCAATTTTTTTCTTGGGTAGTGATTGAATCAAATAGTCCTGAATGGTCATGTTGTATGCATCTAGAGTGTGTTTTGTAAACCAATTTAGGCCTTTGTTAATAGAGAATTCATAGAATCGATCGACCCCCTTTTGGAGATGGAAGAGATCTTCAATATTATCTAGTCTAAGATCCAAGACCATGTCTCCCTCTCTATTTTTAATCACCCTCTCATTAGGTACATAATAGTGCGCTAAGGTTATGATGAGTTTTGAAGACAAAACTTCTACTGGGTGCACAACTGCGTTCACCAAACTGGATAGGACCAAGGTGGTTCAATAAGACAACCTTCTAGGAGGCTTGAAACACTGGACCAAGAATTTTTTCCAATCTACATTGACTATATCTATGTTGGTAATATCTTGGTGGTGGTTTCTGACTTTGGATGGTGCGTGGTACACCTTGAAAAGGTACTTCACTGGTGATTCGATGCTCCTTTCCGACATTCCTATAAGAAAACATGCAAACATCAACATTTATTTGAAAAAAACTACTAAAAAAAATGCCAAGAAAAACTACAACTCTAATGACCAGTACTGGTGGCTCAAAATAAGTCAGAAATGAAATTTTGTAGATCCTTTAGCCATTCGGACTTGTGGACACCAAAAAAAAGGTCGGGGTGCAAAAGGCCAAAAACTACCAGAAGGTTCATATGAAGGATGACCTTGAGGAATTGCAGAGTGCAAAGGTGAAAAGGAACTTCAGAGTATGAAATAACAAAAATGCCTTGGAGTGCAAATGTCGAAGGTGGTTGAAGGATGCCCTTTCAGACTTGTAGGGTGCGAAGGTGAAAAGGAACTTCAAAGAGTGAAAGGCCAAAAATGTCTTGGAGTGAGAAAGGCTGAGGGTGGTTGCGACCTTGTCTTCGGTGTATCACATGTTCTGGATATTGTTTTTTTTGAGTCTCGCAAGTCTAAAAGTATGAAGTCTAAAGAGTTGGATTTAGTGATTTCCTGTGTTTTGGATCTGGCATTGGGGGTCTGTTTTCAGCCTTTCGAAGGCCAAAAACTTGCAACTGTCAATAGAGGGAAAAAACCCCTAAAAAATAAAAACTAAGAAATAAAAGTGATGAAAGGTGAAAGACACAAATCTGAGAGCCAAGGATGTGGCAACCTAGGAGTAATAGGGATAGAGGGAAGAAATAAAAACCAATGACCCGAATGATGAACGACAAAAAGAAAGAAAACAAAGCACACAAAGAAGAAAAAAAATAAAGGGAAAACAAAGAGAAAGGGAGGAGAAAATGCCAACATGCTAGGGCTGCAAGGAGAAGTGGTATATCTGCCACTATAGAGCACTAGAGATCCACACGCCGAAGCAAAACAACAAGGAGGAAAACACACCCGGACGCCAGAAGAAAAAAGTGAGGAAAAAGACGAGGGACTTCGCTTTTATAGCCTGTTGGTGAGGTGATGTCACCTCTTTGCAAGGTTTCAGAGGCCAAAACCATGAAGGTAGGAAAACCTCACCCCTTTCGGTGTTTTGGAGCCTGAAACACCGAAAGGTGTCAGCCTTGGTTTCCACACTTTTGGGCTTTTTGAGGTCGGGTGACCTCTTCAGTCCAAAAGTTTGAAAGTCCGAAAGGACTTAACACTTTCTCAACATGACCCCTTGACAATTATTCAAGGAAAAAAATGGGGGAGAAGAAGAAAAAATAAAAAAGGGGGTCCCCATGGCCAAAGGGCAAAAATGGGGTGTGTGTTGTCGACCCACAACACTAATGATTCTTGAGTGATTTTGGCTCTGGTGCCACCAATGACCAATGTGTTCCCTTAAATTTATTTCTTGTGAGGAATGTTTATTTCTAGGATCATAACTTTGTATGATTTCTTGTGAGGCAAATATTAATCTGTTGATACTCCCAATATATACAGTGATAATTTAGCAAGATGTAATCCTATGTGTCATGTGGGTTCTCTTGTAGAATCTTGTTGATATGCATGGTGAATTAGTCATAAGTTTTATGATCCAAACCTGAAGAGGTTGGCTATGAATCCTTGATGAGTGTAATGCATATGGTGATATTTGAACAACTCACAAGAAAAAAGGTAATTGGTTGTATAGAGTAGAAGTATAAAATAGGGTCTTCACTCTATTTGCTGAGAGAAAATTCCATTGAGAAGTATTTAAATAGATATATAGTGTGTATTGAGTAGCTTTTCTATAGCATAGATGAAATTGCATTGAGAACCATATGAATTTATAACTTGTAGTGTATTAAGAGGATTAGTGTAATGTAGCTATAGGCCTTTTTTGGTTGATTTGTACGGAGTAAATTTCAATGCAGATCATAGTTAAAGGCTGATTTCGCTAAAACATAAATTTTTCTTTGAACCTATGTACTAATAAAAGGGATCATAAAAAGGATACATTACACATGGCCATTGGTCAATCTTGAGTATTTTTCATAAGATTAATTAAAGATAATATATTATTTGTCATCTTATTCAGCTTTGTGTTTTAGAGTATTGCATGATAAGTTCACACTATAACCGTTCTTACATTTGATGGAAACACAACATTAGATTGATAATTTTGTAGTTAATGCAAGTAGTCTTCTATTTATTTGTGATAGGTCAAAAACTTCTAGGTTTGATCAAGCGGGACATTTTATATAAGGGCTCAAGAGATGTAATAAACAATATGACAACTTTTTGTTCTTGGATTGTTCTTGACTTTAATGTAGCATGCTTGTTACGTTTGTCTAATTTTGAGGCTAAAATAATATTTGTGATGTAGATATTGATATGGATCTGGTTTATTGTGCTACATGTTTGTGCCATTTTTAGATATGAATATTCCTAAGTGATAGTTAGTTTAATTTTAATATGCTCCTAGATGTGCAATATTTAGATGTAAGCTAGACGAATACAAGCTTAGAGTGCTTCATGATCTCTTTGTCTCTTTCTTTCTCCCTCATTCTAGTGCGAATGAATAATGTTAAGATGATTAGAAGTGCTCGATATAATAATTTAATGATACTTAAATTTCTAGAGTATCAAAATTAACGCCAAATATAATTTGAGGATGCTACTATTTTAATTTAACCAGGGCCAGATATATTTGTTAGAGGGCTTAACTGATAAAAAAAATTACACATACTATTTGTGTAACCATGTTCTTTGAATTTATCCCTCTAGAAAGTGTATGATATGTAGTAAGTAATTAAATTTTCCAATAGTGGGATGCAAATGTTAGTATTATGTTTATCATAATGTTAACATGGAAAAAGATAATATTAATTTACTATAATGATGATAGTATGTTGACATTAAATAGAGGATGTGAATCTCTTTTCATCTTGACCCACTCGGAAGTGATGTATGTTTTACATATCCTCCTTTTGACATCTAGGCAAATGCTCCTTGAGAGCTTGACATTGTATTATAGCACGGTGAAAGTATCTATTGAAAAGATGGTTTGAGGCTTCATCCATATCTGCATTTATTATTTCCAATTTTAGACAGCTTGAGTATCAAAACTATTGGAATCATATTTAGGAGGTGGCATTTAGAGGACACAATATAAAATAATTATGTCTTTCTTTGCATATGTTTAACTATGTGCGACTTGTATGTAGTGAATTTTTTATTAGAAACTCATTTATACAGATTTTTTAATTGCAGCTCTGAATCACGTGCTTGTTATCTTAGATAAATGATAACTAAGTCTTCTTCAAAGGTGGTTGGAAAAGGGAGGAAAAGTGGTGGCAGTAAGAGATATTACAGAAGCTATTCAGAATAGAAATGACCTTGACATTCTAGCTTCAATTAAACATGCAAAGAAAAATGGTGGAGTCAAAGACTTTGAAGGAGAAGATTCAATTGATCGTAAATTGTTCTAAATGATTCTATTGTGAGTACACTGTTAAACAATGCAAATATTTTGATGGAGACAATTCCAAGAGTCTGTGTGTGGATCGGACAAAACTATGCATCGCAAATCAGGCATTTCTATACATAAATTAGACTATAGAAGATTTATTTTGCAATGAAAAGGACTCCAGCTGTGCACAACCCTTGTTTATTTATTTTTTTTCTCCTCTTGTAGGCAAAGTAGCATAAAGAATCTTGTGTTTCATGTTTTTAGTCTGAATAAACCATCTACGATGATGCAATATCTTGAACATTCATCTTGAGTTTTCTAAAGCAATACATGTGTTTACTTCTCATCTGAGCCATGTGTATCATCTTTGGTATTATTGTTTCTATGCTTGTATTTAGTTCTAGGAAAGTTTAGATTGTAGTTATCATATTGAGATTGTAATGGAGTGTGTAGAATTATCATGGGTGTATTGTAGATAAATAACATATAATAATATTAGTCTTTCACAAATTAAGTGATTTCAATGGTTGTAGATACAAGATTACATAGAATAGGTCAAGTGGAGGTGATACTCTAATTATATACATGAAATTTGAACTATGGTAAGGGATAAAGAAAATAGTGAGATCCATATTTAGTGGTTAGAAGATGATGTTGTTATAATAAGAAATTTGGTGGAAATTTTTTATTGGTTGAAGAACATATTGATTGATTTAATCAAGAGTCTGAAAAACTATAGGTTTGAATTAGTTCAAGCAAGAAGCATATGTTTCTATCAAAGAAAAATATATGTCACCTTTTTGTATAATAGCTAATTTCAAGAATGAACTTTGGTTAATTTCATTCCTTTCAATGTATGTAGAGTTTTTCTTGGAAGTCCATATTTTTGCATTAAACATGTCATTTAGTTTCACTTGATAAATTAGTATAGAATTGTGCTACATGGAGATCCATTCACATTGAATGCTTTAGTGAAGAAAATTGCAATCTCTAAATTGTGAGTGCTTATAAGAAAAAAAGTTAATTAATGTGAGTGACATGTTTATTCTTTTGATGATTAGAGGAAAAGGAGAACAATATGGGGATAAATTACAGTGGTTGTATGGTTTTCTCACTCATTAATTCTATTTGAAATGTGTGAGAAAGAAGAATAGGGATCTCAGTTTTTCTAGATTGTCATATACTCAAAATCGAGATGCATTTTAAAAGTACTATTAAAACTAATGAAGTTAAAGTCGAGCTAAATAAATTATTAGAACATGATGTGATAATATCAAGTACATTTTCTTATGGTTCTATGTTTATAACTTTGTCAAATAAGAACAATACACGGTGCATGTTTGTGGACTATCAAGGTGTAAATACAATAACAATATAAAATAGGTATTCATTATCCCAAACATATATTTTTTATCAAAAAAATCTAACATGAAAGTGGAAGGTTCTATTTTGTGGAGGAGTATTAACTCTGCTAGAAATCTTGCCAGTAAGGGGAAGAAATGGAAGCTGGGTAATGGCCAAAGTATCAAGTTCTGGGAGGATCCTTGGTTGATGGATAAGCCCTTGGGTGACATTCTTGATTTACTAGACTCCCTTAACAAATGCAAAACTAGATATGGCTCCTTAGTTAAATATTATTGGGTTAACAATAGCTAGGTGAAACTGGCTGGTATAAATCCTAATTTTGATTGTATTGACAAAGCCCTCCAGGCTCAGTGCATCTATAATTCTAAGGATGAATCCATGATTTGGGGTCCCTCTCCTAATGGGATCTTCTCTATTTCTATGGCTAGTTTACTTCAATTTGACTTTCCTGACCTCAAACCGTTTTGGGCCAAGGCTTCAAACAAAGCTCTTACTCCTAAGATTGAGATCTTCTATTGGATATTCATCCAAAATAAATCCCTTACTGTGGATAAACTCAAAAAAGGGGATTCTATATCCCTAATAGATGCTATCTTTGTTGTGAAGATGAGGAAGATGTTAGATTTGCTGAACTGCAAATCTTCCCAAGAACACCTGCATGCAAAGACTGCTACAAGAATGAAGACAGAAGACAGAAGAGAGATGGCAGCTATGGAGGCCAAAAAGCCAGAGACATCATGTGCTCAAGAAAACAATATATTTATAATATGTTTCTATGATTTACAAACTGATGTAAAAACTCTGTAAATAAAACTAAGAGGTGAATCCTTATAAAGGAATCACGAAACCCTAAAAGGGAAACCCTAAGGTTAGCTGAAGAAAACTAGAGTGAATAGGGAAGTTACTAATTAGATCATAATGATTTAATTTAGTAACCCGATAGACTATTACTCTAACA
>MU225309.1:134976-145336 GCA_018584345.1 Thuja plicata
AAAGGAATCACGAAACCCTAAAAGGGAAACCCTAAGGTTAGCTGAAGCAAACTAGAGTGAATAGGGAAGTTACTAATTAGATCATAATGATTTAATTTAGTAACCCGATAGACTATTACTCTAACAAAAGATACTAACCACCTTTTTTTGCATTGCTATTTTTCCCAACAGGTGTGGTCTTTCTTCTTCCAGAAATGGAACATTTGTTGGGTTTTTCCCCGATCCATCTAGGACTTCTTCCAGCAATGGCACAATCATAATGCCAATGAATTGGTTAATGAAACTTGGAATATGGTGGCACCGCACATGGCATGGAACATTTGGAAAGAAAGGAATACCATAATTTTTTGGGAAAAGTCCAGTAATCCTTCCACAGTATTTGAAAAATCCCTTAGAGGTTGCCATAAAAATATTTCAAAGGGAAACACGCATCTTTGCTAGAATATCAATGAAACCAAGACTAAGGAAGGTAAATGGGAGAACAATGTTTGAAGATCCCTTCCCGAGGAGTGGCTTAAGATTAATTTTGATGGTGCCACCAAGGGCAGCCCTGACCCTGCTTGGTGTGGCAGCATAATAAGAGATTGTAGAGGAAATTTAATTTTTTCTATTGTTGCCCCTCTGGAAATTCAAACCAATCACTTAGTTGAAGCTATGGGAGCTCTTCATGGCCCACAACTAGTTAGAAATCTCAAATTTAAAAATACCCGACTGGAGGGACATTCAATGAACATTATTAAGTGTCTTAAGGGTGAAGCTATACCATCATGGACCATTGATAATCAACAAAATCAACCCTTCATGCAGGATGGCCATCCCTAACCCTACTGTCAAAACTCTCGTCAAGGGAAAGGAGAAACAAATAGCTGAGGCTAGTCCAAAGAGAAGTTCTAAAAAGTAGAGGTCTATGAAGATGGAAGATACAGAGAGTAGCCATGATGATGAAAATGGTATAGAGGACTCAGAGGAAGTAAAACCCTGTGATTCTCAGAATGAGAAAAATCCTAACAAGGAAGAGGAAGATACTGAGGACTCTGATGACATTATCGAGCCTCAAGACAAGGCTGAGGAAGAGAACAAGCACTGTGAGGAGACTAGAAAAAATATTGAGCAGAAGAATGAGACTGCTGATATCATCTCTCTAGATTCCCATAACAAGGATGTTGAAACCTAGAACAGGGAGGTTGAGGTTGACGAGAAGAACAAGCAAGATGAGATTTTGGCTGAGGAGTAGTATAAAGAATAAGAGAAGATGGGTAGCATGGAGGAGGTAGAGTATGTCAATGATTTAAGGGATACTGAAAATTATCAAGACATGTTGCTACAAAATCCCCAAAATGTTGATGATTTTGTTGATACGGCTATTCACTACACGGAGAAGACTATTCCTGAGAGGATGAGTTTGTTGAGGGCATGAGACATGATATGCAGGTCTCTCAAGACACCTAGGATTACTCCAAAGAGGATAACGCAGACACCAGTGAGAGAAGAGTCAGAGAATCCTCTATTAGAATGGTCTTTAAAGACTTTGACGATAAGAAGGAAGTTACTACTGGGGCTCTTCAAATGGCCAAGGCTCAAGCTCTATATTCTTTCAGATACAATAAAATACATGGTTCTTTCAGGAGATAAAGAGGCTCTGCCTCAAATGTAGTAAGCTGGAAGCTACAAATGCCATTCTTCAGGAGAAGTTGGAAAAAGGCCTCAACGAGGGGAGCTTGAGCCAGAATTTGAACATCACCCTCAATGATATGCAGAATAGGATAAAAAAAATGGAGAGCACTATCATGGACATACTTAAGCATAGTAAGGATAGTATGTTAGCTTCCAGTAGCAATCTAGAAATTCTAATTAATTTGTTGGAAGGTGGCTTAGGAGAGGACAATGAGTAGAATAATGTTGCTGAGGTTGCTATGGGTGGTCTAAGTTCTAGAACCAGGGATAGTAAGAAGAAGAAGTCTCCACCTGTGAAGAAGAATGTGGAAGACCTGAAAAGTATTACCGTGAGCCAAGATGAAATTCAGGCTAGAATGGATGAAACCTTGGAGGAGAAAGTTGGTATTCTGTACTCTGCCTGCTGATCTGGTGCTTAGGCTGGTTTTTTGTTTTTAGTGTTGGTTTTTTGGTTTGTTTCTGGTTTTTTATGCCCTTCTGTGGGCTTTTCATTGTGGGTGCTCTTTTTTTGGCTTATTCTACTTCTTCCTATCTTTTTCTTCATGCTTTGTAAAGGGTTTTGGGTCCCCTTCAAAACCTATTTTTACCAATGATCAAAACATGAGAGTTAGAAAATTAATTAAATTTATAATTAGGGTATCCCCAAATTAGGATAAGCAAAGGAGATGTATGAAAGACAATAGTTAAACTAAGAAAAAAAAAGAGTGGTTCATGTTACTATTTGGCTTATGTAACATTCTTCCAACCTTCATGTTATCAATGAATATGGTGTGGTTCATGTTACTATTTGGCTTATGTAATTTTCTTCCAACCTTCATGTTATCAATGAATATGGTATTGAGGCCTTTTGATGGCTTACTTTTTTCCCCTTAAGATATATTGATTTTTAATATAATATACAAAGAGCTTCTCTCACATGTAAAGAAAGTGTTTAATATAATTTTTTAAGAGAAATGACGAAATTGCGAGTTCACCAAAAATTGGTGTTGGGTCATGTGGTTATCAATGGATAGTTGAGTATAGGCCTCTCCCAAGTGGAATTTATTTTAAATTGATCAAATCCTAGTACTAGTTATCACACAATGAGTCTTTCTGAAGAAAATCAATTACATTTCAATTAAATTCTAGATTTTCTTGAAAGTTCTTTTTGTACATGGTAACCCCATTACTTTCTTTATTGGACATTGAATTTTTTTATTAAGGTAGTAAAAACATAAATCTAATTCTTTTAAACAAAGCCTAAGCATGGCTCCAATTCGTGCACTTTAAACTATTCAGAAACTTTTCAAAGTTTGAATGGATGGATGATAGTGGGTATTGTGTTGCTACAAGGAGGTAGGAAAATTTATTATCATCTAGAAATATTTGGAGAGAATATCATAAATTATACTACAGTTTCTCCTCACTAAAGTAGTTAAGACCTCCTTGTCCAACGTGAGGGTCAATCTATGAAATCTCATCACTGGCTCTTACTATTTCAATAGTAAGTTATCTCCATCATTGATGTGGTAACAAATTCACTCTTGTTCCATATCTCTTTCTTCAGTTCATCATTAGTTATGGCATCATTGTATCTTTTTAGAAAATCCATAATTTTGTTCAAGAATGACTTGTTTTCATTTTTGTTGAGCGACCATGTCCGCCCATACAACACCTATAATGAATTGACCCTAATAGTACCATCCTCTTGTATCTTCATAACATTATGCCTAGAAATATCCTTGCTGACACTAACCTACAATGCAAAATTATAATACATAGCGATTGTAACTTCCAACCTATTTATACCATGAAACTTTCTTCATTTCTTATTGATGAGACTATAAATGTTCTTCTTTATTCTATTGGTTATGACACTTAACTCTATATTTATAATGTAATTCCAATGTACATTTCTCAACTTTACCTTAATTCCATTGAGCATTATGGTAAATTTTTTTTCCTCCATAAATTGCATTAGCAGGAAATTCTATTAATTCTCAAAATCATTTACATGTTTTATAAGATAATGAAACCCTTCTATGTTCATCTACTACATAAAATTTGTATCCCTATTAGTGATTGTATATTTCCATACATAATTATATATTTCCAGAGGAGGCAAAATCAACTGAGTAACTATCTAGTTGCACTATACTTACATAGTAAAATTTTGTTTCTAGATATCACTAGAAACAAAAAAATTGCACAGGCTTTCCTCGATTATCCATCTGCACATATCCAAACTAGCCTATTTCTACTATTGAGTTAGCATGAGTGACATAGCCTAAACTCTACCCCTATATGCAGGTTATACAATCCGTTGCATATATGAGTTGTCTTGCCACTTGGGTTCTCTTGACACTTGTAGTTCATAAAAATCATTTAGCACTTGATGGACATAAATAAAATAATTATTACATGCTCCTTGCAATATCCAGATTGGTAAGCTTGCATCGATAGTGTTAGCATTGTTAGTAATTGCATGTATTTTGTTATATTCTTCTTAACCTTATTTTGTTGCTTTTTGTTTAAACTTATTTTGGCCTTCTATCTACAAATAAAAATCATGGTTAGAAATATCTATGCAAACCCTAATTTTTCATGGTTATATTTATAAAAAATCACCAAATTATTATAAGAGCACTCACATAGAAATGGTCAACAATAATGGTTAGCAATATCTATGCAAACCCTTATTTTTCATGGTTAAAAATATAAAATCACCAAATTAATATAAGATCACTCGCATAGAAATGATCAACAGTCATGGTTAGAAATACCTATGCAAACCCTTATTTTTCATGGTTGAAAATACAAAATCCCCAAATTACTATAAGAGCACTTGCACAGAAATGCTTCTGGAAGTAGCCAAAATAAAAAATTTAATTTTTTCAAAATAATTCAGTATTAGTAGTATCCTCTAGGTGATAGAAAATTTCACCATCTTCAATTTTTGAAGTATAAGACAAAGAGGAAGTATGAATAGAACCCACAAAACAAGCATCTTTATAAATTTATTGTCTCTAAAATATTGTTTTAAAGAAGGTTTTTTTGAAAAGAAATATCAGTCTTCAAAATACATGGCCCACAAATAAAAAATATATCAAAACGGAGCACTTACAAAATGGACCGACCCGAGGAAATCTGAAATTCTGTTTATTTGTGTAAAATAGCAAGCAAATGCAATATCTTGGCAACAATTTTTATTCTCTACAATTACTATTTCACAACCAATACTCTTGCAATGCATATAAATATTAGAGGATGTTATAAAGTACCTAGGTATCTTCTAAATAACCCTCTAAGGAAACGATCATGCTAGACTTCTATAGAAATCCCATTGTCCCAAAATTTGGGGAAGGAAAATTAAACATTGCTCAGTGGAAAATACAAGTAAAGGAATTTTGTCAGCTTCAGTTCCAATCCATAATGGCACATATAGATTTGATTTGTGTGTGAAAATCCATAAAGAAACACTGGAAAGAGATTTGGATGCATATAGATAGGAAACAAAATATAATGTATCTAGCTAATACTATGTTACACATATACGTGTTGTTTCTCTAGTAATGGAATGAGGCATGATATTAATGGGAATGCGATTTATATACTGTGACTAATCCAAGAGCTCTGGACTAGAAATGTTAGAGATCAATTAGTATCATCTCAAATATAAATCAAAATATTTTTACACGGTTGTTTCCAAGCTCATTCTATAAACTACATTTCAGAAAAAACATAGCCTCCTATTCCTAACAATATAGCATGTTTAATAAACTGCATTCCACACATCTATCCAACCAATTGAATTTTGGCAAACAAATTAAAAACACCTTTCTTTCCAAGGTTTCATCAAAAACTACCTGAGGGTCACACTATGTTCTGCAAAATATTCTAATCCTGACAATAACATAGTTGTAATGCATTCACTATGATGTTCTGGTTGTTCTTGATCAATACCAATGTGAAAGTAGCTTGTAAGCATTTTATGGATAGATAACCTGATCATATACCTTAATAGAATGTGCATAACATGTGAATCAAATAGAATCCTTTAATTACTCAATCAAGTTCTTGTGTCCTCCATTATGATCCCATAAACCACGGTAAAGAGATAGCTTACACATCACCACCAAACAAAAAATCAATAAAAATAAATGATAGATATCAGATAAATATAAACCTTGGTTGAATGAATGCAAATGTTTTCTAGGCATGACACACCAATGAATATTGTACTCAATAAAGGATATAGTCTTTAAAACATTGCACACATAAACATTACAAGAAGCATATCCATCTCCAAGGTTGAACTGCTTATTTTAAGTCATTTTTCATGTTTTCAATTGGTCATCTGCATGATAGATTAATAGTTTTACAAGTTGAACCATTAAAACAATTACCTTAACAAATATCTAAACTCTCTTACACTAAGAGGGTAGGAAAAGATTTAACTCCTAAATCATATGCTGCTACTAAATCGCAGGACAAAATTGAGAATTCCTAATTTGTTTCCTAGTTATTAAGCATGATTATTAGCATTATTATAAGAAAGAAAATGTAGCACTAAATTTGGCTGTTATAATGATGTCCAATACTGATGTAAGATTTTTAAAATGGACTTAGAATGACCATCATAACCTATAGTTGTATTCCATTATGATTTTATAAGATTATCCCCTACAACTAGACATGAAACTTTAAAGGTATTATCATTATGAGTCAATGTAATGGTTAACTTGCCCTACTCTTTCCTGTGTTCCATAAGGGTTATAGTATCCAGGCCTAACATTTTTCTACCTCTTTCACATTAAAAGATTTATATTAAAGGAATCATGCATCTATCTAATGGTTAACCTGTCGCACTTTCTCCTGTATTGTACAAGGCATATAATATCTAGACCTAATATTTCAACCTCTTTGGCTCTAAGGGATATATATATTAAAAAGGTTTTCTCTTTTAAACATTTATCTTTTCCTAGCCTTTCCCATATTGTTTAAGGCCTATAGTATCTACACCTAATTTTCTATAACTTTTTCACATTAAGAGATCTATGTTGGAAAGACAATAATAAAAAGAAAATAGAACATGTTTTGTAAAATAGGAAAACACACCCCAAAAGGTGTGAAATGTTTTGTATGTTGTATAGTAACATTTATTTTTAAGTGCAACCATTTGAACCACAATATTATATTTTCTATATTTCCAAAGCTTGAAAATTACATCATTATTTAACCTTGTTCCTCCACACAACAGTCCTTATCAAACCCCATAAATCTAACTTTTACTGCTAATCCTAAGCATGGCACCTACTAAAGGAGATTGAGCGTGCAAATGTATAACCGATTTTCTATAACTTTTTCAAATTAAGAGATCTATGTTAGAAAAGAAGTAATCAAAATAAAATAGAGTCACGTTTCTAAATCTATCACTTAATAAATATTAGTCATGCTAACACTTTTGTCTTACACCAAACTGAAATTCTCCTTTAGTTACTTATTCTCTCCTCAAGGAAATTAAAAACAAACCCCAAATGGTGTCAAATGTTTTGTATGTTGTATAGGAACAATTATTGTTAAGTTCAACCATTTGAGCTACAATGTTATGTTTTCTATATTTATAAAGTTTTAAAATTACATCAATATTTAACCTTGTTTCTCCACACAATACTCCCAATCAACCCCCAAAAATTAACGTTTACGGTTAATCTGAGAATGATGCCTATTAAAGGAGACTGAGTGTGCAAATGTATAATCAATTATAATGCTACTTTAGAAAAAACACTTTTATAAAATGAATTCTAGCTTTACAAATTCAAAAATTGAATAAATCATATGAAGAAATAAAATATTGAATTATGTAGAAAACTTGAAAAATAAAATAATAAAAAAACAACTTCAATTCTTGTGAAATACTTGTAAGCCAAAATCTGATACACCGCAGCTTTGAAATAGAGTGAAACCAAAACAAATAATTTAAATAATCTTAGATATGTTCCTTCTATGGTAAGATGTCATGAACTTTTGACAATGCACAAATGTGAAGCAAGGAAAGGAGTAGCCCAATTTTGCATAGATGCAATTTACCTGGAAAATCAAATAACTGTATCTCAAACTCTACATATTTAGTACAATCTTAACATTATTTTTGAAATGATGTCAAGCAATGTTTCACATTGAAGTATCCAATTCAAATCACTAAATCTTTATGTTTTTTTCTGAAAAAAGTTATGTAGTGCTAGAATATAAATGTATGCTTGTATATTAAATACACCACACAAAAATCTCTATGTATGCTCTAGTAATCACATATTTTTTTTATTATCAATTGATAACAAAAAGGAGATCTGATAATATAAACAATCTGAAATCAAATCAGAAGAATTTTGAAATAAAAATTATAGAGGCTAGAATTCAAGTACACATAAAAATAGTAGACTTGATTTATTTAATAAGATCTAAATTGAAAGAGGGTCTAAATTAAGGAATCCATACAAATATAGTAGCATTATTGATCTCAAGCATTAACCTTCTTCCAAAATTTTCATACAAAACTCTATTAAGTATGTTGAACATGCTTAAATTACAACAATTGTCAAATTTACTATGTATTCTTGTTTTGGTATTAAAAATAAAGTTACTAAAGACTGAAACATCAACATCTAAGATCAAAGTCCACAATGAGCTGCATACAAAAAAATAACTCATGAAGCCATTCATTAACATGTATTGAACCAACAATTAGAACATCTAGCTCATTCTCAGGCTCTGCAACAATAAAAAAAACTATCCCCCAAAACATGATCAACATCTTAATGTGAAATCCAAACACACTAGAGTTCCTCAACTACCTTTCTCATTTTGTGCTTTCCAAAATGCCTGATGATTTTTCCTTCAATACCCCTGCATCTAAGAACATGCATCTCCAAAATAATACCAATACTTCCTCTATGTTATCATTATTTTCCTTCAATACCTTGTGATGTTATCATACATCTCCAAAAGAATACCAATACTTCCTCTATGTTTCATTGGTTTGGCACATTGAAGTTTGGAAATGATACTTGTACATTTTTTAGGAAAATAAATAGCAATAGAAAGAGAGAAAGAAAAGTGACACATGCTATTATCATCTGGAAGATGTGTCTATTCCTAAAATTTTATCATTATTTATTTCACATAAGGTAGGCTAATATCAACAGTTGTGCATGTGCTTGGCAGTACTCCAAACTTTGTGCATATGAATTGTTGATTCTTGTACAATCTGTTGCATATTTTAGTAATTTGTAACAATTTTTGTAAATATAGATACTGATATTGAACAAGTATTCTATAGATAGAAATTAGTGTCTTTCATTGCATTTTTAGTATCATTGTTATATGAGTGTACTTCAGACAATATTTACATAAACCCGTGACATAGTTTTAACAAATTGAAAGTAATGGTCAATAATGTAACATCACAAGTACTGTCATTCCCATTAATTTACTTAGATATAGATTAAAGACAATTTATATTTCAACCCTACTCTAATTTTTGTTGACTAGAGATAAGGAGGTTCAAGAAATAAGCTGGTAGGAAATTATATGTAGAAGGGTGCAAGCACAAAGTTGGGTGCCAATTCCGTGGAAGTCCGCGGCCAAAAAAAATTGGCAAACCAAAATGGGCACCAGTGTTTTAAGAAATGGGTGCCCATTTTTCTTCATGTGCCCAAGCTATAAATATAAAATGGGCGCCCATTTTGGTTGGGGCGACCGGGCCAAAATGGGCACTCGTGTTTTAAAAAATGGGTGCCCGTTTTGTAAAAGTATTTCATTTTTCTTTTAATCCATTTTGCAAGTCATTTTCACAACTTGCAAAATGGAATCACATTTTGCAGTAGACGAGTGCCCGTTTTGAGAGCTACAGTTGACCCCCTTGCTGTCATTTTTCCTAGTCCAGGTACACATCATTGTTTTTTATTATTATTTTTCATTAAAAATGTTATTTATTATTGTTTTTTATTAGTTTAATGTTAAAAAATGTATTATGATTATTGTTTAATGTATATGTTTTTTTTAATAGGATTAAAATAAATTTTTATGTTTAGTTTTATTTAAATTTGCAAATTATTGTAGAAGAAAACAAAACTTTGAAAACTGATTTAATCCTCGGTAGAAAACTAAAACCTAAACCTAAACCTAACCACAATTGAAACAAGAAACCCTAGGTAGAAAAATAAAACCTAAACACAACTAAAATAAGATTGTAAACCCTAGGTAGAAATCACAAATGTAAACCTAGACACAACTAAATTTTTTTGTAAACCCTAGGTCTAGAAAATAAACAATAAACTCTCTCTCTCTCTCTCTCTCTCTCTAAGAACTAGTTTAATTTATTTAATGTTCAATACGTATTATGTTTAATGTTTGAAGTTTGTTTTTTTAATAGGATTACAGTAAATTACATTACATGTTTAGTTTTATTTTACTATGTAAATTATTGTAGAAAACAATTTAAGACTTTCAAAACTTAAAACCCTAGGTAGAAAACCTATACCTAAACCTAATCACAAATGAAACAAGAAACTGTAGGTAAAAAACAACTTAAATGTAAACCTAGACACAACTGAAAACAAAATTACAAACCTTAGGTCCAAAAAATAAATAATCTCTCTCTCTCTCTCTCTCTCTCTCTCTCTCTCTCTCTCTCTCTCTCTCTCTC
>MU225309.1:152358-162754 GCA_018584345.1 Thuja plicata
ACAAATTTTTTATACAATTCAGTTTGAGTCATATCCAAAAGATGTTTTGGATGTGGATCATGAATTTTTGAGCCGACTCTTAATTTAAGAACATCTCTAGCATTAGGTGATACTCTTGTATTATCATTCTAAAAAATTTCAATTAAAGTTTTGACTTCACTAGTAAGTTTTATGTCAGATCTCAGGAGTCTTCCACTAAAGCTCCACAAATGGTTTGCTGGATCACTTTCAAAGTTAACTCTTCTCTTTATAGCTCCGGCTAAAGTTTTACAATTAATATTAAGATATCCACTTATGTTTATCATCATTATTTTATCAAAAGTAGTTTTGTTTACTAGAGATGATGTTATTTCTCGTCGTGCCACATTCCTATCTTTAGAACAACTTTCCTTTCTGATTGTGTCAAAGGCACTAGCAACTGTTGTTACAACTTGTTTCAGAGACTCATCCTTCTTTTTGTATTTCACAAATATGCCTAACCTCTTCATCACTTTTTGCATTTTACTCATTTTAATTAGTTGTAGCATTAATTGACATTGAAACCCAAATTTCTTATTATAAAAAAATTATCTAAACAATTTAGTTGCGTATGTCCTAATCTGTCTCCATGAAACCAAACCATGCAGATTGTCTAGCACATCACTTTTAATTTGAAATTGTTTAATCATTTCATTATCATTCAAAGGGGTTTCTTTCTCAATTGGTGTTTCTATGTCTACATCCACATTGTTGATCTCAATTATCGTTTGATTGTCAATTTCAATTGGGGTTTGAATTTCACTTTCAATTGGTGTTTGATTTTCAGTTTCTTTATCATTATGATTAACATTACTAATTTGTGGTGTTTGATGTGCAATATAAGCTGTTACTCTATTTTCTAGAATAGAATCTAATTGATTTAAAGAGTAACCCGCTAATACAAAAAGATCAAGTTCTTCATCAGAATAAGTTTTATTTGGCTGTGAAGACATGCCTGTATCCAACACTTGATTAGAAAATGCACCTGAATTTTCTCCTATTGCATTTTCTTCTTCAACCTCTGCATCCATCATGGTGTCCTCATCGTTCTCATCTTCTGAACCGATTGGTGAACTCAATGCTCCAAAATTATCTAGGTTTTGAATTCTTGCTCTTCTTTCTCATTGTTGTTTTGCCTCTTTCTCTTTATTTATTGCAACCTCATCAGCTGTTAGAGCCTTTCTTTGCCTCTTTTTATGTTTCTTTGATCCCATGTTTACACCAAAATTTGAATTCAAATTTATCCCTTCTTGTCAGATCCAGAATAAGACAAGAAAAGAGAATGTTGGTTGACAATATTCTTTCTGCAACACGGATATGTCATTCAAATGATTGAATAATCATCAATCATTGAGATCAGGCCCAGAAAACATTTTTTTTTGTCTCCAACAGATCTTTCAGAAATGGGCACCCGTTATTTAAATGAAACAAGTGCCCATTTATGAAATGGGTGCTCGTTCCATAAAATGGGTGCCCGTTTCGGTTTCAAAGGGTCCAAAATGAAACGGGCACCCATTTTTTGAATTTTAAATAATGGGTGCCCATTTATTAAAATTAGGAGTGGAGACTGTACCTCCACCCTAATTTTTGGTTCAGGACAGGCTTGGTCCCACCAAGCCTATGCTTGGCTTTGCCAAAATATGGGTAAGACATTTAAAAATAAAATTTGTGCTTTGTGATGATTTTTTGGAGGTCTTCCCGAATGCATTTTTAGACAAACAAAAACCCATTTCAGTTCATATTGTACAAATTATAAAAATATAAATTTTATATTGATATGACAAATTTTAGTATTTTAACAATAATTAGTATGTCAAAGTGGTACCTAAAGTTGAAATAATAAGGTTTACTAAAATTTTAATAACTTTTTTGATTTTAGGTTTTTGAAAAAATGAATTATATGAGCCCAATCTACATAGAATTTAATTTAACATTAAAAAAAAAATCCAAAAAAGTGAAATTTTTATCAAATTATGGTGATCGTACACCAGAGGTTTTCAAAATGTACTTTATAGCCAGTTAAAAATTAATTAAAAAAAATTTAATTAAAAAATAAGGAAAAATATTCTGACCAATCTTTGATGTGTTAGGTACCTTCCCCTCAAAGGATTTAGAAAAAATTATTTATTTACTTCAAAATAGGGTGGTCGTACACATGTAGGGTATGGTCCTAAAACAAGCATTTGAAAAAGGGGTTTCTAAACATGCCAACTAAAATTTATTTTCTACCATGTGGGTGTTCAAATAAATTACATATTTAAAAACTAGACTCCGAGAACTACATTTTATATTTTGGATCATTTTGAGATTCAATCTCTAAGTACGTCAAAATTTGATATCAATTGATAGAAAATTTGAAAAATAGGGAAAACACTTCCACTTTTTGCCCAAAAGTGGGACTCAACTTCTTGCAGCCACCCAAAATTTAAATGTATTTTATACTACATAATTAATTATATAATGTAATATAGATCTATATTTATATTTTGATTATATATATGAATTTTGATGAGTTTGTCAGTAATTAAGGACAAGATCTACGAGCATCTAGCTAGATGATCAAGTGTCAGGTTATTATAATGCACTATGTATCAGGGGAATTCTTTATGAGGATTGTACACTAGAAATTTGTCATCAAGTGTGGCTCTTTTTCCTTTTTCATCACTCTTTAGAAAATAAAAAAGATATCTTTTTATATAACTAACATTTGCACCTTGGTGTAATGGGTATGTGAGAGAGGCATGGAAGGTCAATTAGGGAAACTTTGGTCTATTTTTAGAATATATTTTCAAAGTACATGAGTAAAATTGATAGATAATTAAGCAAATGGTGTTGTTTATGTAGAATTTTTTTAAATTTAGAATTGATGGCTTGAAATAAACTATGCATCCAATTATAGGGATCCAAACATTACCAAAAAATACTTTTGAATCATGAGGAGAAGAGGATGGACAAAAGAATATGGAGAGATAAAGAGGCAGATGATAGATGGATGGAATCAGATAGAAGAGATAAATATTGTAATGCATTTCCAAATATCCCTCAGGACATAGGGTCAAATATACACTAATTTTTTTAAAAAAAGTAAAGATATACATCAAGTACATAAGTGCATCATAACCACAATCTATAAAAAAAGACACAAACATTTTGAAAGTAAACCACAATTTTCACACAACCACGCACAAGTAGAAGAATCAAACGTACTTCCAAAAGTTTCAAGACACCCCAAAAACTTAAAAAAGAATGGAAAACCATGTTCAAGCCACTAAATGAGAGTCTAGACCACATCAATGAATCTCATGGGATAAAACCATACCATCATCAACTATCACCAATCAAGGAGGCAAGTTCATCCTTAGTTCAATCCAATACAAGGTTCATTTTAAGCCGAAATTGAAAAGTGATCCTAACATCATTAAATCAAAATTGAAATTGAGATGCAGATACATGAAAATGAACATGAAAACATGGGGAAACTACCATGGAATTAATTTTTACATAGAACCAAGGGACATATCTTTGTTTTAAATGTGTAGGAGAAATCTCAAAATGGATGCACAAAAATAGTGTTATCTGGAGAAGGCGGGCAATACAAATGCATAAAAACCACAAAAAAATGCACAAGAGTAAAAGATAAATAAGAAATTTGTATGGATGCATAGAAATAAAGAACATATGTGCAGAAATAAAGGATGGATGCACACCTGTTTCCTATAGAGGTGTAAAACTTGAAATGAAACATTACCATCTCTAACACATGGCTAAAATATGAACAAATCCACACTAGGGAGTACAAAAATAGACGATTCAAGGTCGTACACACTTGATACAATGAATAAAATCAAAGTCCAACTAATTTACTCATCACATACATGTATAAGCATTAAACACTGAAATGACAATCATGGGATAGAAAGAAGATACATCATGATCAAAACACTATCATTGGAAGAATTTTTCAACCTATATAATAGTCCCTAGAAGTGATGTGAAACACAACCCTACCATGTGTCACCCTCAAGCCCACTCCATCGTGCTCATGTAAATAGTCCCCCGACCAAAAACACAAGATACACACACTAAGAATGGACCACACACATGCCAACCAAATGTAAAAATCAAAGGATGGTATAGAGGTCCCAATGTAGTGCAATGAATGTAGATAAAATAATGCAAGTAGGTCAAGACCACTACTTAGAAATAGGAAAGGTATAGTGTCAAGACTCAAGAATAAAGTGTCATTGCACGAGTCATGGAAGCCCATTTAGTCTCAAGCATTCCTTCTCTCATCAAGGAAGCTATACAATGTCAGATCAATGTCTGTAGGTAGCCATGACTATGCCATCTCAATATCCATAGATGTCCATGACTATGTCAATTCAACATCCAAAAATTTACATTGTTGTACTAGCTCCATGTCACTCAAATGACCATAGTACCAATATCATCATATCTTTTATTATGCATTTTTACCCTATTTTATTTAATGTTATCAGTTGTTATAATTAACTCCGCCAAGGGTTACTCTAGGACCCCTTAGTATCCTAGGTCACCTTTGGGAGCCACTTCAACCCACTATTCCATACTTACAAGTTAAAATCAAATGCTTCAAAAAACACAATGCAAAGAGATGCCATGAAACAAAAAGGGAGA
The DNA here is from genome assembly GCA_018584345.1 of Thuja plicata. NCBI lineage: Eukaryota > Viridiplantae > Streptophyta > Pinopsida > Cupressales > Cupressaceae > Thuja > Thuja plicata. The sequence continues at coordinate 157,033 of MU225309.1, forward strand.
CAAGATACGTTCAATTGGACTCGCCGAGAGGTCAGGTCACTCAAACCGCAATATAGGAGCATAACTCAACTATATGCTTGGATGCAGTCTCCACCATGCATATACACAATACAAGGACTCACACTCAAATGGAAATAAAGAGAAAAGTCAAATATGACTATCAAGCCATGAAAATACAAGGGTTAGGCTCACTCAAGTGGCCTCTTTTCTAGGAGCACGTATTAGAATCTAAATTTGATAATCCCAAAATAAAACCACACAAAGGCTACAATCATAGGATTAATTACAAATATTAAATTCCTCATTCTAATATTATTGTCACATATTCATTATTTTCAGGTGATACCCTCCTATTTGGTAAAGCAACCCTCCAAGAAGCCAAATAGATTAATAAAGTTCTAGATTTGTATTGTTTGATTTTTGGGTAGAAGGTCAACATATAAAAACTGAAGTTCTATGTGTTCAATTCAAAAGTAGCCATTAAAAGGAAGATTGTTCACATCTTAGGTTTTAAGAGTGTAGAGTTTCCTTGTACATATCTAGGGATTCCATTCTTCATGGGTACTAATAAGACATCTTACTATTCCAATATTGTAGAGAGGTTAAGATCTAGAATATCTTCATGAAAAGCTAGGTGGATTTCATTCTCAATTCGTATCTTGTTAATAAAAAAAGTGCTAACAACACTCCCTAACTATTTCCTTGATGTTCTAAAAGCTCCTAACAATAGTTGACCAAATTGAAAGAATAGTTTGAAGCTTCCTTTGGTGAGGGAACATGACTAATACAAAAAAAATCCCTTTGATTTCTCTCTAATGTATGACTGTTGAAAAATATTATCATTTGGAGGTAAACTAAAATGGTAGATGTATTCTAAGGATGAATCAAATGCCATAAGATAATACAAGACAAATACCTATGTTATTTGAATCCATCATGAATTTTCACCATAGAAAATCCATCATTGGGTTCTGCCATGTGGAACTTCATGATATATTCTAGAAACATAGTCACATCTTGTATCTCCCGGGAGGTGCACAATAATGAAGAGGTAAAATTTTGGCTTGACCCATGGAATGGTTTCTCACCTATCAATAATATCGTTGAATTAAATAACTATTCCAATCTTATCTCATATTTGAGGTCAAAGGTTAATTGATTATGTATACTCAATGTAGATAACTACAAACAATGTATGTTGGAAGAATCTCCATTTCATAGATCTTTGTGGATTAAAATAAATTACTAAAATTCATTCTGCATGAGAGAGTGTTATTCTTCTTTAAGGAAAAAGACAAAATTATTTGGGCACCTTCAAAGAATGAGAACTACTCTATTAATCTAGATTATGAAGCAATTTTTAAATCATATTCACACAAAAAATCACATAGAGCCTACTCTTTTTGTTGGAGCAACATTATATCTCCAAAAGTTAGTAGTTTTTCTTGGTTAGTCCTTAAGAAAAAGAGTCCTTACAAGTGAGATATTGTCTAGATTAAAAATTAAAAATTCTTTCACATGTGTTATGTGTGGTGAAAAGCTAGAGGATATCATGTACTCCCCTACCTAATACTGTGTGGGATCTTTTTCAATCCTGAACAATATTGTATAAAGACGAGCTCTATTCACATGTATTTGGCGCATTATACTAGCTACTGTTATATGGTCCATTTGGTGGGAATGCAAAAAAACACATATTCAGAAAAATTCCATCTTCCCTTCAAGATTTATAGGTAACTATTGAAAAGTCTATTTCAGAATTAGTGAATGCATATGTCCAATTTTTTTTTAAAATCATCTCTTTTCACGTCATGGGATGCTTTTATCCTAACAACATGGAAAGGCATCTAATTACCATTCAAAGGCTCTCTCAAGCTTCATCCCAAAGCCAAAGTGAATAGAATTACAATTAAATGGTTGTTCCCTTCCTGAGCGTTCTTAAAACTAAATTTTGATGGAGCTTCACATGGAAACTCGGGAGTTAGAGTGTGCATTCGGGATTCAACAGGGATACTACTAGTAGAAAATTTAATTATTCTAGCTACATGGATAAATAATATGGCTGATTCATTTGCTCTTTTACACAGTCTTTCTCTTGTAAGAAGCCTTGGTATATCCCATACTCATGTTGAAGGGGATTCTCTTAAAGTTGTTAATGCATGCAAAGAACGTTTATATCATAACTAGAAAATCCAGTATATACTTCAAAATGCTTGGGAACTATCGGACAAGTTTGAGTCATTTCATATTTCACATACCTATCGAGAAGGGAATGGGGTAGCGGAGTGTCTAGAAAATATGGGATGCAATATGGAAGAAGTTTTTATATCAGGTGGTGGGGATCAACTAAATCAATTTCCAAATTTAGTAGAGATTATGGTAAAAGAGATGACGTTTGGCCAAAAATGATGACATGTTGTTTGTGATTCTGAGCATGATTTGTGTGGATCTCTCTAAGAGATTTCCTCCCATTGCATTCCAAATTCTTTCAAATTTATTTCATAAAGATTCGCTGGGATATATCCCGTTCATAGCAACATAATGTGGGAAAATGAAGTGCAATAACATAATCATAAACATGAAACAAGCATTAAATTTCATCGAGGGACATCTCAAAATATGGGTGTAAGGGGTAATCATGCTAAGCTCACTTTTGTCATACCACATTTATGTTCAAATCCCCGAAATCTTCACTTTCACAATACTACAGTTACAACGCAAATGTGAAGGGACATTTGTAATTGTTGAAGGTAATTTAGCACTGTGTAATTGACATTTATTTCTACTAACATTGTTTCTGTGTATGAAAGAATGAGATAGTACATTTGTTGATTAATCCTTAATCATTATTCCTTCAAATTGATATAGTGAGGTGTACAAAGCTTGGTAATTTATGATGCATTGGAATTTAACGTAAATCTCCATGTGTGAGAAGGGATTTATATTTTCTCCAAAGATCACATTTCTCCCATACTTGTTGTTCCTGGTTCCAACATAGGTCTTTCTTCTTCATCATGCACTCTTTGTGCTCTTTAGAGGATGAAGGAGAATTAAGAGGAACACTCATTGTTTGAAGAGGTTGTTGTCGAGCACATATGAAATTCTGTTACCAAGGGCTCGACGGAGGGTAATATTTTTGTCCCAAATTGTGTCCATGTTTATTTCAAATGCATTTGATTTACTCAAATCTTTACAATTGCTCCTATTGACAGTGGATACTGTTGTGAAGGGGCTATTCCTCAAGGATAGAAGACTTCTTTTAGAAGTTCAAGGTTATGACCTTTGGAGAGGCCAGGGCTACATTGGGGGTTTATTTCCCTTACATTTTCTACTGAAGGGTTGTGTGTTTGTCTTTGTGTATAATGCTATTAAAAACACTCTAGAGTTGCAAAACCTTAGGATTTTACAAACAACCCTAGAAAGGCATCTCCCAGTTGTTGGTGATTAATTTTTTGATAGGATTAATGGAGAGGGTTAATGCTTTTTTGGTTCTACTCGACCATGAACATGATGAGCCATTACTCATTAACATTCCTATATTTGTGTTTCACAACCAAATGGTCCAAGGAAATCTAGTTGTACTAGTGGTTGATTTATTAGATAACATTATCTCTTCACTCTAGCTTATACAGGTTCAACTCCCAATTCATGAGAATTTACTAGATGATTTATGAGATCAATAGTGTGAAAATTAAATCAAAGATGATGATATAGAGGAACAAACTTCTCTAAAGTATTTTGTAGTTTTTGTTCACATGAGATTTTTATTTTTATCCCCCCTTTTTTGTTTGAAAATTAGGGTAGTGATATTTTGTAGTTGAATATAGTTAGAAGAAAAGGGTTTTAGGTATATTTTATATATTGAAGAAGATGTAAATTTAGGGTACTCATCTAGCTAATACAAAGCTAAAATCTAGGGTAGCAACCTATTTTGTTTCAAAATACAAAGCAAAATAAAAGATATAGAAAGCCCTACCTCACACAAAGTTGCAAATACAGAAATGGAAGAAAGAAATTTAATTCTTCATGGAATAAAAAATGGCTCCATACAAGCAGGAGCAATGGCAACACAAATCTAGTGAGACACTACCCACAAGATTATAAAAAATGGATCAATCATAATGAGCAATTTAGTGGTTTTCTCCAAAATAATATGAAACAAAATCTAAACTATCAAAAAGTAAAACCGAGGAAAATGAACTATTTCCTCAAATATAAACTCACTTTTTGCCAAAGGGCAAAAAAGGACTTACAATTAAAATCACTTAAATAAATTAAAAAAACTATAGACTTCTCAAAAATAAATTAAATCAATTCCAATTAAATGGAATTCAACAACAACTTATTGGCCTGTAGCAAAATTAAACCCCTAAATAATTAAAATTATAATTTAATTTAAAACTATACTGCGACCACTCTGGAAGCTCTAAATGCATAGACATGTATATAGGTCTAACACAATATGCAAATATAGTCTGGATTTACCCACACGTACTAGAGGTATAATATAAATTAAGGATGCATCATACATACAGGGAAAATATTGGCTTAGTTGTGCATGGTTGGTGAAACTATCTCTTATGCCACTATGGGGGAGAAGACATGCTCAAACATGTAGCTCAAGTAGAATAGTGTATGGTACCTACTCACTAAATTACATACACATCAATTGTAGCTATTCACAATATAAATATTTGAAGCATATACATGAATAATAAAATATGCCTATGGAAAAATGATGCTCTAGTGATGCAATCATTTGTATGTATTAGAATGTCACAAAACTAGTCATTGCATATTTTAATCCTCAATATACATGTCATTTAAATTAAACATTAAAGTATTAAAACAACCATTTATACTTTAAAGTATTAAAACAACAATTTAAAAAACTCAAAAACATGAGCGGGAACGGGAGCGGTGTGTGCAGAGGCGGAGCTAGGGTTTGCAGCAAAAATGGAGAAGGGGAGGATGGAGAGGGAGGGGAAGGAGGCAGCGAGGATGATGGTGGGAAGGTTGTTACGGCTGCTGACCACAAAACATTCTCTGGGCAGATTCTGATTTGGACTCTGTTTCTTGGGAGAAAGGATGCGGAGGCTGAGACTCTGGGCGCCCCCATTTCTCGTGGGGGATCTCTGCACGTCTTCAACGCTGTTGGAGGCCAGTCTTTGGGGTGCTTCCCCTTTTTCCCTGAGCCTAAAAAGGTTGGGAAACATGATATGTTCTATTTTTTCTGCCTGTTTTGTGATAGAGGGATTTGCTCTCATGTGGGAGAGCCTCTCTGGTTTTCTTTTTTTGAAATGCTTTGTTGGGGGTTTGAGAATGCTTCTCCTTGGACTCCTTTTGGTTAGCCATGTGCTTGCCTCGGTGGTGGTGTGGTCTTTCTCTTGGAGGGGGCCTATTCTGGTGGCTTTGTGGAGACTCTTTCAGTGGATATGCCCTGTTCTCCTTTTTTCCCTTCGTGTGGTGGAAGGTTTTTGGGGTTCTCTCTGATGGATGTTGGTTCTTCCTTTCTGATTTTGGACCTGGTGGGTATATGGGTTCAGACTCTCTTGGTGCAGGGGAATAGTTATTTTCCTAGCTGGGGTTTTCTCATCCTCTCCATTTCTGTAGAGATCTTTTTTGATGCTCTATGGCATGGCGTCTTGAGGATTGTCCTGCCTCTTGCTGCTCTGGGGTGGAGAGGCTCTCACTTTCCTCTAATGCCCAGCTTGGGTGTTGG
>MU225309.1:180523-194863 GCA_018584345.1 Thuja plicata
TTCTTTTCTAATTTATTCATTGTTTATCTATAATATAATATATCATATACTATACATCTGAAAGATGTATAGTATATAATATACTATATTACAGTGTTGATATATTCAAGTAAAATAGCATGTGATATCATTACTATATTCTGTCAAACTATAAACAGCAGCGTAACATATTATATTAAGGTGTTGATTTATTCAAAATATAATAGCATGCGATACTTACATTATACTCTGCCAAACTGTTAAACAGCCCCACACAGTATATTTTACTTGCTAACTACATGGTGGCGCAGCTTATTTATACTACCCACCTCATGCTATGGCGCAGCCTTTTCAATATAGCACTACTCTTTACACAGCTTACCATTCAGCGCAGCATGGTCCCAGCCAAACATGGCGCAGCAGTGCCTTGGGACATCATGCTTTGCTTATCCAATAAGCAACAAATTAAAAGAACATAGCTGCTATGAATCTCGGCATTCATTACCCAGATATAATACTTATTTCGTTAAACCACAACAGTATGGTAAGCATTAATATTCTAGCTGTATGACATTTAAGTAATATTATATATTACATTCAAACATATTAACTAATATGTTGAATGTGGTATATAATATTATAATCTAACACCTTGCAATATAATAATAATAAAAAAGACTTCAAACTAACTCTTATCCGATGCCGGTTGTAAGGCGGAAGCCTGCACAAAACATTAGTACTGGTTATAAAACAGATTATGTAAATCCTGAAGTCAGTAATTTCTTATAAGCAGATAGTTTTTTTTAAAGTTGGGTTCCTACTTCAACAATTAGTCACAAACACAAACAAAAATTTTAGAAATGAATATGTGTAGACTAGAATAAAAAAAAGAAATCACTGACTCGAAAGATGTCCATAAAAGTTACAGAACATTAAGGCAGTTAATGCCAAGAGCGGATCTTCTTCACTAGGGTTTCAACCCTTCTGAACCGTCCAGTGTTCTCTTCCTAACCTATGACAACAGAAAACTAATGAAATAAAATAAACCTAAACCTAATGCTGTTATACGGCAGCAGTGCCATCATATTGGCAAAGCTGCTCATAGTAGCTTCAGATCTGCAACTCCATGGTGGAAGCAGTGTGATAGAAAAAAAAAAAAAGAAAGGAAATAATAATGAAGACAATAAGTTTAGGGTTTCTGTTGGTTTTATTGGCTCCCAACCCTAATTAGGGTACCGACCAAATATTTTATTATTTCTTTTGAGCAGGATTTGAAATATCAATTTTGGTAAAGATTAAGTTTGGTGCCGACATTTTTTTTATTGTTTCTTTATAATGAATTCTCGGGATAGAAATATTGTAAAGGATTGATAATATCTTTTTTTTTATCTAGAATTATATTAACGATAATACTATAATAGGCATAAATGTGGTAATTATCACATACGTGTTTCTATACCTGAACATGTAGGATAAAAGTAAGGATTTATTTATAGAATTTTAATTTTTAATTTCTTCAGATTAATGTATTCCCTTGAAATTAAATTATTAAATAATGTAGTTATAGTACTCACCGTAGTATTGTAAATTGTATTCGGTAGAGGAAATTCAAAAGTGGTCATGGTCTAGAGTTTAGTGTTTTTTATTAAAAAAAGAATTGTATTTTAATTATTAGTGTAATGGGATTTAAATTATTTGATAAGTTACCAAGTTCATTATTATTTTATTCTTCTCTGTAGTTTATTATTAAATTAAATTATTGGAATACTCATAGATTTAATTAATTTAATGAGTTTTTATAAGCACAAAGGATTGTAGTCATTCCTTATTCATCTTTTATTTTCTCATGCATTTACATTTTTAGAACACCCAATCTTATTATTTATTCGTTTAATATTTATATATATATATTTTAAAAAGCTAAATCTATCGGTCTCGCGAAGGTCTTAGATAATCTTTAGTGTCTAGGTGACCATCCCAGCGAGTTTTCATTTCCGGGGCTTCGCATCTTTGGGTTTGTGTCAAAAACTTATTAGTGATTTTTTTTATTTGATGTCGTAATAGTGGTTTATAATAGAACGAAAAATTTTTTAGTTGTGTTTCTGCCTAGTAAATTTTGGGCATTACATTTGAAATGGGTATGAAATCATCTTTCGCTAATGTGTTGCCCTCTAGATTTTGTTATGAATGCAAATTTTCTACTGAGTTGTTTGGACATAATGAGAATTTTTAGAAGCTTTGCAAAAAATAGAAGGTGTGCAATTAGATGAGAAGGCCCTGAGATTGAGCAGAAAGTGGAAATGAGTTTCTAATGGGTATAAGATCAGGTGGTGGAGGAGTTTAATCTTTGTAAAACTGACTCACAATGTCAGGCAAGATATGTCTCAGTGGATTTGTCTAAAGAGGTTGATAAATAAGTGAGTTACAATGTGATATTTTTTTTGTAAGCTTGTCTTGATTAGATGATTCAGAGTTCTTTGGCCAATTTCTATGTGATCTTCATGAGTGGATTTTTGAAAAATGGGAACCCATTTTGGAGGTGTGTTTAAATGTACCCAAATGACTATTGGAATTTGGGTTTTTTGTTATTTTTTTTTAATTGTCAAAGATGGCAACAAGATCCTTTGTGCCACTACTAGAGCTGGGAAGATATTTATGCTTTGATTCTAAAATCCTGACATTCATCTTTCAGTCCAGTTTTAGAAACTTTTGGTCAAATTTGTTTTTGGGTGATACTTCTTAATCTCTCACTTTGTTTCTAGTTTGATTCTTATTTTGAGGCTATAGGGAATTCCTTAGGTGGCTTCTTAATGGTGGATGAGGGTTCATCAAACCTTCTGCACACCACCTTTGATACGATTTTGGTCAAAATGGATGTATATAAAGAGCTCTCAGATGATATTTTGATTAAAACCTCAAATGGTTGTTGGAGGAAAAATTTGGGCTATGAGGGGATCTTCTTTAGATGTAGGATATGCTTCCAGAGTAGGCACATTGCTCCTCAATGTAGTAAAAATAGAATGGACAAATTTAGAACATGGTGGAAAGAAGTTTCTCCCCATCATTATCTAATGGAGAAAGTTGATGAAAGCCATAAAAACTCCTCCTTGGCCTCGGGAATTAAGGATATTCTTCATTCCCCTAAGGCCTTTTTTCCCTTTTCCTTGTAAAGTCAAAATTTTAAAATCTTGGGGACTAATTCTTCCACCAAACGTATGGCTCAATTTTTAATTTTTAATAAATAATTCAAGTTTTTTTTCAAAGTAATTTTAATTGTTTAATTGTTCCCCTTGTTTATACCTTCGAAATGAGCCCACCTTCGTGAAAAAACATGAAGATTTTCCTAAGTTATGCCTAGCTGCTCGAAATGTTAAAATCCATAAGTTAAAAAGTAAAATAATGCTCAAAATTTGGGGATTCAAAGATGAACTCACAACTCAGAATATTAAAATGATGGATATGCCTAGCATCTTGGATGTCGCAGATGAGAGGTTTGGTAGTGTGCATTATATATAAGTGGGTATGAATGCAAATAAAAAAACAACTGGAATATCTTTTCCATGAACCAAGATGAACCTTTGCCAAATACAGTGTTGTGAGAATCTTTGCCAATTGTTCAAATGCATTTGTTGAAGTGACTGCATGGGATTTAGAATGGGAAATGGACATCCATCTTCAAGGCGAGATATTTGCTTGATAGAATGCTTTGAAAGGTAACCTTTGTTAAGTTCTTCTCTATGCAAGCCAAAGGCAAAGTTTTGGAATGCAATACGGACATGTATCAAACCGCAATTATCTACATAGATTATACGTATAAAATGAGAAGGAAAGGCATTGCAGGGTAATTATTTAACAAACTGGGATGTTTAACAAAATTATACGATACCGGATGGTGACTAAAACACTTGCTAAGTTATTTAGTTGATTTTGAATGCAAGTCGCAGTTGTGAAAATTTCATCTCTGTGCTTAATATAATTCTCGAGACAGTGCATATGAAAACAAACACATGGCATCAAAATTGTTAGTTAAAATACCCATATATGTACATGCAGTGATTAAAAAAAGTAATGAAGACAAAAGTATGGCTTGATATGATATGTAATGATAAAGTCAGAGAAGCATAAAATATGTGAATTGTCTGATATCTTTAAGGTGGATTGAGTGAAGTAATAATTTACATAGCCAACTCATGGGACTTGAATCAAATCGTTGTTTTTATATGACCTCATATCTCTTCTATGCCATCGCAGGGATGAAGAGTTGGCCATGATTAAATGAACAAGGTATATATGATGATCATCCACAATTACAATTATTAGGGAAAATGATGCTTTTATAATACTTAAAACTCAGAGAACTCTAGGGCAATATTGGTTTCAAAATTTCACCTGACGCTACAACAATGATTCAATAGTTTGAAAGTTACTTCATTGCATTTGCAAAATTTACATACTTCAAGCTGACGGGTTATGATGAATGTCCTTTTATGCTCCCAAAATTTGTGGATGACAAGTTGGCATTAATTGAAGTTTGTAGGCAAGTTAGCTAGATAATTTTTTTTTTGTAGGAATAAGAGGGTTTCCTATATCTAGTTTCCAATAGGTATTGGCCACTATATCTTTGAAAATAATGCAGATGCTAAGGACATGGGGAGGTCTATTGCTAAAATCAGTCTCTACACTTATGGCATGTGATTCCCCTTTGACAGTAAAGGATATGTTGTAAAGGATTTACAACTTGGCTCGAGATTCAATCATTTTCCTAGTATTGACGATTTTTGGGATGATTGCAGTGATGATTTTGAAGTTAGAAGGAGAGACAAGATGAGGCTCACTGTGAAATAGGTAATTGAATTCAAATTGGAATTAGATGTAACTGGAATAGAGGATGATGAAGTGGATCTTGTTGATCCTTTTTATTGTTGAAAGATATAGTTGCTTCAACTGCCACCAATAGACTAAAAAGTATTATAATTAAGAAATTTAACTGAGAGAAATATTGTAATTATCAAGAGAACTGAAGAGTGGGTGAAGAAAAAGGTGATGTAAACCACAAATACTTGGCCTTTAGGAAAAGGAGGTCCTTCCATGAAGAAAAATGATACTCAAGGTGCCCCTTCTTCTTCTTCAAAAGTCCCAAATCTTCCCTCTAATAAGAACTCTCAATAAGTGGTATCAAGGAACAATGATGGCGATGAAGATCCTGATAAAGTACAAGATCTTACCAAAACATGTGAAGGAAAATTTCTAGTGAAGAAAAAGAGGTCTAAAGCTAATATTAAAGTACCAATAATACTTTCAGAAGGTGTAGGAAAAGATGGTAACGCAACAATACCAAAAACTTTAGTTGGAAAGGATCAACAAATTCCTAAATTTCAATCACCTATCATTATGACATATCATCCTCATGAAGATTTTATTCCATATGAAATACGAATGATAGACATTACTCAAGATGAAGAACAAAAGCCGTCAATCTGCAATCTGGAGATGTCCCTAAATCTATCATTCATTAGTACACATGAATCTTTGCAACTTCCTTCTTCATCTTGGTTACAAAATAGTTCATAGAAGAAGAAAATGGTAAAGGATGTGATAATTGTTCCTCATGTAAACAAAGTTGCAAGTATCCTCCAAAAATCAACAAAAGTTAAAGTCACGTCAAGATTTGAAGTTGATGCAACGTCAAGAAATATTTGTGTTGAAGTAGCTAGTCCAATTATAGATAAGAGTGTCGATGAGATTAGCATAAGTGACTTCAACATTAACATGATAGACCTTGGACCACCGTCATCAGATGGAGTTTTGAGCTATTTTCTACCCAAATTTTACAAAGAACTAAGACAGGTTATCAAAGAAGAAGATAAAAAATAAAGTACACATTTTGCTTTGATATATTATTTATATATCTGATTCATGAAATACATCCTTAACTGCAACTACTACATCAGCCCTTGTAGGTGCAGATGGAGTCCTTGAGAAGAGAGTTGTTGAGAACTTACACAAGTACCAGTCTCACAGTAGAATGATAGAAGCATGGATTGATGAAATGAAGAAAGAGGCTTTAAATTTCATGATTAAAGTGAAAGATATTTGTGAAAATATTATTTTACAAGAACAAGAAATGACAAAAGAACTAGAGATGACTAAAGAACAAAAAGTGACCTGGCAAGCCACAATAGATGAAGTTCAACAAATGTCAAAAGTTGAAGTAAATACTTTAATTGCTGAAAAAGTATTCACTATCTGAGAGGAAAATCAATCAAATATATAGTGCAAGAGCATAAATAGGAAAGTGATAAATATTAGCTGAAGTAAATATTAGCTGAAGTATGGGTGAATATGAAAAGATGATATCAACCTGTGAGAAAATAAGAATAAAAATATTAGAGGATGTCATCATGATCATTATAGGTTCATCATAAGGAAAAAATCTTCAACATATTTATTCTCAAGTTGTAGACATGTTGTCAGAAAGAATCAACTCATAAATAGAGAATAGACTACCTGATGCACGTGCGATGAAGAAGCTGAGCTTTGTTTCTGTCACTTTAGAAGGTTGTAATGTGCCAGCTTATTAGCATGAGTTAGCTAAAATACAAGACTAGTATGTTAGTTCAAAGCTAAGGATGGATAATGTTTTTATTCCTAGATTTGAGCTCATGGGAGGATTCCTTAATGCATATAGAGCTTACAAAGAAAGATATTTGAATCTACCAGTATAAGTTGTGACCCATAAGACATTATTCAAAAGTACAACATTACCGCAACAATATTAACTTTGTAATTTTGTTTTCCTAGTTTTTTTGCTCATATTTCTTTGTTCTTAGTTGTAGTTAATCAATTTTGGTCTTTCGATCAAAGTCAGTAAATTGAATATTTTCGCATATAAATTGCTAGGTTCTTAACCGCACTAAAACTACGTGAAAAGGAGTTAGTTATTAACTGAACCGTAGGTAGTTAGAAAGATGCATGTCTATATAAGGAACATTTGAAGTTTGTAAAGGAGACTTTGTTTTTGGATACTTAAGGAATTTGGGAGCAACATTGAAATAGCTTCGTAAATTAATGCAAATTAATTTTTAGAAAGTGATTATAATTTTTCCATATGTTAATGTTATTCTCTAGTATTCTTGGTATGAGGATATAGTGATTTGTTACCGATTTTGCTCCTTTTCATAAAGACATACTGTCAGGATGTTTGATTTATGTTATGATAAACCTTCTTTTGGTATCTTAATGATGTGTAAATGATATAAAATAATTTTTTTACCAGTGGTTACTTACATGCGTAGTCTTTAGTTTCCAATGGTGATATTCAATAAGATGACTTTTAAGCTCTTGGAAAGTGTTTGCATATTCGTTATCAGAAGATTTTAAATAAGTCTTTATTGGTGTGTAAGTTATATACTCTAAAATTTAATATTAAAGCTAAGGAGGGAGCTTCGCCTCTATAAGTAAAGGAAGGTCATATTCTCAGTGACCTATCCAATAGTTGACTTGAATAGTTTGTCACTATTTCCATTGGGCGTAAAATACATAAATTTGTAAAAGTGACAAATCTCTTTACCAACAAGCCTCAAACAAGGTGCTAAGGTTAGAGACGAACAATGATAATGTTGTTCATGAAGAAGGGCTGAAGCAGAATCATATTGCATTAACATTGAAGGGTTGAATTTTAAAGGGGCTTGAGAAGCTGCAAGTGAGTGGGGAGGAGAGCCAGGTAGTAGTTGACCAGGCTTAAAAAGTTAATTTGTGGTTTAACTGAAGAACTCTCTAATGATGAGGCAATGGTGTGGAAGAAGGAGGCTACAATGTTACAAGATAAGAAGTTGAAGAAATCTAAGGAAACTTCAATATCTTTAAATTTAATTTAAATATATTATTATGTGTATTTTTTTTATCAATTAACAAATAATATATAACTAAAAATAAATGAATTTAATGTTTTATCAATTATCTAAATTATTTATATAGTTATTTTTTTATATAACTTAAAATTTGCTTATATAATTTTAATATTTACTATGCATTATTGTGTATTTAATTTGTTATGTATTTTTGTTAATCTGAAACTATGTATAAAGTTAATCTAAAATTATTAATTTCAACAAAAAATATGTAAGAAATTAATATGAAATTACATAAATTAATATAAGAAAGAAATTGAACTCTTCATGGAATAAAAAATGGCTCCATGGAAGCAGGAGCAATTGCAACACAAATCCAGTGAGCCTCTACCCACAAGAATATAAAAAATGGATCAATCATAATGAGCAATTTAGTGGTTTTTTCCAAAATAATATGAAACACAATCCAAATTCTTAAAAACTAAAACCGAGGAAAATGAACTATTTCCTCAAATATAAACTCACTTTTTGCCAAAGGGCAAAAAATGACTTACAACTAAAATCACTTAAATAAATTGAACAAACTATAGACTTCTAAAAAGTAAATTAAATCAATTCCAATTAAATGGAATTCAACAACTTATTAGCCTATAGTAAAAATAAACCCGTAAACAATTAAAATTATAATTTAATTTAAAACTCTACCGGGACCACTCTGGAAAATCCAAATGCATAGACATGTATACTCCAGTCTAACACAATATACAAACAAAGTTTGGATTTACCCACACATACTAGAGGTATAATATAAATTAAGGATGCATCATCCATACAAGGAAAACATTGGCTTAATCGTGCATGGTTGGTGAAACTATCTCTTATGCCACTACGAGGGATAAGACATGCTCAAACATGCAGCTTAAGTAAAATAGTGTATGGTACCTACTCACTAAAATACAGACACATCAAGTGCAGTCATTCACAATATAAATAGTTGTAGCATATACATGAATAATAAAATACGCCTATGGAACACTGATGATCTAGTGATGCAATCATTGTATGTATTAGAAAGTCACAAAACTAATCATTCCATATTTTAATGCTCAATGTACAATGCCATTTAAATTAAACATTAAAGCATTAAAATAACCATTTATAACATAAACATCACATAGCAGTGAAAACCTCAAATTAGGTATCCATCGAAATAAGGCACAACAACATAGGAAATCAAAGATAATCATCATAATAATCATAATCTATTGTTCTCACATAAAAAATGCACTAGATATCATAATAAAGCATCATGTCACATCCTGAAAGCACCATCATACAATTATTATCAAAATGGTAAACAACATAATCTAATCATCTAAATCAACAATGATACTAGGAAAACCAAAATAATATATTATAACCAAATGCATCAAACGGTGCAATATATGATAAAATCGCATTGATTACCACGTCACAAAATAGATTAGTAATTGCACTTTGGTTTGCAATGGACATGCTTAATAGGTGTAGAAGGTCAATTAAAGAGAATTTTGGTCTTTTTTTTATACATTTATGCAGTAAATTAGGAAAATTAATTGGCGTGATTTTTTTTGCAAAAAGGGTATCAATAGAGAAGCGATAGCACACTGATCCAAACACAATTGAAACAAAACTTTTGAAAAGATAAGATAATTAGGCTCTGTTATGGACAAGCCTATGTTATGTTTTCAATAGGGAGAGAGAGAGCACGGATGGTAAAAAAGGAGAGATAAAAGAGCGATACGGGTATGTGTGTGTGTGTGAGAGAGAGAGAGAGAGAGAGAGAGAGAGATAGAGAGAGAGAGAGAGAGGAAACAAAGAATGCATTATTCTATTGTTTTATTTTTTATTTTTATATTACTAATTTATATTATTATTATACCATTATTATTACGCTCTCTTTCTTCTCCCATTTTCTTCTATCCTTTTGCATCTTAGATGTCTTATTTCTATCTCCCTTTCCTTCTCTATTCCTCTCAATTTTCTCTATTTTTGACTTTATCCCTTTTAATATATTAAAAAATATTAACATTAATTAGAAGATGAAATAAATGAACAAAATTAGTCCTTTTCCAACATAAAAATGGAGCAGCAATCAATGACTATGATTAGGGGTTCATCGGAGACACACCCAATTGTAAAGGCAACACCTAGTTGCTTGCGAGTCTTAGGTCTTATGAGAGTTTTGGAGGACAAAGGTAAATCAACAAAGAGTGGCATTAAATAGAATGATAATAAACTGAGGTGGTCGGAAAAAATAGTTTCTTAGGGTTTGGTGACAACAACAATGGTGGTATTCACCATGGGTGTGATCTACAAAGTTTCATGCAAATGACTGCCACTAGACAATGGCCAATGTTGATGTGAACGCAAAAAAAAGCCTATGCAAAGAGTTCTGGTAATGGGCAGAAGCAAGGGTGGCCTTTTTCTCAGGGAAAAGATAGAACAACTATATAATTGATACAATTTTTGTGGAGAAGGGTTCTTATTCCAATTTTGATGGCAACTCTTTGATTCAGAGAATGTAGGTGGGTAATTTCAAGGGGTTTGAAATGGGTATGAAATCGTCTTTCGCTAATGTGTTGGCCTCTAGATTTTGTTATAAATGCAAATTTTCTACTGAGTTGTTTGGACATAATGAGAATTTTAAGAAGCTTTGCAAAAGAGAGAAGGTGTGGAAATAGATGAGGAGGCCCTGAGATTGAGCAGAAAGGGGAAATGCGTTTCTAATGGGTATAAGATCATGTGGTGGAGGAGGAGTTTAACCTTTGTAAAACTGACTCACAATGTCAGGTAAGATATGTGTCAGTAGATTTGTCTAAAGAGGTTGATAAAGAAGTGAGTTAAAATGTGAGATTTTTTTTGCAAGCTTTTCTTGATTAGATGATTCAGAGGTCTTTGGCCAATTACTATGTGATCTTCATAAGTGGATTTTTGGAAAATTGGAACCCATTTTGGAGGTGTGTTCAAATGTACCCAAATGACTATTGGAATTTGGGTTATTTGTTAATTTTTTTTAGAATTTCAAAGATGGGAACAAGATCCTTTGTGCCACTTCTAGAGCTGGGAAGATAATTATGCTTTGATGCTAAAATCTCGACATTCATCTTTCAGTCCAGTTTTAGAATCTTTTGGTCAAATTTCTTTTTGGGTGATACCTCTTAATCTCTTGGTTTGTTTCTAGTTTGATTCTTATTTTGAGGCTATAGGGAATTCCTTAGGTAGCTTCTTAATGGTGGATGAGGGTTTGTCAAACCTTCTACACACCACCTTTGATCAGATTTTGGTCAAAATGGATGTATATAAAGAGCTCCCAGACGAGATTTTGATTAAAACCTCAAATGGTTGTTGGAGGAAAACTCTGGACTATGAGGGGATCTTCTTTAGATGTAGGAGATGCTTCCAGACTGGGCACATTGCTCCTTAATGTAGTAAAAATAGAATGGACAAATTTACAACATGGTGGAAAGAAGTTTCTCCCCATAATTATCTAATGAAGAAAGTTGATGAAAGCCATATAAACTCCTCCTTGGCCTTAGGAAATAAGGATATTCTTCATTCCCCTAAGGCCTTGTTTCCCTTTTCCTTGTAAAGTCAAAATTTTAAAATCTTGGGGTCTAATTCTTCCACCAAACGTATGACTGAATTTTTAATTTTTAATAAATAATTAAATTTTTTTTTCAAAGTAATTTTAATTGATTAATTGTTCCCCTTGTTTATACTTTCGAAATGAGCCCACCTTTGTGAAAAAACTTGAAGATTTTCCTAAGTTATGCCTAGCTGCTCGAAATGTTAAAATCCATAACTTAAAAAGTAAAATAATGCTCAAAATTTGGGGATTCAAAGATGCACTCACAACTTAGAATATTAAAATGATGGATATGCCTAGCGTCTTGGATGTCGTGGATGAGAGGTTTGGCAGTGTGCATTATATATAAGTGGGTACGAATGCTAATCACATAACAACTGGATTATCTTTTCCATGAACCAAGATGAACCTTTGCCAAATACAGTGTTGTGAGAAACTTTGCCAATTGTTCAAATGCATTTGTTGAAGTGACTGCATGGGATTTAGAATGGGAAATGGGCATCCATTTTCAAGGCGAGATATTTTCTTAATAGAATGCTTTGATAGGTAACCTTTGTTAAGTTCTTCTCTATGCAAGCCAAAGGAAAAGTTTTGGAATGCAATACGGACATGTATCAAACCGCAATTAGCTACATAGATTATACGTATAAAATGAGAAGGAAAGGCATTGCAGGGTAATTATTTAACATAATGGTTGCACGACGGGTTTTGCAAGGAAGTTATAATTAGAATGCTGGAGTAGATATGTGTGGGAAATGTGGAAGCTTACTTGAACCATTTGCTGTAACCTCAACTAAATGTCACCTTAATGTTCCAAAATGAAATGCTTTATAAAAATTCAACCAAATGCAAGTGACATGTTTTACAGAATATTTCAAAAATGTGTAAGACGACAGAATTGGGGCCTCCCATCCACACCATGAGAAAAGACAAAGCATGGGAAATGTTCGATAAAGTTCCTCAGTAATCCAGGTCGCGGAAAGAAAAATGTTCTTGAACCACATCCCAAAGAAACATCCTACGATGGTGCCTAAAACACTTGCTAAGTTATTTAGTTGATTTCGAATGCAAGTCAGAGTTGTAAAAATTTCATCTCTGTACTTAATATAATTCTCAAGACAACAAACACATGGAATCAAAATTGTTAGTTAAAATGCCCATATATGTACATGCAGTGATTAAAAAAAGTAATGAAGACAAAAGTATGGCTTGATATGATATGTAATGATAAATTCAGAGAAGCATAAAATATGTGAATTGTCTGATATCTATAAGGTGGATTCAGTGAAGTTTTTATTCAAAGGATATCATTATATTGTTCTGGTCAGTAAAAAATTCAAATCTGATATCAAAAGCATCACATCCGCGTTGCCTAGAATCTATGAAAAACTGGTTTTGGAATGCGTCAAGGCATATAATCCAAATACACGCGAGGTTGGACCCAGACAACAAGATAGTTGCGAGGTTGGACCCAGTATCTATAGCAATTGTGCTCTGATTACCAATCAGAGATGTTGAGGAATAATTTATCAATAACAAGGACACTTGTCTTAACAACTTAGTCAGAAATTGGCTTCTAGTAGCCAAAAAGGGTGAGTCACAATAGCTGAAAGTCATCGACCGCTCCTTATCGAAAGAGAATGTTTCCAATATGGTGATTTTCATTAGCAGAATAATGGGAAATAAAGATTCGCATGAGTTCGAAGGTTGGATGTTCCTTTTTATCAGCATCATATGTAAAGGAAAACAATTCATGATTGGGCATAAATTATAAGTAATAATTTACATAGCCCACTCATGGGACTTGAATCAAATCGTTGTTTTTATATGACCTCATATCTCTTCTATGCCATCGCAGGGATGAAGAGTTGGCCAAGATTGAATGAACAAAGTATATACGATGATGCTGAAATAATTTATAATTATTACCCACAATTACAATTAGGAAATGATGCTTTTACAATGCTTACAACTCAAAGAACTCCAAGGCAATATCAGTTTCAAAATTTCACCTGACGCTGCAACAGTTTGGAAGTTACTTCATTCAATTTGCAAAATTTACATACTTCAGGCTGGCAGGTTATGATGGATGTTCTTTTATGCTCCCAAAATTTGTGGATGACAAGTTGGCATTAATTGAAGTTTGTAGGCAAGTTAGCTAGATAAACAAAATTCGCAGGAATAAGAGGGTTTTCTATATTCAATTTTCAATAGGTATTTTCCACTATACCTTTGAAACTAATGTAGACGCTAAGGACATGGGGAGGTCTATTGATAAAATTCATCTCTACACTTATCACATGTGATTCCCCTTTGATAGTAAAGGATATGTTGTAAAGGAGTTACAACTTGGCTCTAGATTCAATCATTTGCCTAGTATTGAGGATTTTTGGGAAGATTGCAAAGATGATTTTTAATTTAGAAGGAGAGACTAGATGATGCTCACTATGAAATAGGTGATTCACTTCAAATTGGAATTGGATGTAACATGAATAGAGGATGATGAAGTGGATCTTGTTGATCCTTTTTATTGTTGAAAGATATAGTTGCTTCAACTACCACCTATAGACTGGAAAGTTTTTGAATTAAGAAATTTAACCAAGAGAACTATTGTAATTATCAAGAGAACTGAAGAGTGGGTGAAGAAAGAGGTGATGGAAACTAGAACTACTCGACCTTTAGGAAAAGAAGGTCCTTTCATGAAGAAAAATGATACACAAGCTGCTGCTGCTGCTTCTTCTTCTTCTTCTTCTTCTTCTTCTTCTTCTTCTTCTTCTTCTTCTTCTTCTCCTCCTCCTGCTCCTGCTCCTGCTCCTTCTCCTGCTCCTCCTCCTCCTCCTCCTCCTCCTCCTCCTTCTCCTTCTCCTCCTCCTCCTCCTCCTC
>MU225309.1:207535-324113 GCA_018584345.1 Thuja plicata
TATATATAACTCATAATCATTGGAAAGCTTTCTCAGAGTACTATCATCTTGTATTTGGGTATTTCAAATGAATTTATTTGATCCCATAAAAATTTAATGTCAAAGTGATTTTTTGTCAGCATTTTGATGAGTTCAAAGGAGACCCGATTGTAGGTGTGAGTGAGGAGTAGAGGGATTATACCAAAGGGATTTTGATCCAAGAGGATTTTACCTAGCCATTTTTAATTTACTCCTTCAAATGGGATCTCTCAAGGCTTAAATCATCATATTTTCTTAAAAATGTGAAATTTTAGCAAAAATCAGGATGTTTAAAAAAGTGGGACACACTATTGTGGGACCACCCATAATCTGGAAATATTTTGAGAGAATATCATAAATTATAGTACAATCTCTCCTCACTAAACTAGTTAAGACATCCTTGTCAAATGGGAGGGTCAATCTATGAAATCTCGTCACTGGATCTTACTATTTAAATAGTAAGTTATCTCCATCATTGATGTGGTAAAAATTTACTCATGTTCCCTATCTCTTTCTTCAGTTCATCATGAGTTACACCATCATTGTATATTTTTAGAAACTCCATAATTTTGTTCAAGAATGACTTGTTTTTATTTCTATTGAATGAACATGTCTGTCCATACAATACCTCTAATGAAATTACCCTCATAGTACCATCCTCTTGTAGCTTCATAACCTTATGCCTAGAAATATCCTTCCTGATACTAACTGACATTGCAATATTATAATACATACCAAATTTAACTTTCAAACTCTTTATACCATGCAAATTTTCTTCATTTCTCATTGATGAGACTATAAATGTTCTTCTTTATTCTATTGGTTATGAGACTTCACACTATATTTATAATGTAATTCCAATGTAAAATTTTCAACTTTACCTTAATTCCATTGAGCATTATGGTAAATATTTGTTTCCTCCATAAACCACATTAGCGAGAATTTCTATTAATTCTCAAAATAATTTACATGTTTTATAAGGTAATAAAACCCTTCTATGTTAATCTACTACATAAAATTTGTATCCCTATTAGTGATTGTATAATTCCATATATTATTACAAATTTTGAAATGAGAAAAACTCAACTGAATAACTATCTAGCTGTACTATACATACATAACAATTTTTTTTGCTAGATAGCACTAGAAACAAAGAAAATTGCATAGGCTTTCCTTGACCATCTATTTGCACATATCCAAACTAGCCTATTTCTACTATCGAGTTAGTATGAGTGACATATCCTGAACTCTACCCCTATATGCAGGTTATATAGTTCATTGCATATATGGGTTCTCTTGCCACTTTGGTTCTCTTGACACCTACACTTCAGAAAAACATTTAGCACTTGATGGAAATAAATAAAATAATTATGATATGCTCCTTGCAATATCCAGATTGGTAAGCTTGCATGGATAGTGTCAGAAATGTTAGTAATTGCATGTTTTTTGTTATATTCTTCTTAACCATATTTTTTTGCTTTTTGTTTAATCTTATTTTTCTCTTCTACCTACAAATTAGAAATCATGGTTAGAAATATTTGTGCAAACTCTTATTTTTCATGGTTAAAAATACAAAATTTCCAAATTATTATAAGAGCACTCACATAGAAATGATCAGCAGTAATGGTTAGCATATATGTGCAAATCCTTATTTTTCATGGTTAGAAATATAAAATAACCAAATTAATATAAGATTACTTGCATAGAAATGATCAAGAGAAGCCAAGGTAAACAGATAGCTTACACATCACCACCAAACCAACAAGCAATAAAAATAAATTTTAGATATCAAATAAATATAAACCTTGGTTGAATCAATTCAAATGTTGTCCAAGCATGACATGTACCTATGAATATTTTACTCAATAAAGGATATAGTCTTTAAGAGATTTCACACATAAACATTACAAGAAGCATATCCATCTCCAAGGCTTAAATGCTTATTTTAAGTCATTTTTCATGTTTTCAAATTTTCATATGCATGATAGATTAATAGTTTTACATGCTGAATCATTAAAAAAATTATGTTAAAAAATATCTAAACTCGCTTACACTAATAAGGTAGGAAAAGATTTAACTCCTAAATCATATGTTGCTACTAAATCCCAAGACAAAATTGAGAATTCCTAATTTGTTTCCTAGTAATTAAGAATGATTATTAGCATTTTTATAAGCAAGAAAATGTAACACTAAATTTGGCTGAACTGTAATGATGTCCACTACTTATGAAAGAGTTTTATAATGGACTTAGAATGGCCATCATAAACTATAGTTGTATTTCATTATGATTTTATAAGATTATCCACTACAACTGGACATGAAACATGAAAGGTATTATCAACATGAGTCAATGTAATGGTTGACCTGCCCTACTCTTGCCTACATTCTATAAGGGTTATAGTATCTAGGCCTAACATTTTTCTACCTCTTTCATATTAAAAGATTTATATTAAAGAAATCATTTATCTATCCCACGGTTAACCTGTCCTACTCTCTCCTGTATTATACAAGGCATATAGTATCTAGACCTAATTTTTCAAACTCTTTGGCTCCAAGGGATATATATTAAAAAGGTTTTATCTATGTAACATTTATCTTGTCCTAGCCTTTTCCATATTGTATAAGGAATTTAGTATCTACACCTAATTTTCTATAACTGTTTTACATTAAGAGATCTATGTTGGAAAGGCAATAATCAAAATAAAATAGAGTATGTTTTGTAAAATAGGAAAACACACCCCAATTGGTGTGAAATGTTTTGTAGGTTGTATAGAAACACTTATTGTAAAGTGAAACCATTTGAACCACAATTTTATATTTTCTATATTTCCAAAGCTCAAAAATTACATCAATATTTAACCTTGTTCCTCTACACAACAATCCTGATCAAACCCCATAAATCTAAATTTTACTGTTAATCTTGAGTATGACACCTACTAAAGGAGACCGAGGCTGTAAATGTCTAACCCATTTTCTATAACTTTTTCACATTAAGAGATCTATGTTAGAAAACAAGTAGTCAAAATAAAATAGAGTCATGTTTCTAAATCTATCGCTTAATCAATATCAGTAATGCTAACACTTTTTCCTTGCACAAAACTAAAAGTCTCCTTAAGTTACTTATCCTCTCCTCAAGGAAATTGGAAACAAACCCCAAATGGTGTGAAATGTTTTGTATGTTGTATAGGAACATTATTGTTAAGTGCAACCATTTGAGCTGCAATGTTTTGTTTTATATATTTCTAAAGCTTGAAAATTACATTTATATTTAACCTTGTTCCTCCACACAATAATCCCAATAAACTCCCAAAAATCTAACTTTTAGGGTAAATCTTAGCACAATGCCTATTAAAGGAGATTGAGCATGCAAATGTATAACCAATTATAATGCAACTTTAGAAAAACACTTTTACAAAATGAATTCTAGCTTTACAAATTAAAAAATTGAATAAATCGTATGAAGAAATAAAATATTGAATTATGCAGAAAACTTGAAAAAATAAATAATAAAAAAAGAACTGCAAATCTTGTGAAATACTTGTAAGCCCAAATCCAATTCACTACGGCTTTGAAATGGAGTGAAACCAAAAAAAATAAAAAATTAAATAATCATAGATATGTCCCTTCTATGGTAAGATGTCATGAACTGTTGACAATGTGAAGCAAGGAAAGGAGTAGCCCAATTCTTCATAGATGCAATTTAACTGGAAAATCATATAACTGTATCTCAAACTTTGCATATTTAGTACAATCTTAACATTGTTTTTGAAATGATGTGAAGAAATGTTTCACATCGAAGTATCAAATTCAAATCACTAAATTTTTTTTTGATGAAAAAAGTTATGTAGTGCAAGAATATAAATGTATTCTTGTATATTCAATAAACCACACAAAAATCTCTATGTATGCTCCAATAATCACATGTTTTTTTATCAATTGATAACAAAAAAGAGATTTGATAATATAAACATTATGAAATCAAATCAGAAGAATGTTGAAATAAAAAGTATTGAGGCTAGAATTCGAGTACACGTAAAGATAGTATACTTAATTTATTTAATAATATCTAAATTGAATGTGGTTCTAAATTAAGGAATCCATATCAATACATTAGCATTATTAATATCAAGCATTAACATTCTTCCAAAAATTTCATACAAAAATCTATTATATATGCTGAACATGTTTAAATTGCAATAATTGTCAAATTTACTATGTATTCTTGTTTTGCTATTGAAAAAAAATTTAAAAAATACTGGAACATGAACATATAATATCATAACCCACAATGGCTGCATATAGAAAAATACCTCATGAAGTCGTTCATTAACTTGTGTTGAAAAACCAATTAGAACATCTATCTCATTCTCAGGCCCTACATTAATAAAAAAAACTATCCCCCAAAACATGATCAACATTTTTATGTGAAATCACAACACACTTTAGGTCCTCAACTGCCTTTCCAAAATAATACCAGTACTTCCTCTATGTTTCATTGGTTTGGCACATTGAAGTTTGGAAATGATACTTGTACATTTTGTAGGAAACTAAATAGAAATAGAAGGAGAGAAAGAAAAGTGACACGTGTTATTATTATCTAGTAGATGTGTCTATTCCTAAAAGTTTATCATTATTTATTTCACATAATGTTGGATAATATCGATAGTTGTGCATTTGCTTGGCAATACTCCAAACTTTTTGCATATGAATTGTTGATTCTTGTACAATTTGTTGCATATTTTAGTAATTCCTAAAAATTTTTGTAAATGTAGATACTGAGATTGAATAAGTATTCTATAGATATAAATTAGTGTCTTTCATTGCATTTTTAGTCTCATTTTTATATGAGTGTACTTTGGACAATATTTACATAAACCCATGACATAGTTTTATCAAATTGAAAGTACCAAAAATAGTTTTATCATCCTCATGAAGCTTTTATTCCATCTGAAATACCAATGATAGACATTGATTAGGATGGAGAACAAAAGTCTTCAATCTCCAATCTTGAGATGTCCCAAAATATACTGTTCATTAGTACACATGAATCTTTGTAGCTTCCTTTTTCATATTGGTTATAGAATAGTTCATAGAAAAAGAAAATGGTAAATGAGGTGATAATTATTCCTCATGTAAACAGAGTTGTGATTATCCTTGATAAATAAACAAAATTTAAGAAAGTTAAATTCACCTCAAGATTTGCAGTTGAGGTAACCTCAAGAAATCTTTGTGTTGAAGTAGCTAGACCAATTACAGATAAGAGTGTCGATGAGATTAGCATAAGTGACTTCAACACTAACAGTATAGACCTTGGACCACCATCATTAGATGGAGTTTTTCAAAACTTTGAGCTATCTGCTACCCAACAATTACAAAGAGATAAGAAAGACAGGTTATTGTTACCCTAATTTTACACATTTGCAATCTAACAAGCATAAAAACAAAAAATTGCATAAATATACATCTCTTCAATATTTATTTTCAAAAGATGATAAAAAATATCTTGCTATTGCATTCATACTATCAAAAAATTATATTTTAAGTATTGATCATGTTCAAAATTCAAAATTTCATACATTGATCATTACATTCTGCATTCAAACTGAATGTATTATGCAAATAATGTTTCCATGTTACATCTTTTGGATTCACAAATTTGAAGATAATTTCAGAAAAGAAAGCATGATAGAAGCATGAGTAGGGGTCCATGCATTGCCTTGTAGAGTGTGTACATTTGGTGCTGGTTGTTTTCCTCTGTCCAGTCTTCATAGTATCTTCTGTCCATCTTGGTGTCAGCTCTGCATATTAGGTTTTAGGTCATGTCCTGCATCATGAAGAGAAAAGACATATTAAATCCAATTGGATCTAAGCAATACATGAACCAAAACAACATACATCAATCAAAATTTTAAAGCTGAACATTTACTAATAACATAAATACAACAACAAGATATACCTCAGCATCAAATAAACAAAAAATATCAAAGGGACATATCTTTATGAAACCTTTTATTGCATATGGTTATTATTCTGCATTTTGTCAAAGAGTTACTGTTTGTAGAACCAAAAGAATCTGGATCAAAGGGACTTAGGCCTTGAATTTGAGAAACCTTTTTCAGAAAGACATCATCATGTTAGGTTAACAAAAAAAAACCAACCAACCAACATTCATGCATGAGTGTCATCTCATATGGAACTCACACACAAACATTAATTGGATTATCTTGTTTGCTGACCTAACAGGTTGATTTGAGATGTGTGCATTAGAAGGTTATGATCTAATACTAAATGCAGATAATAAAGAAAATGCAATGCAGAAGAAGAAGATATAGTTCATGAAGGATGGTACAATGATGCTATAGGAGACACATGGGAAATGAAGGGTTCCTGAGAATAGATATGCAAAAATGGAGGTAAAAGTGTTTACTGTCATCATGCAAGGAGAATTGAAGGTGATGCTATTATAGTAAGTATGTAGATCCAAAAAAGATATTTGAATTGGATTCAATTATGGAAAATTCATACTTGTATCTACATGGTATCATTTGTCTATAGTGCATCCAAATGTTGTTGTTTATGTTTATATAACAGTATTATTTGCAAAGAGTGAAGATAAATAAAAGTGTTAACAATCTGCATATGAGTTAATAAAGGGACAAAATGCAAGGGTAGATAAAAAAATAGAGAGATTTTAATGCTGTATAAACTAATGTGCATTTACAGAAAGTGGCCAATTACATTGTGTCAAGATGGGAAAAGTATATGCATGGTTTCATTAACTGATGGCATTTAACAAATACTACATTTCAATACTGTTATCTTTGAATGAGATAAGAAATCAGTCTATAGTGACATCTACTTCTGCAAAAACAATGAAAAAGAGTGTGCATATAAATGAATGATATCTATGTATGCATATATCCATAAGAATTGAGTAGCAAAGTGTGTATCCAAGTTATTGTTTTGAATCAACTATAAAAGTCAATGATGCTGTGGTGGTTCATTTTTCAGAAAAAGGAAGTTAAGTAAACATATTCATGTTGCTTAATGTAAATTGGAAGTAATGTTCTATGCAGGATCAGGGGATTAAGGAAAAAGTATTGTTCTGGTGTATTGAAATGATAGTGATATGTGTACCCATCATCTAAAACATGCTGTTATTATTTCAGTATTTATGTTTGAATAAAATTGGAAAGTTCAGTGCATGCAGGGGATGGAGCCGAACAGATACATAAAAGGAGATGTGCATATTTGGATGAGCTTCATGTTGTAAATTTTTCCCATGGCTGTTACAAGCCCATGCTTGAACCCCATGGGTTATGTTTTACATAAAATTTGAATAAACAGTGTATTTATACACTATTTCTTGCACAAAGAAAGCCGCATATTCAAATAATTCAGACAGTAATGAATACATACAAAGCACAAGTTACATAAGGTTGAAGCAACTGTCAGACATAATGATGCATATTAAACATGTAATGTTCTCAGTATAACAAGAAATGCTCACGCGCCACAAAAGAAAGAAGATGTTTTATGGTTTATGACATTATGGTCGTGCTTTAGAGAGAACATTGAATGTAGCCCACTGAAGACAAAATGGATTTCATCTCTCAATAAAATAAATATTGCTTGTATATATTTTTAGTTTACTTCTAGATAATAGAATAATCCATGTGGGTATCTAGATTTTGTTGCCATTCAACCAAAAAATAGTCTACAATCATGTCGAGAGTTATGAAGTAAATCAAAAGAGAGAAAAACTCAAAGTAAACTTGGGGTTTCATGCTACAAAGAAGGAATCAACAAAACTCAAAGA
Organism: Thuja plicata; assembly: GCA_018584345.1. Classification (NCBI taxonomy): domain Eukaryota; kingdom Viridiplantae; phylum Streptophyta; class Pinopsida; order Cupressales; family Cupressaceae; genus Thuja; species Thuja plicata. The sequence goes on from MU225309.1 coordinate 215,373, forward strand.
AAAACCCAGATTTGCTGCCGAAACGATGTAAATCTTTAAAACCCAGAAAGGTGGAGACTCATTTAAACCCAAAGCCGTAATATGTATTGCAAAGATTACAACATGTTGACTACAACAAACAAGCTATCTCAAGTAAAGATACAAATAATAATGAGAAAACATCAAGAATTACTTATCTAGGTGTTAAACAAGTCAAGCATGATGGAGTTCAACAGATGTAGAAGAGGCACCATGTGTGATGGCATGAAGACACGGGTTGCAGACCAGTTCAATCATGGAGAATCTGAGTTCTAGATATAGAGGAGGTGCCATATGTCATGGATTTAGATTCAAAGTAAAAGCTACAGAAGTTACATAAAGAGCCTGAGCTTTTCAAGTTACAACCCTTTGAAAGCCGTGGTCAAGACTCGCACTTCTCCAAGAGCTTGAGCTCTCAAACCAATGTCATCACTCAAGTTCAAAAAAGTGTGTTTTAATCTCAATAAGCTTAAAAGAGAAATCCACAGATAGGCGCTATGTGTTATGGCATACAGTTTTTTAACTCACAGTCTACAAAGAGCCTGAGTTCACACAACAAAAATCCTGAGCTTCTTGGAAAGATGCAGATACAGTTCCATACATCATGGCATCAAACTCCAGATCCAACCACAAACATGGCAGTGCAGATGAAATAAAACCCTAAACTTTACCTCCAAAACCAAATGCAAATGGAATGTGAAAATACATTATGCAGTGTTTTTTGGAAACTTTTAAGTCCATTTACAAAGAAATTTAATGCCCTGTCAATTGCAGTGCCACAACAGTACCCCAAGGTGCCATGAAGAATATAATATATTTCATAGTGGGTGTGGTCATGTCGATCATGAGCTGTGATCGAGTTAAGCTTAGTTAGCTTAGCTATGGCATCGAGTTTATGCATATGGAGTTAGGGTTAGCTTAGCTATGGTGTTGGCTTTTCCATGAGTTAGGGTTTTTATGTTATGGTATCATCTTTTCTTTGGGTTGAATTTTAAGGGGTTTTGTAATGTATTTTATTAGAAGTTGGTAAACCATGTAAAAAGATGTAAATCTTTAGACACCAACTTTAGAGAGGCTGGATCTAGGGCTTAATTTTGGGCACTAATTAAGCCTTAGGATTAGTGACATGCTATTTTGGAGGGATTTTGGAGGGAGGAATGATTTTCAAATTTGGCTCCATGGGCTATATAGCCAAGCTTTTGCTTTGAGGGTAGGGGTTCAGAATTTAGAGAGAAGGTGCTTTTAGTGAACTATTTGTTCCTATAGACCTTTTTATGTATTTTGTATCCTTTTTGGTTCATGTTGAGTATCGATTTTATGTAAGAGTATGCATGTATTCCTTTCTATTTTTTTGAAACTCACTCATGTAACTATCCACAATTTTTTTGATAAGAATAAAGCTAGCCCCATTATTCATACATCTTGTTATGGTCTTTGTTATCAATCGTATCCAATTTTCTGCATTGAAGTGTAATGTATCTAATCCATAGAGTATTGAATTATCTTAATTCCTATTCTATATTTTAGAATATAACCTTTTGTAGAATCTGCATGTTTGTTGACAAGATTATCATTATTTGTGGTGAGATCCCTAGTAGTGATATCCAAGTTAGCCTATGTATCAGATAGTGGATGATTTTGCAGAAATCATTAGGGTATGTCAAGTAGATGTTAGTTTGAACATTTGAGAAATCTAAATCCTATTTGGTGTATCACCTTTTAAGTTTTGTTCATTTTGTTTTAGTTAAAATTTCTCCCTTTCCTTCCAAAAATCAGAAGAAAGCAATAAATTATTGATACCCCAAATCCAATAGGAACCGACCTATAATTTAGAGATTCCTTCTTAGTTAGAGTCCACCCACAACTCAGGAAGGTTTCCATTGTTACTATGAAATATTAGTATGCCCTAATGCTTGAGTTAGGGTGATATTTTTTGGCATTAACAGTTTTTGGCACGCCCAGTGGGACTCCTTGTGATACATGAATATAATCCAAACAAGGAGAGGAAAAGAGTTTGAGTATTTATAGTTATCACATACCAGGAGAGGAAGAATGTTGCAGAGAGAACCTAGAGGTCCAAAAGAGCTCTCCTTCCATCCTATAGCAAGGGGTAGGAAGCCATGAAGACCAAGGAAAAGAAGATCCGAAAGAAGTTCAACTCCTACTTACTACACTGATTTACCAGATTCAGATCAAGAATCTTGAGAAAGTCCTCCAGTACTTCAATTTGAAGTTATTCTTGAACAACCAGTAGAAGAAGGACAACCAGCATCTTAAAATTCTACTGTAGCAGCTCACCAAGAATGGCTAGAAGACTTCCTTTTGTGTCATTTGATCAAGGCAGCCCTTTGAGGATTGCTAATCATAACAACATACCACTGGCAACCTTGAAAGGATTACCATCTTTCATGGGAGAAGGAAAAACAACAACCATTGAGCACATCAAAGATGTTTCTTCTCTTTGCAACGTTCATCATATCATGGAGGAAGATGGAGCTTTGAGGCTACTAGCTGAATCATTGAAGGGAAAAGAATTGGAATGGCTCCGAACTCTCTGAGTTGGATCAATTGCTACATGGGATGCACTAGGTGAGGAGTTGTCTAAATTTTTTGAAGATAAATCTGACAATCTTTCTTTGGTGGAACAACTAACTACCATTAAAAGGGCTCTACAAGAGGAGATGAGTGATATCAATCTCCAATTTTAAAAGACTTGGAATAGGATTCCTGCCATGGTAAGATCTTCTGTTGAATATACATTTTTATACTTCCTTAAAAGTTTGAATAGTGATATTTTAGTTATGATCCAATCCATCGGGGGAACTTCTTTACCTCAAGCTTTTGATATTGCAATTAGGGAAGAAAATAGCCTTATTCAGGGAGGGAAGATAGCTCCTAGGCCACCTATGCCTTTCTTTCCTAGCATCCAATCCAATATGCCATTGACTACCCCACCTTTGGCTCCATTACCATCTTATAAAAATGAAAAGATGATGCCCACTACCCCTTCTAATGATTTGCAAAGCATAAAAGACAGCCATAAAAATATTAAGGGCTTATTACAAACCTTTGGAAATGAGTTGGTAAACCTTAAAAGACAACAAACTCAAGGAAATCCAATAGCCCATGCACAAAACCAGTTTGCTGGTTCTTCATCCTAGCAGCCTAATCAGCCCATTTACCAAGGCAACAAGTAGCAATACCAAGGAAGTAACAATGCCAACAGGAAAAATTGGAACCAAAGGCCATATAGACCTTATAATCCTGCACCTTTAAATACTGTTAGGGATATTGTTCCTAACCAGAACAACCTTGCTGCTGATTATGAGTGGTGCTATCCTTGTGGACAACCCCACAATCAGTCTAAGTGCACTAATGGAGTGCATAATCAAGCCCTAATGGTTTAAAGAGTGATTGATTCACAACCGACCACATCCATTGAAGAGACTCAACAACAACTAGATCTAACTACTTCAGACACAACATTTCTAAATTGGCAAGAGGAAGAGTTCTATGGAGTGAGTAATGATTCACCTGTATCATCAAACACAAGAGCCAAGAAGAGAGCTCTAGAGTCAGAGTAGTCAGCTACTAAGATTGCTTCCACAACTCAATTACCACTCATTCCTCCTATTTCTATTCTAAAAGACCACTCCACTCTTGTGAACAAAGAAAAACAACATCAGAAGAAGATGGATTAGACCATTGGTAAATCTCCTCAAAAGGTACAGTTTGCTATTCCCTATAATATTATTGATAATATGAAGAAGATGAATGTTTGTATTTCTTTATGGCATTCATTAGCCATTCCAGGGCAAGCTGATTTATTGAAGGAAGAGTTGTCTAAAGGCACATCAAGTTCACAGCGAGCCTTAAAAAAACTTCCAAGGACTGTTTTGGGTAATTCAGGGGCTGCAGATGTGCAGGGGACATCAATAAAGGATGGTAAGTGATTTTTAAATGTTAAGCCACCTCCTTTTTATGTGTCCTTGATAATTGGGGATAAATTAGTGCATAATTGTATGGTTGATAGTTGTACAACCAACACATTAATGTCTAAAAAGATTGTAGATCTACTTTGTTTGAAGTATGAACCTCTTGATAAAGGAGTAATTTAGTTAGATGGTTCATCAGTACACACTTTAGGTGTTTTTAAAAATGCAAATTTGACCCTGCATGCTTGTCCCAGTTTCTCTATTTTTCAAGGCATATGTTATAGATTTGCCTCCCTATTTTGCCATGTGTTTATCTAGAGACTTTACTACAAAAATAGGAGGACATTCTCATCCAATTTGTCTCATATGCTATTTAGAACCAGATATGGTGTAAAGGTGACCATAAAATCAGAGTTGTTGACCCAGGATCACATTGAGCCGTATATTCCAAGTTCCATTAATGCTAGTTGTGTGATCATAGATGCTGATGATCTTAAAGACTATCCAACCTTTGATACTCAGATTGAAGGCATCCCTGATATTTTATTGGATGAATGGGCAGCTGGTAATGCCTTTAACACCCAAGATAATATTTTTCATGATGCTGGATTTGGTAATTATATGATTGCAGAATCTAATTTAGTTATTCCTAATTTGATAAAACCCCAAAGTGCTGATTTAGAACAGCTTAATCAACTTTGAGATTTATATTTTGATGGATCTAAGAGCAAGGATGGAGCTGGTGCAGGGTTTATGCCTGTGTCTCCAGATGGTGACAAATATTATGCTACATTTAGATTGTTATTTCCTTGTTCTAACAATGTGGCTGAATATGAGAGTTTGATTCAGGGATTGGAGTGGGCAAGAAAGAGAAATATTAAATATTTAAGAGCATTTGGAGATAGTGAATTGGTGCTCAATCAGGTGAGAGGCTTGAATTCTGTAAAAAAATGATTTCTTGAAGTTATAGAAATCTAGAGTATCAAATATTCTAGTTGACTTTGATGCATTTAATCTGATTTCTGTACCAAGAAATAAAAACCAGCATGCTGATAGGTTAGCTGCCATTGGTGCTCAGGTTATTTTTTATAAAAATAAAGGTGTAGATTTTGATCAATCCCATATTCAGATTTTTGTTCGGCCATCTATCCTAGATAATGACCTTAATTGGAAAATTTTCAATACTGATGAGAAGATATTAAGCTTTATGATGGACATAGATGGATTTGTAGCTTCCAAGGACAGCCAAATAAAACATCAATTTGAAGACCAGATCATACAATTGAAGTCCAACAAGCTTCCTAAGGGACTAGGCATCTTGGAGTCCCTCTTTAACTCTGATGATCAGTTTAAAAGGAATAAAACCAGTATGTTGATCAAAGAGGATCACTATGAGGAGCTGAAAATATTGAGAGATAAGTATTTAAAGGTTGGTAAAGTCAACTCCCCTCAAGAGAAGGAACTACTTATTGCTTTATTTAAAGAGTTCAATGATTTCTTTACATGGGATTAGGCTGATTTAAAAGGGTTTGACCCTTAATTAACCCAATACACCATTGAATTAGATACCAATTCAAGGTCAATCAGGCAAAGGAAAAGGCCAATTAACCCCAAGTTAGAGCCCTTGATTCTCAAAGAGCTCAATAAATTGCTAGATAGTGGTATCATCTTTCCGATCAAGCATACATCTTGGGTTTCAAATCTAGTCCCTATAAGGAAGAAAAATGGAGAGATTAGATTATGTGTAGAATTTAGAGACCTCAATAGGAAATCTCTAAAAGATAGACACCCTCTTCTATCCATGGAACAAATTTTACAATATGTCTCTGGTTCTAAATTTTTTTCTCTTCTTGATGGTTATTCTAGCTATAACCAAGTACTAGTGAGGGATGAAGATCAATTCAAAAATGCTTTTACTACTAAATGGGGAACAATGGAATATAGGATAATTCCATTTGGATGATGTTTTGCTTCAAGATACTCCTATCCTTAATGATCAACCAGCAAGTTGGTTGACTGATATGGGCAGATTTCTTCAGACTAGACAATGCTAGATTGACCTTAGTAAAGGAAAAAGAAGGTAATTTAGATTGCAAAATGTTCCTTATGATTTTATAAATGGTATGATTTATAGAAAAGATGCGTTGATGCTCCTGATCAAAACAAAATTTTATCTGAATTCCATGATGGAGCATGTGGAGGGCATTTCAATCCTAAAACTATAGCATGGAAAATATTAAGGGGAGGATATTATTGGCCTAATCTATTCAAAGATGCCCATACATGGGCAAGATAAAGTAAAAAATGGGCATTATTTACAGGAAAACAAAGGCTAGCAACATTGCCACTAAATCCCATCATTGTTGAACAACCATTTATCAAGTGGGGAGTAGATTTCATAGGTCTAATTCACCCCAATTCTAGTACAGGTCACAAGTGGATCTTAACTGCCATAGACTACTTTAAAAGATGGACTGAGGCCATTGCATTAAAGGAATCAATAAGATCTGATGTTCTCAGCTTTTATGAAGACATTATAGCCAGGTTTGGAGTACCTCACTAAATTATTTTAGATAATGCAATGTCTTTTGTTGGTTCTAGAATAAAAGAATGGGCTGTTAAAAATGGGATATGTTTGAACACATCATCTAATTATTACCCTCAAGGTAACGGTCTTGTTGAGTCTACTAACAAGAACCTGATAAGGATTATCAAAAGGACTCTACAGGAAATAAGAGGGATTGGCATACTAATCTAAATGCAGCTTTGTGGTTGGATATAATTACACCAAAGAAGATCACTTGAAGCTCACCTTATTTATTGGTTTACGATAAAGAGGCAAGGTTACCTATTTCTACCAAGTTTCCAGCCATGCAATTGGCTGATCAAATGTTGTTGCTTGAAGAAGAGGATCCTTTTAAGTTGAGGTATGCTAGATTATTTCAGCTAGAGGAGAAAGGAGCACATCTTTGAGGAATAGTGAGCTAAGGTAGATCAGACTAAGAAAGATTTTGATAAAAAGGCAACTCCTAAAGAGTTCAAATAAGGTGACCTAGTTTTGAAATGGGATGTACTAAAGAGCAGACTAGAGCAGCATGATAAATTTGATAATTTTTGGTCAGGCCCATTTGTCATTATTGAATGTAAAGAGAACAATGCTTTTCAGTTGTCTACCACAGATGGAGAAATATTTCCTATCCCACTCAATAGGATCTTCCTCAAGATCTTTTTTGAGGGTTGGTACTTTCAGCTTAGATTTATTTTCAATAAGTGATGTCAAGCACTAGGGCTCTTTAGTTTTCATTTTCAATAAAGTGCCTTCTTGGCTCAAGGTCATAGTTTGGTTGCATGAGTCCTAGGTCTAGGTTGCATTTATTTTTCAATAAGGCTGGTTTGGTTTCCTAAGTTGTTCCTCTTTTTCCCTAGGGATAAGGTCTAAGTTCATGTATGCAGACAGACATCCAATAGAGGTCACCAGAATTGTTACCCTAATTTTACACATTTGTAATCTAACAAGCATAAACACAAAAAATTGCATAAATATACATCTCTTCAACATTTCTTTTCAAAAGATCATAAAAAATATCTTACTATTGCATTCATACTATCAGAAAATCATATTCTAAGTATTGATCATGTTCAAAATTCAAAATTTCATACATTGATCATTACATTGTGCATTCAAACTAAATGTAGTATGCAAATAATGTTTCCATGTTACATCTTTTGGATTCAGAAATTTGAAGATAATTTCAGAAAAGAAAGCATGACAGAAGCATGAGTAGGGGTCCATGCATTGCCTTGTAGAGTGTCTGCATTTGATGCTGGTTTTTTCCTCTATCTAGTCTTCATAGTGTCTTTTGTCCATCCTGGTGTCAGCTCTGCATATTAGTTTTTAGGTCCTGTCCTGCATCATGAAGAGAAAAGAGATATTAGATCCAATTAGATCTAAGGAATATATGAACCAAAACAACATACATCAATCAAAATTTTAAAGCTGAACATTTACTAATAACATCAATAGAACAACAAGATATACCTCAGCATCAACTGAACAAAAAATATCAAAGGGACATATCTTTATGAAACCTCTTTGATGCAGGAGCTTCAGAGGGTCATAACTTTTGACTCGGATGTGGGTTTTGGTTGAAAGTTTATAGGCGGATTCGCGAGTTAGAAGAAATGCTCTAAGTTGACAAGTGTTATACATATGAGTACTATGGAGCCTATGGATTGTTATTGGAATTATTGGACTGGAGGATTTGGCATTGATAAAAATTTATTCTCCCATGCTTTCTGGGTGGCTATTTCCAACTGGTCGAACTTAGTTGAGAAGGTTAACTTTTGAAAGAAACTTCTCAAAACTGTGCAAAGTGAACAAAGTTTGGATTTGAAGATTTACATCATGGGTGGTGATCTCAAAAGGGAGGAACCTTCTGATTGTAACAATCTCCAAGGCAAAGATATGAGCATGGTTTGGCATAAACTGAGGAAGGGAGGTGTCACCCCATTTCTGGAAAAGCTCCATGGGTTTGATAAAACTATGACCCATAAGTTTTTTAAAGGATGGAAAAGAAAGACCATTACAATGGATGGAAAGACCATCAACCTTTTGGTTGAGCTTATTGCCTAGGTGATGGGTATACCCAAAAAGGGTTTAAATATCTATAGAAATAGGAAAATCTCTGATATGGTGGTTAAAAAGTTTCCCAAATCAGAGAAGGAGAATAAGTATTTCTAAGATGCCGAAGGCAATGGGTATATTGATATCAACAAGGTAAAGGAAATTTGGCACAACATCCTCCTAGTAACTATGGAATATTTTACACTCAATGGGTGGTTCACATGGGTGCAGTTCCACCATTTCATGTTTCTCAATCACTTCAGATACAAGGATACCATTAAAATCCCCTTTTATTTAACATAGATCACTTATTAAAAGCTAAAAGGAGCATAAGGAGAAGGCTCAGAAGGCCATCTTGCATGAAGGGTTGATTTTTTTGATTTATGAATATATAAGGGATTCCATCCCTAACCCTACTGTCAAAATGCCCATCAAGGGCAAGGAGAAATAGATAGTTGAGGCTAGTCCAGAGAAAAGTTCTAAGAAGTAGAGGTTTGTGAAGATGGAAGCTATAGAGAGTAGCCATGATGATGATAGTGGTAGAGAGGACCCAAAGGAAGTATAAAACTATGATTCTCATAATGAGAAAAACCCTAATGAGAAAGATGAAGATACTGAGGAATCTGATGACAATATCGAGCCTCAAGACAAGGGTGAGGAAGAGAACAGGGAATTTGAGGAGACTAGAAAAAATGTTGAGCAGAAGAATGAGATTGATGATATCATCTCTAAAGATTCCCATAACAAGGATGTTGAAACCCAGAACAGGGAGGTTGAGGTCGACGAGAAGAACAAGAAAGATGATATTTTGGCTGAGGAGTAGTATAAAGAAAAAGAGAAGATGGGTAGCATGGAGGAGGAAGAATATGTCAATGAGTTAAGGGATAATAAGAATTCTCAAGACATGTTGCTACAAAATCCCCAAAATGTTAATGATTTTATTGATACAAAAATTCACTACGCGGAGAAGACTATTCCTCAGAGGAAATTTCAAGATGAGAAAGTTCCCATTCTAGATGAGTTTGTTGAGGGCATGAGACACAATATATAGGTATCTCAAGACACCGAGGATTAATCCAAAGAGGATAACACAGACACAAGGGAGAGAAGAGTTAGAGAATCCTTTATCAGATTGGTCTTTGAAGACTTTGACAATAAGGAGGAAGTTACTATTGGGGCTCTTCAAATGGCCAAGGCTCAAGCTCTATATTATTTGAGATACAATAAGTGGTTCTTTTAGGAGATAAAGAGGCTCTTCCTCAAATGCAGGAAGTTGGAAGCTACAAATGCCATCCTTCAGGATAAGCAAGAAAAAGGCCTCAATGAGGGGAGCTTGACCCAAAATTTGAACATCACCCTAGATGATATGTAGAACATGATAAACAAAATGGAGAGCACTATCATGGACATCCTTAAGTATAGTGAGGATAGTATGTTAGATTCCAACAGAAATCTGAAAATCTTGATTAATTTGTTGGAAGGTGGCTTAGGAGAGTATGATGAGTAGAACAATGATGCTGAGGTTTCTATGGGTGGTCCAAGTTCTAGAACTAGGGATAGAAGAAAGAAGAAGTCTCTAGCTGTGAATAAGAATGTGGAAGAGTTGAAAAGTAGTATCATGAGCCAAAATGAAATTCAGGCCAGAATGGATGAAACCATGGAGGAGAAAACTGGTATTCTGTACTCTGCCAGCTGATCTGGTGCTTAGGCTATTTTTTTGTTTTTAGAGGTGGTTTTTTGGTTTGTTTATGGTTTTTGATGCCCTTCCGTGGGCTATTCACTATGGGCATTCTTTTTTTGGCTAATTCTACTTCTTCCTATCTTTTTCTTCATGCTTTGTAAATTGTTTTGGGTCCCCTTCAAAACCTATTTTTACCAGTGATCAAAACATGAAAGTTACAAACTAAAATAAATTTATAATTAGGATATCCCTAAATTAGGATAAGAAAAGGAGATGTATGAAAGACAATAGTTAAACTAAGAAAAAAAAAGTGGTTGATGTTACTAAATTTGGCTTATGTAACATTCTTCCAACCTTCATGTTACCAATGAATATGGTATGGTTCATGTTACTATTCAGCTTATGTAATTTTATTCCAACCTTCATGTTATCAATGAATATGGTATTGAGGCCTTTTGATGGCTTAATTTTTTCCCCCTTAAGATATATTGATTTTGAATATAATATACGAAGAGTTTCTCTCACATGTAAAGAAAGTGTTTAATATAATTTTTTAAGAGAACTAGCTCTGTGTAAATGACAAAATTATGAGTTTACCAAAACCTGGCATTGGGTCATTTGGTTATCAATGGAGAGTTGTGTATAGGCCTCTCCCAAGTGGAATTTATTTTAAAGTGATCAAATTCTAATACTAGTTATCACACAATGAGTCTTGCTGAAGCAAACCAATTACAAATCAATTATTCTAGATTGTTTTGAAAGTTCTTTTTGTACATGGTAACCCCATTTCTTTCTTTAATGGACCTTGAATTTTTTTTATTAAGGTAGTAAAAACATAAATCTAATTCTTTCTAACAAAGCCTAAGCATGGCTCCAATTCATGCACTTTAAACTATTTGGAAACTTTTCAAAGTTGGAATGGATGGATGATAGTGGGGGCCAATCTATGAAATCTCATCACTGTATCTTACTATTTCAATATTAAGTTGTCTCCATCATTGATGTGGTAACAAATTTACTCTTTTTTTCTATCTCTTTCTTCAGTTCATCATTAGTTATGCCATCATTGTATCTTTTTAGAAACTCCATAATTCTGTTCAAGAATGGCTTGTTTTTATTTTTGTTGAATGACCATGTCCACCCATACACCACCTATATTGAACTGACCCTAATAGTACCATCCTCTTGTATCTTCATAACCTTATGCCTAGAAATATCCCTGCTAACACTAACCTACAATGCAATACTATAATACATAGCGATTGTAACTTCCAACCTCTTTATACCATGAAACTTTTCTTCATATCTTATTGATGAGACTATAAATGTTCTTCTTTATTCTATTGGTTATGACACTTAACTCTATATTTATAATGTAATTCCAATGTACATTTCTCAACTTCACCTTAATTCCATTGAGCATTATGGTAAATATTTTTTTCCTCCATAAACTGGATTAGCGGGAATTTCTATTAATTCTCAAAATCATTTACATGTTTTATAAGATAATGAAACCATTCTATGTTCATCTACTACATAAAATTTGTATCCCTATTAGTGATTGTATATTTCCATACATAATTATATATTTCCAGAGGAGGAAAAATCAACTGAATAACTATCTAGTTGTACTATACTTACATAATGAAATTTTGATCATCCATCTGCACATATCCAAACTAGCCTATTTCTACTATCAAGTTAGCGTGAGTGACATAGCCTAAACTCTACACCTATACGTAGGTTATACAGTCCGTTGCATATATGAGTTCTCTTGCCACTTGGGTTCTCTTGACACTTGCACTTCATAAAAATCATTTAGCACTTCATGGACATAAATAAAATAATTATGACATGCTCCTTGCAATATCCATAGTGGTAAGCTTGCATTGATAGTGTTAGCATTGTTAGTAATTGCATGTATTTTGTTATATTCTTCTTAACCTTATTTTGTTGGTTTTTGTTTAAACTTATTTTGGTCTTCTATCTACAAATAAAAATCATCGTTAGAAATATCTGTGCAAACCCTAATTTTTCATTGTTAAAAATACAAAATCACCAAATTATTATAAGAGCACTAACATAGAAATGATCAACAATAATGGTTAGCAATATCTATGCAAACCCTTATTTTTCATGGTTAAAAATATAAAATCACAAAATTAATATAAGATCACTTGCATAGAAATGATCAACAATCAATCATGGTTAGAAATGCCTATGCAAACCCTTATTTTTCATGATTGAAAATACAAAATCTTGAAATTAATGTAAGAGCACTAGCACAAAAATTCTTCTGGAAGTAGCCAAAATGATTTTTTTTTTTTTGAAATAATTCATTATTAGTAGTATCCTCTAGGTGATAGCAGATTTCACCATCTTCAATTTCTGAACTATAAGACACAGGTGAAGTATGAAAAGAACCCACAAAACAAACATCTTTATAAATTTCTTGTCTCTAAAATATTGTTTTGGAGTAGGTTTTTAAAAAGAAATATCGGTCTTCAAAATACATGGCCCACAAATAAAAAAATATATCAAAACAGAACACTTACGAAATGGACCGATCCCAAGAAATATGAAATTTTGATTATTTGAGTAAAATAACAAGCAAATGCAATATCTTGGTAACAATTTTTAGTCGCTACAATTACTATTTCACAACCAATACTCTTGCAATACATTTAAATACTAGAGGATTCTATAAATTACTTAAGTATCTTCTAGAAAACCCTCTAAGGAAATGATCATGCCAGACTGCTATAGAAATCCCATTGTCCAAAAATTTGGAGAGGGAAAATTAAACATTTCTCAGTGGAAAATACAAGTAAAGGAAATTTATAAGCTTCAGTTCCAATCCATAATGGCACATAGATATTTGATTTGTGTGTGAAAATCCACCAAGAAACATTGGAAAGAGATTTGGATGCATATAGATAGGAAACACAATATAATGTATCTAGCCAATACTGTGTTACACATATACTTGTTGTTTCTCTAGTAATGGAATGAGGCATGATATTAATGGGAATGAAATTTATATATTGTGACTAATACAAGAGCTTTGGACTAGAAATGTTAGAGATCAATTAGTATCATCTCAAATATAAGTCAAATTTTTTTTACACGGTTGTTTCCAATCTTGTTCTATAAACTACATTTTAGAAAAAAAACATAGCCTCCTGTTCCTAACAATATAGCATGTTTAATAAACTGCATTCCATACATATGTCCAACTAATTGAATTTTGGAAAACAAATTACAAACACCTTTCTTTCCAAGGTTCATCAAAAACTCCCCGAGGGTTGCACTATGTTTTGCAAAATATTTTGATCCTAACAATAACATAGTTGTAATGCATTCACTATGATGTTCTGCTTGTTCTTGATCAATACCAATGTGAAAGTAGCTTGTAAGCATTTTATTGATAGATAAACTGATCATACCTTAATAGAATGTGCATAACATGTGAATCAAATAGAATCCTTTAATTACTCAATCAAGTTCTTTTTTCCTCCATTATGATCCCATAAACCAAGGTAAGGAGATATCTTACACATCACCACCAACCAAAAATCAATAAAAATAAATTATAGATATCAGATAAATACAAACCTTGGTTGAATAATTGCAAATGTTGTCTAGGCATGACACACCTTTGAATATTGTACTCAATAAAGGATATTGTCTTTAATAGATTGCACAAATAAATATTACAAGAGGCATATCCATCTCCAAGGCTTCTTATTTTAAGTCTTTTTTCATGTCTTCAATTTGTCATCTGCATGATAGATTAACAGTTTTACATGTTGAATCATTAAAAAAAATTACCTTAACAAATATATAAACTCTCTTACACTAAGAAGGTAGGAAAAGATTTAACTCCTAAATCATATGCTAATTTGTTTCCTAGTAATTAAGCATGCTTATGAGTATTATTATAAGAAAGAAAATGTAACACTAAATTTGGCCATTATAATGATGTCCACTACTTATGCAATATTTTTAGAATGGACTTTGAATGGCCATCATAAGCTATAGTTGTATTCCATTATGATTTTATAAGATTATCCCATACAACTAGACATGAACCTTGAAAGGTATTATCAACATGTGTCCCACTCTCTCATGTATTGTACAGTGCATATAACATCTTGACCTAATTTTTCAACCTCTTTGGCTCTAATAGATCTGTATTAAAAAGGTTTTCTCTATGTAACATTTATATTGTCCTAGAATTTCCCATATTTTATAAGGCCTATAGTATCTACACATGATTTTCTATAACTTTTTCACATTAAGAGATCTATGTTGGAAAGAAAATAATCAAAAGAAAATAGAGTATGTTTTGTAAAATAGGAAAACACACCCCAAATGGTGTGAAATGTTTTGTATGTTGTATAGTAACATTTATTGTTAAGTGTAATCATTTAAACCATAATGTTTTATTTTCTATATTTCCAAAGCTTGAAAATTACATCAATATTTAACCTTTTTCCTCCACACAACAGTCCTGATAAATCCCCATAAATCTAACTTTTACTGCTAATCCTGAGCATGACACCTACTAAAGGAGACTAAGCATGAAAATGTATATCCCATTTTCTATAACTTTTTCACATTAAGAGATCTATGTTAGAAAAGAAGTAATCAAATAAAATAGAGTCATGTTTCTAAATCTATCACTTAATCAATATTAGTCATGCTAACACTTATGTCTTGCACCAAACTAAAATTCTCCTTTAGTTTCTTATCCTCTCCTCAATGAAATTGGAAACAAACCCCAAATGGTGTGAAATGTTTTTGATTGCAGGGAAAAACAGGTTTTGAATGGGGACCCAAAACCCCTTACAAGATAGAATAAAAGTTTAAACATTGAAGCCCTCCAAAAAGAGGTAGGACTAGAAACCAGTACGCTAAAGCCAAAACTAATGACAAAAAACCTGGAAAAAAATCAAAAGCCAGAGACCAGGAAAAAAAAAACCACCAGAACCAGAAACCAGAGCCCTAGACAAGCTCCTTACAAGCCTTGTCAGCATCCTTCTTCACTTCAGATATCTTCTTTATCGCTGCATTGAACTCTGAGAGTTCCTGGATCCTTTCATGAATTTTCTTCCTTCTTGCTGATCTAGTGCATTTTATGGGGCCATCATCTTCCAGGTTCTCAGTGATATCCTTTGGTTTTTTACTGGGGGATCTAGTATCCAGCTTAGCCTTAATGGTCAGGAAATAATCCATGGCCGAACCCATAAATTTGTTGTAGTCTTGCATGTGTTTTTTCATGGTATTCTCCATGGTTTCCATTCTGGCTTGTAACTGCTGCACATTTTTGTCCTCATCATTAGTAACCTTGTCCACCATAGTTTTAGGGCCAGACTCCAACTAAGTCTACAGAGAGTCCATCTTAGTAGCAATAGAACGATGCTTAAGGTTTAAATTCTTGATCTCCTGGAACACCCATTTAATTAACCGAAAGGAGTACATGGAAGCAACTTTGGCCATTTGGAGAACCCCAAAGGGGGGATCGATCTTATCATCCATGTCTTCCCTCAGTAATTGAACATTCCTTTCCTGCAAGTCCACCATTTTGATGAAAGGGATGTTCTAAGAGTTATTAGGGGCATTGTCTGTCTCCCTCTCTAGTAAAGTCAACTCCTTAGCAGGGGAAGTATTCTACACCTCCGTCGCATCCTTCTGAGTATCCTTATCACAATCCATAACTACTTCAAGCTTCAGAGATATAGGCATGTCGTGGTCTTCAGAACTGTCTTACTCAACCAGAATTGGCACTTTCTAACCTCCTACATCCTCTTCCTTCTTCTTATCCTCTTTGTTCTTCTTGCTACCCAAGGTTTTTCCCTTGTCCATAGAGCTCATAACCTCTTCATCTGTGTTATCATTCTCCTCCGAAGCTGAATTCAAGATTGAGGAAGAAGAATAACTATCTTCCCCAGTGGAATCAACCATATTATCATAGCCTTCCACACTGTCAGTAGAGGTGTCCGTATCCATGGTAGTCTCCTTATCCTTCTTTAATTTTTTACCAGTCAAACTCTTATCTTTCACATTCACATCCCTAATTCTCTTTTTACTTGAACCAGATTTAGACGGGGTTATGACAGGGCTAACACTAGCCATCTTCTTTATGTGTTCTACAATTAAAAGAATCAACCCGTAATGAAGAATGGGTTTCTTCTCTTTCTTCTTGTGCTAGGAAATGCTTAAACGGAGAGATTGCAAAATATAGAAAGGTAGGGAAACCCTAATTTTATGCCGAAAATGACAAAGCAAAAAAAAAGTGGTAAGAATGGGCTCTTTTAAACCTACCATCCAGGGTTACATACTCCATGACCGCCATCATAATAGTAGCCTAGATTTCTTTGAACAATGCCACATCATAGCATCCTCCAGACTCTTTCACAAGGTTTTTTTTCTCCTCCTTACTCTTGGGAAAGCGTCAAATGGCCTTTCGTGAAACCTTACTATCCCAGAAGAATTTGATGCCCTTCATGCTAAGCCCAAAAATCTCAGTAATGAAATCCTCCTTGATGTTCACAGTGATTCCCGCTATGGTAACAACTCCATTTTTCTAGGAATCAAAAAATAATTTGGTAGCACTGTCTTTCGCCCCATGCAATCTTTCCATGTAGGTGGTAAGACCCCCCTTCTCAAGAATATCCCAACCTTCCAAAAATTTTCTCCATTTGACACAGACCTTCAGCTCTTTGTGGTTAAGCCCACCTCCCATGATATCACAGCTCACAGAGATAGTAAAAATCGTAGAGAGAATCCAACTGTTACAAAAACTGGTAACATTGAAATTAACAAGGGTTAACTTGTGTCTATAATTAGAGTTCTTGGGAAAGATACCACTTTCTGTCCTCATTTTCCTCTGATTTTTTGAAATGTGTCTAATCATCATAGCTTCTCAAGATATGCCCAATCAACCCTCTTGCTTTGAGGTCTGTCGAAGGCCAACTTGGCTTTGATATCGACAGTCAAATTTTTATAATCATGCACAATCACAATGTCCCTGGCTTTAATTTCAAAATTGGCCAACTCATCTGTTGTACCATTTGCTTCCCTATAGGCATGAGAAATAATGACTTGATTAAAGGAATTAATTATGACCCTAGCCTCCTCGATGATCTCCTTAATTGTCCATGATGGCTTTGTCTTGTCACTAATACATTTTAAAATATTGAGTGAGTCACCCTTGATCTACACCTTCTGTGCCATGTGTTTCTTGACAAGTTTTAGCGTCTGAAGAAGGGCCATGGTGTGAAATGTTTTGTATGTTGTATAGGAACATTTATTGTTAAGTGCAACCATTTGAGCTACAATGTTATGTTTTCTATATTTCTAAAGCTTGAAAATTACATCAATATTTAACCTTGTTCCTCCACACAATACTCCAAATCAACCCGCATAAATTAACTTTTATGGTTAATCTAAGCACGATCCCTATTAAAGGAGACTGAGCGTGAAAATGTATAACCGATTATAATTCTAGTTTAGAAAAACCACTTTTATAAAATTAATTATAGCTTTACAAATTACAAAATTGAATAAACCATATGAAGAAATAAAATATTGAATTATGCAGAAAACTTGAAAAAATAAAATAATAAAAAAACAACTGCAATTCTTACAAAATACTTGTAAGCCAAAATCGGATACACTGTAGCTTTGAAATGGAATGAAACCAAATTTTTTTTTTTAATAATCTTAGATATTTTCCTTCTATGGTAAGATGTCATGAACTGTTGACATTGCACAAATGTGAAGCAAGGAAAGGAGTAGCCCAATTTTGCACAGATGCAATTTACTTGGAAAATCAAATAACTGTATCTCAAAATCTACATATTTAGTACAATCTTAACATTATTTTTGAAATGATGTCAAGCAATGTTTCACATCGAAGTATCCAATTCAAATCGCTAAATCTTTATTTTTTTTTTTGGAAAAAGTTATGTAGTGCCAGAATATAAATGTATGCTTGTATATTCAATACACCACACACAAATATCTATGTATGCTCCAATAATCACATTTTTTTTATCAATGGATAAAAAAAGAGATCTAATAATATAAACACTCTGAAATCAAACCAGAACAATGTTGAAATAAAAATTATAGAGGCTAGAATTTGAGTACACGTAAAGATAGTATACTTCATTTATTTAATAATATCTAAATTGAAAGAGGGTCTAAATTAAGGAATCCATATCAATATAGTAGCATCAAACGACGATACTAGGAAAACTAAAATAACATATTATAACCAAATGCATCAAACAGTGTAATATCTGATCACATCGTATGGATAGCTACGTCACAAAATAGACTAGTAATTGCACTTTGGTTTGAAATGGGCATGCTAAATAGGTGTAGAAGGTCAATTAAAAAGAATTTTGATATTTTTTCATACATTTGTGAAGTACATTAGGAAAATTGGTTGCCGTGATTTTTTTGCAAAAAGGGTATCAATACAGAAGTGATAACACACTCATCCAAACATAATTGAAACAAAACATTTGAAATGAGAAGATAATTATGCTCTATTATGAACAAGCCTATGTTATATTTTCAATAGGGAGAGAGAGGGCGACGGGTCAGAAATGAGAGATAAAAGAACGATATGGACATGAAGATGGGACAAAGAGAGTGGTATAGAGAGATGGGTAGAGAGTCAAGGAGGGTGAAAGATAGAGAATTAGAGATAAAAATGAAGATTGAGAGAGATACAAAATTAAGGAGGATGAAATAAAGAATGCATTATTCTATTGTTTTTATTTTTTATTTTTATATTGCTAATTTATATTATTATTATACTATTAATATTACCCTCTCTTTCTTCTCCCCTTTTCTTTTCTCTCTCTTTTTGCATCTCTATGTCTTATTTCTAACTCCCCCACCTTCTCTATTCCTCTCTATTTTCTCTATATTTGACTCTATCCCTTTTTATATATTACAAACATATTAACATTAATTAGAAGATGAAATAAATAATAAAAATTTAACAAAATGAGTCCTTCTCCAACATAAAAAATGGAGCAGAAATCAATGACTATGATTAGGGGTTCCAAGGAGACACACCCAACTGCAAAGGCAACACCTGGTTGCTTGTGAGTGTTAGGTATTATGAGAGAGATTTGGAGGGTAAAGGTAAATAAACAAAGAGTGACATCAAATAGAATGCTAATAAAACATCCTAAGGTGGTCTACAAAAATAGTCTCTTAGGGTTTGGTGACAACAACAATGGTGGTAATCACCATGAGTGTGATACAATATTCATGCAAATGACTACCACTAGACAGTGGCCAATGTTGATGTGAATGCAAAAAAAGGCTCTGCAAAGACTTATGGTAATGGGCACAAGAAAGGGTGGCCCTTTTCTTAGGGAAAAAGATAGAACAACTATATACTTGATGTAATTTTTATGGAGAAGGGTTCTTATTCCAATATTGATGGAGACTCTTTGATTCAGAGAATGTAGGTGGCTAATTTCAAGGGGTTTGAAATTGGTATAATGAAATCATCTTTCGCTAATGTTTTTCCCTCTAGATTTTGTTATGAATGCAAATTTTCTACTGAGTTGTTTGGACATAATGAGAATTGTCATATTTTTAGCAAAAAAGAGAAGGTGTGCAAATAGATGAGGAGGTCCTAAGATTGAACAAAAAGGAAAATGAGTTTCTAATGGGTATAAGATCAGGTGGTGGAGGAGGAGTTTAAGCTTCCTAAAACTAACTTACAATGTCAGGTAATATATGTCTCAGTGGATTGGTCTAAAGAGGTTGATAAAGAAGTGAGTTACATTGTGAGAGTTTTTTCGAAGCTTGTCTTGATTAGATGATTCAAAGGTCATTGGCCAATTTTGTGTGTTGTTCATTAAGTGGATTTTTGAAAAATGGGAACCCATTTTTTAGGTGTGTGTTCAAAAGTACCCAAATGACCATTGGGTCATTTGTTTTTTTTTAAATGTCAAATATGGGAAAAAGATCCTTTGTGCCACTTTTGGAGCTGGGAAGATAATTATGCTTTGATGCTAAAATCTTGACATTCATCTTTCAATCCAGTTTGAGAATTTGTTGGCCAAATTTCTCTTTGGGTGACACTTCTTAATCTCTCACTTTGTTTCTATTTTGATTCTTATTTTTAGGCTATAGGGAATTCCTTAGGTAGCTTCTTAGCAATGGATGTATATAAAGAGCTCCCAGAAAAGATTTTGATTAAACCCTAAAATGGTTGTTGGAGGAAAACTTTGGAGTATGAGTGGATCTTCTTTAGATGTAGGAGATGCTTCCAGACTGGGCACATTTCTCCTCAATGTAGTAAAAATAGAATAGACAAATTTGAAACATCGTGGAAAGAAGTTTCTCCCCATCATATGTGTGTGAAATGTGGAAGCTTACATGCATGTGAACCATTTGATGTAATACCTCAACTAAATGTCACCTCAATGTTCCAAAATGAAATGCTTGTATCAGAAAGGCTTTAGAATAAAACAATTAGTTATTAGAAAGGCTTTTAGAATAAAACAACCAAACGCAAGTGACATGTTTTATAGAATATTTCAAAAATGTATCATCCCATAAAGTGTTTGTGTAAGACAGCAGAATTGGTGTCTCCCAGCCACTCCATGATGGAAGCTTTGAGGTATTGTGAGAAAAGACAAAGCATGGGAAATGTTCGATAGAGTTCCTTAATGACCCAAACCACGGTGCTTCATGGAAATAAACATGTTCTGAACCAAATCCCAAAGAAACATCCTATGATACCCGATGGTGACTAAAACACTTGCTAAGTTATTTAATCGTAGCTGTAAAACTTTCTTCTCTGTACTTAATATAATTCTTGAGACAGTGCACAATATGGCAGCAAACACATGGCATAAAAATTGTTTGTTAAAAGGCCCATTTATGTACATGTAGTGATAAAAAAAAGTAATGAAGACAAATGTATGGCTTGATATGATATGTAATGATAAAGTCGGAGAAGCATAAAATATCTGAACTGTCTGATATCTTTAAGGTGGATTGAGTGATGTTTTTTTCAAAGGATATCATTATGTTGGTCTGGTCAATAAAACATTCAAATCTGATATCAGAGGCATCACATCCGCGTTTCCTAGAATCTATGAAAAAATGGGCAAGCTGTGCCATTGATAGAGTGTGAAAGATATCTAAAGGGAGGAGGTAGATTTTAAATTATTGTCAAGAATATCAGTAATTCAATGTTGGCTAGAATGAAATATAAATATAAGAAGTATGATTATGCTCCAATTTTGAAGTGCACCCTTCCCGAGATAACTAACACAATATTGGGACATGTCAGTCTACCAAAATTCTAGAAATCAATGGAAACACAAGAGAATGCATCTCTTATAACCTTATATATGTTAACTAGTGGCTTGGCATGCGCAGGTGGTCGTCCAGTGTCCGTATAGTATCCAGAACTGGTTTTGGAATGTGTCAAGGCATATAATCCAGATACACGGGAGGTGATAGCAATAGACAACAAGATAGTTGCGAGGTTGGACCCAGTATCTATAGAAATTGCGCTCTAATTACCAATCAGATATCAGTATACTACTATTAGGAAGGAATATGTTGAGGAATACTTTATTAACAATAAGGACACTTGTCCTAACAAATTATCTAGAAATTGGCTTGTAGTAGCCAAAAAGGGTAAGTCACAATAGCTGAAAGTCATCAACCGGTCCTTATCGAAAGAGAATGTTTCCAATAAGGTGATTTTCATTAGCAGAATAATGGGAAATAAAGATTCACATGAATTCGATGGTTGGATGTTTTTTTTTATCATCATCATATGCAAAGGAAAACAATTCATGATTGGGCATAAATTATAAGTAATAATTTAGATAGCCAACCCATGAGACTTGAATAAAATCATTGTTTTTATATGATCTCATATCTCTTCTATGCCATCGCAGGGATGAAGAGTTGGCCAAGATTAAATGAACAAGGTATATATGATGATGCTGCAATAATTTATAATTATCACCCACAATTACAATTAGGATGGAAAATGATGCTTTTACAATGCTTACAACTCAGAGAACTCCAGGGCAATATTGGTTTCAAAATTTCACCTGATGCTGCAACAATGATTCAACAGTTTGGAAGTTACTTCATTCAATTCACAAAATTTACATACTTCAGGCTGGCGGATTATGATGAATGTCATTTTATGCTCCCAAAATTTGTGGATGACAAGTTGGCATTATTTGAAGTTTGTAGGAAAGTTAGCTAGATAAACAAAATTTGCAGGAATAAGAGGGTTTCCTATATCCAGTTTTCAATAGGTATTGGCCACTATACCTTTGAAACTAATGCAGATGCTAAGGACATGGGGAGGTCTATTGCTAAAATCAGTCACTACACTTATGAGTGATTCCCCTTTGAAAGTAAAGGATATGTTGTAAAGGAGTTACAACTTGGCTGCTCCAGATTCAATCATTTTCCTAGTATTGAGGATTTTTGGGAGGACTGCAAAAATGATTTTGAAGTTAGAAGGAGAGACTAGATGAAGCTCACTGTGAAATAAGTGATTGACTTCAAATTGGAATTGGATGTAGCTGGAATAGAGGATGATGAAGTGGATCTTGTTGATCCTTTTTATTGTTAAAAGATATAGTTTCTTCAACTGCCAACAATAGATTGGAAAGTACTATAATTAAGAAATTTAACTGAGAGAACTATTGTAATTATCAAGAGAACTGAAGAGTGGGTGAAGAAAAAGGTGATAGAAACTAGAACTACTCGGCCTTTAGGAAAAGGAGATCCTTCCATGAAGAAAAATGATACTCAAGGTACCCCTTTGTCTTCTTCAAAAGTCCCAAATCCTCCCTCTAATAAGATCTCTCAATAAATGCTATCAGGGAGCGATGGCAGTGATGAAGATCCTAATAAAGTACAAGATCTTATCAAAACATGTGAAGGAAACTTTCTAGTTAAGAAAAAGAGATCCAAAGCTAATATTAAAGCACCAATAATAATTTTAGAAGGTGTAGGGAAAGATGGTAACACAGCAATACCAGAACCTTTAGTTGGAAAGGATCAACAAATTCCTAACATTCCATCACCTATCATTATGACATATCATCCTCATGAAGCTTTAATTCCATCTAAAATAGAAATGATAGACATTACTCAGGATGAAGAACAAAAGCCGTCAATCTCCAATCTGGAGATGTCCCTAAATCCACCGTTCATTAGTACAAATGAATCTTTGCAACTTCCTTCTTCATCTTGGTTACAGAATAATTCATAGAAGAAGAAAATGGTAAAGGATGTTATAATTGTTCCTCATGTAAATAAAGCTTCAAGTATCCTCTAGAAATCAACAAAAGTTAAGAAAGTTAAACTCATGTCAATATTTGCAGTTGATGCAACGTCAAGAAATCTGTGTTGAAGTAGCTAGACAAATTACAGATAAGAGTGTCGATGAGATCAGCATAAGTGACTTGAACATTAACAGGATAGACCTTGGACCACCGTCATTAGATGGAGTTTTTCAGAACTCTGAGATATCTGCTACCCAACTATTACAAAGAGATAAGACAGGTTATCAGAGGAGCATATCAAAAATCAAGTACACATTTTGGTGTCATATATTAATTATGAATCTGATTTATCAAATACATCCTTAATTGCAACTATTGCATCAGCCCTTGCAGGTGTAGACGGAGTCCTTGAGAAGAGAGTTGTTGAGAACTTACACAAGTACTAGTCTCACAGTAGACTGATAGAAGCATGGATTGATGAAATGAAGAAAGAGGCTTTAGATTTCATGATTAATGTGAAAGATATTTATGAAAAGATTATTTTCCAAGAACAAGAAATGACAAAAGAACTAGAGATGACTTAAGAACAAAAAGTGGTTCAACAAATGTCAAAATTTGAAATAAATACTTTCACTATCTGAGAGGAAAAGCAGTCAAATATACAGTGCAAGAGCATAAACAGGAAAGTGATAAATATTAGCCAAAGTATGGGTGAATATAAAAATATGATATCAACCTGTGAGCGAATAAGAATAAAATTATTATAGGAGGTCATGATGATCATTATAGGTTCATCATCAGTAAAAAAATCTTCAACATATTTATTCTCAAGTTGCAGATATGTTCTCGGAAAGAATCAACTCATAAATAGAGAATAGACTACCTAATGCAGGTGCAATGAAGAAGATAAGTTTTGTTTCTGTCACTTTAGAAGGTTGTAATGTGCTAGCTTATTAGCATGAGTTAGCTAAAATACAAGACAAGTATGTTACTTCAAAGCTAAGGATGGATAATGTTTTTATTCCTATATATGAGCTCACGGGAGGATTCCTTAATGCATATATAGCTTACAAAGATAGATCTTTGAATCTACAAGTATATGTTGTGACCCATAAGACATTTTTCAAAAGTACAACATTACCACAACAATATTAATTTTGTACTTTTGTTTTTCTAGTTTTTTTGCTCATGTTTCTTTGTTCTTAGTTGTAGTTAATCAATTTTGGTCTTTCGATCAAAGTTAGTAAATTGACTATTTTTGCATATAAATTGCTAGGTTCTTAACCGCACTAAAAACGTACGAAAAGGAGTTAGTTATTAACTGAACCATAGGTAGTTAGAAAGATGCATGTCTATATAAGGAACATTTGAAGTTTGTAAAGGAGACTTTATTATCTCATTCTTAAGGAATTTGGGAGCAACAATGATATAGCTTCTTAAATTAATGCAAATTAATTTTTGGAAAGTGAATATAATTTTTTCATATGTTAATGTTATTCTCTGGTATTCTCGGTATGAGGATATAGTGATCTATTACGGATTTTTCTCCTTTTCATAAAGACATTCTGTCAAGATCTTTGATTTATGTTTGATAAACCTTCTTTTGGTATTTGAAGGATGTGTAAATGTTATAAAATCAAATTTGCATCAGTGGTTACTTACATGCATAGTCTTTAGTTTCCAGTGGTGATATTCAATAAGATAACATTTAAGCTCCTTGAAAGTGTTTGTATATTCGTTATTAGAAGATTTGAAATAAGTCTTTATTGACTTGTGTAAGTTCTATAATCTAAAATTGAATATAAAGCTAACGAGGGAGCTGCCCCTCTACAAGCAAAGGAAAGTCATATTCTTAGTGACCTATCCAACTATTGACAAATAGTTTGTCACTATTTCCATTGGGTGTAAAATACATAAATTTGTAAAAGTGACAGATCTCTTTACCACCAGGCGTCAAACAAGGTGCTAAGGTTAGAGATGAACAATGATAATGTTGTTCATGAAGAAAGGCTGAAGCAGAATCATATTGCATTAACATTGAAGGGTTGGATTTTAAAGGGGCTTGAGAAGCTGCAAGTGAGTGGGGAGGAGAGCTAGGTAGTAGTTGACCAGGCTTAAAAAGTTAATGTGTGGTTTAACTAAAGAACTCTCTAATGATGAGGCAATGGTATGGAGGAAGGAGGCTACAATGTCAGAAGATAAGAAGTTGAAGAAAGAAGGAAACTTCAATATCTCTAAATTTAATTTAAATGTATTATTATGTGTATTGTTTTTATCAATTAACAAATAATATATAACTAAAAATAAATGAATTTAATGTTTTATCAATTATCTAAATTATTTATATAATTAATATTTTATATAACTTAAAATTTGCTTATATAATTTCAATATTTACTATGCATTATTGTTTATTTAATTTGTTATATATTGTTGTTAATCTGAAACTATGTATAAAGTTAATCTAAAATTAATAATTTCAACAAAAATTATGTAAAAAACTAATATAAAATTATATAAATTAATATATTAATATAAAAACTATTTAATAACATATCAAAAATTACTATATACAAAATATAATTTACTAAAAGATCAATTATATTGATTCCATTTCAATTTACTTAATTTATAAAAGTGTATTCGAACAAGTCTATTCAAACATGAAGAATTAATTTATAATTTATGAATCTTGGAAGCCTTGATCAGGGGGGATTATGTCTTCTGAATATCTGTGCTTGCTACAAAACACATGATCTCCACTCTTCTACTATTTCGCCATCTTTATTATTTTCTTCTTTCTTTGGTACTTCTGCTTTTTTATTTGCTTCCTTCTTTGTTACCTTTGCTCTTTTAGCTTCTGCTTCACTCTCTTGTTTCTCCATATATTTTTTATAACACATAGAACACATATTCATATTCTCAGCAGTACCGAAAAACCCACATTTCTCACTGCAGAGCTTATTCTCTTCTGAAATCTTCAACTCTATGCCAAATCAAATTCCAGACGAAATACTCAATATTTGACTTCACTAAATTCATGTTTCTATTATTATATCTTCTCAATAATTTCCAATGGAGTACGAACCAACAAACACGTCGTTTCTCTATATTTGGCCGTCATCAAGCGAAAATCAATCATTTAATTT
This sequence comes from Thuja plicata, assembly GCA_018584345.1. Lineage (NCBI taxonomy): Eukaryota > Viridiplantae > Streptophyta > Pinopsida > Cupressales > Cupressaceae > Thuja > Thuja plicata. Next base: position 242,093 of record MU225309.1, read on the forward strand.
TCCATACAGAGTATTCTGGAAGGTGGAGATGGTCATAACTTGAATAATCTTGTGGTTGCAAGGATTACTTTATTTTAATATTTATTAGTTCATACCAGGAGACTAATTTTTTCATGTGATAAACCTATTTCATTATATTAGTTGATTTTCAATGTATTAGTTTAGAGTTGTGTTTCGTTGTCATGTAGACGTCACTAAAAATCTTCAATTCAAATTCAATTCAACGGTTCAGTGCACTAAATTGAATGACATGAGGACTGAATTTTGCGTCGAAATGGATAATAATGTGGGATTATCCAGGGATTCAATCAATCCAGAGTGTTAGAAAATACTATTTTTTTTTTTCCTTTTGGTCTTCCATTTTATTTTAGAAAATGCATCAATGTGGTTGAAAGGGTCATTTTCAAATTCGTTCTTGGCCTGAGAAGGAAGGAACGAATTTAACAACAATAGTAGTCTTTTGCTTTTCTTGTTGTCTTGATGCAATTTTTAAAGCCGTAGCTTCATAAGATAAAAACTATGTTGCAAAACATTACTTTGTTTATACATTTTCACGGGAGCATTTACTGAGCACTTTTTATTTTTAACACAAAATCCTACCACTGATCTGAAATCAATTTGGAATCAGCAAGTTTAGTTTAAAGAATGCTCTTCGTACCATTTTCCTTAATAAAAATTAGGTAACAATCGATTTATGTTGAAGGCAAATTCAACAACAATGTACTTTTTATTGATTTAAATGCTTTTACTACGGTTTGGATTTGAACTTGGCACATAATGTATAGTTTTTTTTTTTTTTGTTTTTTTTGCTAAAGAAGGGGTCGAAGTCTAATCCCGTGTCACTTTCCATCATATCCATTAATCAGGTGGCTTCTACAAGGACAACTCTAAATGTCTTGAAAATTGCCCTAATAATCCCTTCTCCAAATTGTTCAAAATCATTCTTCCAGTCGATACATGCTTGTATGAAAGATTGAGTCATGCCTTCTAGCAATTTCGGAGAAACTTTCTTCTCAAGGATGACCTTTAATGAGGCTTCTAGGAAATTTGGGTCAATGGGACCCAACATCTTGTTATTGAATTTCTTTAGAGCCTCATTTTTCTCAATTAATGACTTGATTTTCTCTTCATCCTTGTCCATGAAACCCAAACCATGTTTGAGTCCCATAGCTGCCAGAGTTTTACTTCCTTCCCTTGTAGGTTCCCCCAAATCAACCTCTTCAAAAGTATATTCCTTTGGGGTTACCTGTACTTGGGTGACACCAGTGGTCGGAACTACTAGCTGTGCTTTCCAGTTGCCCTTTGTGTCCTGAGTGACATATGATATGGTCCTTGCTGCCATACTGGATTCAACTTGATGGAAGACTTGGCCTAGGAAGGACATGTCTTCTTCTTCTTCTTATGTATATACCCTCTTCCTGGGTTGAATTTATTTAGTAAACAAAGTTGGTTTCGTAAAGGCGGTGACAAGCTCATAAGGGGCAATATGTAATACTGGGGAAAAGCCTAGTTTATCTTGGGTTACGATCTCCTCCTGTATTTCTCCTTCTTCATATCCTTTCTCTTCTTCATCTTTGTCTTCTTCTTCTTCTTCCTTCTCGTCATCATTTTGTTTTCTCTCTTCTTTTGTGGCATCTTGCTCCTTGTCCCGTGTTCTATCTTCATCCTCTGAGGAGCTGCCTAATATTTCCACCCTAAGACCCATTATCAGAGTAATCTTTAAGAAACCCTCCTCTTAAAAAAGATATAAAATCTTGGCAAATCTTTCATTTTCTTGTAAAAAAAAAAATTTCTAATGGCGAGTCTCTACAATTTTTTGAACACAAAAGTATTCTTATTGGCGATTATTTTTTAATAATAATTTTTTTGTGGAAAATATTAGTGAATCTCAAACAATAAAAAGAAATTAAATTAATCACCATGGTGAATACTTCTATTTTAAAAAATAGAATTAGATTATAGAATATTATTACGCTTAATGTGGAAATCTTTCATGGGTTTAAGGAATAGACTCTGTAATAATTGCTTGCTACCATTTATTTAAAATATAATATAATAACCTCATTCTATTGTGTGAGACAAATGTATTGATATTTTTAAATACTAATGGGCCCCAAAATTTCTTCAAGACCGTTGATTTATATTGAGATCAACATTCTGAAAGAAATTTAAGCTCCCATAAGGATTACAAACCAAAAAGTAACATTTTTACCTCATAGAATATAATGAGGGTCACTAGATTATACTTTAAGTCAGTAATGGTAACCAAAATTTGGTGATAGATCCCTAAAGTAACTAATAGACATGATATATTATTGGAGAATTAATTTAAATTTCTACAATAACTTATAAATTCTGGCGAATCAAATCTAATCATGTATAGAATATAGTGGCAAATTTTTGAGTTCAAGTTTTTTATAAAATAAATAATTTTGTGATTTAAATATTTCTAAATCAAAATTTTGTGAGAATGTTATGATTTAGGTTGCCTTAAATATTGAATTATTAGCCAAATTTGGATTCTCAAATTTCCAAAATTAGCCAATTGGCGAATATTAGCCACTAAAAATTACTATGCCCATTATTGAATCTTGTGTTGTCTAGAGAGGAGGCATTGTTTCGGTATTCAACGATACTTGGGGAGCCGGGTTGGAGATAGATAGTGGACTCGATGCTGGTGGAGTAGGATCTTGTAGAGGAAGTGGAGGAGTGGGAGTAGGAGTTGGAAGAGAAGGTGGAGAAGTAGGACGCACATCCTTCTCTATCTTCTTATCCTCTCCTACATCCTTGAGTGACTCCTTTGGAGTAATGTGTCGGGCCTGGGCAGTAGAGGATCTGGATACACCTTGGGTTCCTTTCTCCTTGTTTACGCTTATGTCCATTCCTGTGAGTGGTACATTCACTATGGTTTTTGTAAACTGAGACGAAGGTGGAGTGAGGATAACCTAAGGATTTACTGGCACTTGTGCCCCTGTGTTAACTTCTGATGTAGGATCAAATGAATTCTAGCCTTGGTCTCCGAAACCTTTAAGGTCCTCAAAGTTGGACATGAGAAATTCATCTTAACCAAGGACATCCAAAGGATTCTCCTATTCTTCCAGTGTCTTTGTTTCTTCACTAGTAGGTGTGTGTTCATCGGGACCCTTTTTCTTTAACGCATATGTCTTTGACCTTGTCCTTTTAACCAAAGCTATATCATCCTCATCTTTCTCTTCCTCTTCTAGTTTGTCATGCAGGGTTTCTAATTGTGGAGAGGTGGAAGCTCTCTTCCTCTTATATACTTTTCTTCTCTCTCCTATGGCAGTAATTATCATAGGAGACTCACCGGAGGTAGTAGGAAGTTCCCATTGGGTTGTCTACGATTGGTAAATGGGTGGTGTTATACTCCCAGTCATCATAGTCCTTGTCGGCTTATGCTTGAGATTAGAACCATACACAACTAGGTGCTTATGACCATACATTGTTCCTGGCTTTTGTGGTGGGGCCATCTTGAATTAAGGCACTAGGGGATTTTCTCCACTCTTTCTATCTCTATTCATTGGCAGGTTTAGTTGTGGCTTCATGGGAATAGGATCCATTGGGAATGGTTTCTTAATCCACAACTTGGTTGCCTTAATTACATGCCTCACCTTGAAATTGATGCTATCATTTTCATCTATATCTACTTTTCCATTTGGAATCGGCCTGGTGTATACCTTTTCTTTATTGTATAAAGGATCTAACACACCTTCTGTATCTTTGTACCAATCTTTGGGAGGAACGATAATTTCTAGGGCCACCTATGCCAATGTTAAATTCATCCTGCAATAGTCTCTTATTCAGACCTCATAATCATCCACACAATTGATCTAGTGATCTTTTATATGTGGCTCATGAACATAGTGTTTACCCATAATGTGGTTGTAGGTTCCTATACGGTAAAACTTGGTCCTAATGTGCGCATATAATTATAGTGGGAACTCATCCCATTCAAGTGCTAGAGACTTGCTTATTTTCATATCCTACATGGTATACAGGCCTATTGATATGGGAAAATCCCAACAATGCTTCTTCTTGTGCTTTATGTGCTCATATGTGTTTGCGAGATGTCTGGCCATTTCTATGATGATTACCCAATCAGGAGGATATCTAGACCTAGCTTCTTTGGGATGAGAGTGCTTCCCTCTACTCTAATGTACTTGTGAATGTCCTGAATTGCAAGTAGAAAGCCCATATTACCCTAATCTTGCAGGAAACTTCTTCTAATAATCTTCTGGCATAATCACCCTCTATTGAACAGATGATTACGAAGATGAAAGCACTGTTCATGATCCTATAGTTTGGAATATTTTCATCCATCTTTTCTTTCCTGACCAACTATGGGCAGACTATGAAAGGCAATGCATTTGGGTGGCCGTAAGCCCCATGTTCAACAAGTCTCGGGTATTCTTCCCTTGCGGCTAGCAAGTATACCATATATGAGGTCATATAGAATTTTGTGTTATGCTTTACTAAGATCACATGCTCATCTAATTTGTCACTTAGAATGGTTTCCCAGTCAAACCTAGCCTTTCACCCTTTTATTTTTTTGCTGAATAGGGTCATCCAATTTTCAAGCTGGATGGACTGAGGTAGTCCATACATTCAGCTCAGCATTGTAATAGACACTTGGATGTCATCCTTGAGGTATCCCCTTCTCAAGTCTATCCTCTCAAGTTTGTTCTTGGCTAGTGATTGAATCAAACAGTTTTGAATGACTCTATCGTATGCATCTAGAGTGTGTTCTATATACCAGTTTAGGCCTTTATTAATAGAGAAGTAATATAATTGATTGACCCCCTTTTGGAGATGGAAGACATCTTCAATATTATCTGGTCTGAGATCCAAGACCACATCTCCCTACCTATTTTTAACCACCCTCTCATCAAGTACATAATAGTGTGCTAAGGTTATGATGAGTCCTGAAGACAGAACTGATACTGGGTGTGCAATTGCGTTCACTTAACCAGATAGGGCCAAGGCGGTGCAATCAATCGACCTTCTAGCAGGCTTGGAACATTTGACCAAGAATTCATTCCAATCAACCTTGCCTATATCTGTGTTAGTAATATCTTGGTGGTGGTTTTTGACTTTGGACGATGCGTGGTACCCCTTGAAAAGGTACTTCATTGGGGATCCAATACTCCATTCTGGCATTCCTGTAAGAAAACATGTAAACATCAGCATTTGTTTGAAAAAAACTACTAAAAAACAACGCAAAGAAAAAATACAACTCTAACGACTAGTAGCAATGGCTCAAAATCAGTCAAAAATGAAATTTGGTAGATCCTTTGACCATTCAGACTTGCAGACACTGGAAACAAGGTTGAGGTGTGAAAGGTTGAAAACTGCCAGCAGGTTCATACGAAGGATGCCCTTGAGGAATTGCGGAGTGCAAAGGTTAAAAGGAAGTTCAGAGTGTGAAAGGAAAATTTGCCTTGCAGTGTGAAAGGCCGAAGGTGGTTGAAGGATGCCCTTTTGGACTTGAGGAGTGCGGAAGTGAAAAGGAACTTCGGAGTGCGAAAGGTTGAAAATGTCTTGGAGTGAGAAAGGTTGAAGGTGGTTGTGACCTTGTCTTTGATGTATCAAATATCGGGGATGTTTTGTGCAAAATGCCACATGTCCAAAAGTTCAAAGTTTGAAGAGTTGCACTTAGTGATTTTTTTTGTTTTGGATATGATGTTGGGGGTTCATTTTTGGCCTTTCGAAGGATGAAAACCTGTGATTTCCAAGAGAGGAAAAAAAACCCTAAAAAATAAAAAATTAAGAAACAAAAGAGACGAAAGGCAATAGCCACAAATCTTCAAGCCAAGGATGTGGTGGCCTAGGAGAAGCAAGGAGAGAGGGAAGAAATGAAAACCAACGACCTGAACAATGAATGACAGAAAGAAAGAAAACAAAGCATGCAAAGAAGGAAAAAATGAAAGGAAAACAAAGAGAAAGGGAGGAGAAAACGCCAACCTTCTAGGGTTGTGAGGAGAAATGGTTGATTTTCCACAAAAGAGCACTAGAGATCCACGCGAAGAAATAGAACAATGAGGAGGCAAACACACCCCGATGCAAGAAGCACAAAGTAAGGAAAAAGACAAGTGACATCACTTTTATAGCCCATGGGTGAGGTGATGTCACCTCTTTTCAGGGTTTGAGAGCATAAAACCTTGAAGGCGGGCAATCGTCAACCCTTTTGGTGTGTCAAAGCACAAAACACCGAAAGGTGCTAGCCCAAGCTTCGACACTTTCAGGATTTTGGGACTTTGGAGGTCGGGTGACCTCTTGAGTCCAAAAGTGCAAAATTTTGAAAGGACTTAGCACTAACTCAACAGGACCCCCTGGAAATTATTCAAGGAAAAAAAGGGGGGACCAAAAGAAAAAGGAAAAAGGGGGTTCCCATGGCCAAAGGGCCAAAATGGGGTGTGTGTTGTGGACCCACAACACTAATGATTCTTGAGTGATTTTTGCTTTTGTGCCACCAATGGCTAGTGCGTTCCATTAAAAATTATTTCTTGTGAGGAATGTTTATTTATACGATTATAACTTTGTATGATTTCTTGTAAGGTGACTATTAAACTCTTGATACTCCTGATATATGCAGTGATAATTTTGGAGGCTGTAATCTTATGTGTCATGTGGGTTCTCTTGTAGAATCTTGTTGATATGCATGGTGAATTATTTATAATTTTTATGATCCATACTTGAAGAGGTTAGATATGAATCCTTGATGAGTCTAATGCATATGGTGATATTTGAACAAGTCATAGGCAAAAAGGTAATTGGTTGTATAGAGTAGAAGTATAAAATAGGGTCTTCACTCTATTTGCTAAGAGAAAATTCCATTGAGAAGTATTTAAATAGATATATAGTGTGCATTGAGTAGCTTTTCTATAGCATAGATAAAATTGCATTGAGAACCACATGAAGTTATAACTTGTAGTGTATTAAGAGGATTAGTGTAATGTAGCTATAGGCCTTTTTGGGTTGATTTGTATGGAGTAAATTTCTATCCAGATCATAGTTAAACACTGATTTCGCGAAAACATAAATTTTTCTTTGAACCTGTGTACTAATAAAAGGGCTCACAAAAAGGATACATTGCACATGGCCATTGTTCAATCTTGAGTAGTTTTCATAAGATTAATTAAAGATAATATATTATTTGTCATGTTACTCAGCTTTGTGTTTTGGAGTATTGCATGATAAGTTCACACTATAACAGTTCTTACATTTGATGGGAACACAACATTAGATTGATAATTTTGTAGTTAATGCAACTAGCCTTTGGTTTATTTGTGATAGGTCAAAAACATCAGGGTTTGATCAAGTGGAGCATTTTATATAAGGGCTCTAGAGAGGTAATAAAAAACCTGACAAATTTTTGTTCTTGGATCGTTCTTGACTTTAATGTAGCATTCTTGTTACATATGTCTAATTTTAAGGCTAAAATAATATTTGTGATGTAGCTATTCATATGGATCTAGTTTATTGTGCTACATGTTTGTGCCATTTTCAGATATGAATATTCCTAAGTGATAGTGAGTTTAATTTTAAAATGCTCCTAGATGTGCAATATTTAGATGTAAGCTAGAGGAATCCAAGCTTAGAGAGCTTCATGGTCTCTCTGCCTCTTTCTTTCTCCCTCATTCTAGTGAGAATTAATAATGTTAAGATGATTAGAAGAGCTAGATATAATCATTTAGGGCCCGTTTGGTTGAGGGGTGGAATTGGAATTGAACGGGAATTGGCATTTCCGAATTCTCAAAATGTTCAATTCCCTATTTGGTTCCAAAATTAAAAATTGGAATAGGGTTATGCGAATTCTAATTTTGGGCCTTTTTGAGCATTCCACAATTCCCCCTCAGGACCTAGAATTGGAATTGAAAATTGGAATTGGAATTGAGAGTATTATTTTGTGAAGGAAAATTCATTCCCTTTTTTGTGTTAATATTATATTGCTATCAGAATGTATATATAAATCTGTGTATATATACACATGTGTATATATATGTGTGTATATACATGTGTATATATACATGTATGTATATATACATATGAGTGTATATACACACATGTACATATATAGTATAGATACATGTATGTATATATACACATGAGTGTATATATACACATATACACACGTGTGTATATGTGTGTATATATACACACATGTGTGTATATACTCTTGTGTTTATATATACATACATGTATATATATAGTATATATACATGTATGTATATATACACACATGTATATACATACTCATATCTATATACACATGTGTATATACACATATGTGTGTATATGTGTGTATGTGTATATATGTGTATATGTGTATATATATACACAAATGTGTGTGTATATGTATATATGTGTGTATACACACATGTGTGTATGTGTGTATATATATACACATATGTGTATATGTGTATATATACATGTGTATGTATGTGTATACATGTGTATATATACACATGTATGTGTGTGTGTACATGTGTATATACACATGTATGTATGTGTATACATGTGTATATACATACATGTATGTGTATATATATGTGTGTGTGTGTACATGTGTATATATACATGTGTGTATATATACATGTGTGTATACACACACACATGTGTGTGTATACACACACATGTGTGTATATATATACACATGTGTGTGCGTGTATATACACACACATGTGCGTATATGTGTGTATATATACGCATGTGTGTGTATACACATATGTGTGTATATATGTGTATGTATGTGTATATATGTGTATGTGTACAAAAACAAAATTCCAATTCCAATTCTACTTGTGTGGAACCAAACACAGAATTTGCATCTTCTCAGTCATCTTCCAGGTGAACCAAACAGGACAGCCATATTCTAGAATTCATTTTGAGAATAGCACAAACCTAGAATGGATTCAATTCTAGAATTGGCAATTCCAGCATGCACAAATTCCGCCAACCAAACGGGCCCTTAATGATACTTCAATGTCTAGAGTATCAAAATTAACGGCAAATATAATTTGAGAATGCTATTATTTTAATTTAACCAGGGCCAAATATATTTGTTGGAGGGCTTAACTGATAAAAAATGTCACACATACTATTTGTGTGACCATGTTCTCTGAATTTATCCCTCTAGAAAGTGTATGATATGTAGTAAGTAATTAAATTTTCTGATGGTGGGATGCAAATGTTAGTTTTATTTTTGTCATAATAATAACATGGAAAAAGATAATATTGATTTACTATAATGATAATGTAATGTTGACATATTAAATAGAGGATGTGAATCTCTTTTCATCTTGACCCACTGGGAAGTGATCTATGTTTTACATAACGTCTTTGTGACATCTAGGCAAATGCGCCTTGAGAGCTTGACATTGTATTATAGCACGGCAAAAGTATCTATTGAAAAGATGGTTTAAGGCTTTATCCATATCTGCATCCATGGTATACTAGGAAATTATTTCCAATTTTAGATAGCTTGAGTATCAAAACTATTGGAATCATATTTAGGAGGTGGAATTTAGAGGACATAATATAAAATCATTCTGTCTTTCTTGGCATATGTTTAACTATGTGCGACTTGTATGTAGTGAATTTTTTATTAGAAACTCATTTATACAGATTGTTTAATTGTTGCTCTGAATCACGTTCTTGTTATCTTGGGATAATATAAATGATAACTAAATCTTCCTTCAGGGATGGTTGGAAAAGGGAGGAAAAGTGATGGCAGTAAGAGATATTACAAGATCTATTGAGAACAGAAATGACCTTGACATTCCAGCTTTAATTAAATATGCAAAGAAAAATGGTGGAGTCAAAGACTTTGAAAGAGCAGATTCAATTGATCGTAAATTGTTGAGACATCAAGTTTTAGCTGCTGCTATTGTGAGTATACTGTTAAGCAATGCAAATATTTCGATGGAGACAATTCCAAGAGTCTGAATTTTGATCAGACAAAACTATGCATCACAAATCAGGAATTTCTATACATAAATTAGACTATAAAAGATTTATTTTGCAATGACAAGACTCCAGCTGTGCGCAACACTTGTTGATTTTATTTTTTTTCTCCTCTTCTAGGCAAAGTAGCATAAAGAAGCTTGTGTTTCATGTTGTTAGTCTGAATAAACCATCTACGTGAACATTCATAGATGAGTTTTCTAAAGCAATACCTGTGTTTTCTTCTCATTTGAGCCATGTGTATCAGCTTTGTTATTATTGTTTCTATGCTTGTGTTTAGTTCTAGGAAAGTTTAGATTGTAGTTATCATATTAATATTGTAATGGAGTGTGCAGAATTATCATGGGTGTATTGTAGATAAATAATATTTAATAATATTAGTCTTTCACAAATTAAGTGATTTCAATGGTTGTAGATACAAGATTCCATATAATAGGTCAAGTGGAGGTGATACTCTAATTCCATACATGAAATTTGAACTATGGTAAGGGATGAAGAAAACAGTGAGATCCATTTTAAGTGGTTAGACGATGTTGTGATAATAGGAAATTTAGTGGAAATTTTTTATTGGTTGAAGAACATATTGATTGATTTAATCAAGAGTTTTAAAAACTATAGGTTTGAATTAGTTCAAACAAGAAGCATATGTTTCTATCAAAGAAAAATATATGTCACCATTTTGTACAAGAGCTAATTTCAAGAATGAACTTTGGTTAATTTCATTCCATTCAATGTATGTAGAGTTTTCCTTGGAAGTCCATATTTTTGCATTGAACATGTCATTTAATTTCACATGATAAATTATTATAGAATTGTGCTACATGGAGATCCATTCACTATGAATGCTTTAGTGAAGAAAATTGCAATCTCTATTGCGAATGCTTATAAGAAAAAAAGTTAACTAATGTGAGTGACACGTTTATTCTTTTGATGATTAGAGGAAAATAAGAATAGCGGGGGGATAAATTATAGGGGTTGTATGGTTTTCTCACTCATTAATTTTATTTGAAAATGTGTGAGGAAGAATAGGGATCTAAGTTTTTTCTAGATTGTCATATAATCAAAATTGGGATGTATTTTCAAAGTACTATTAAAACTAATGAAGTTAAAGTCCAGCTAAATAAATTATTAGAACATGATGTGATAATATCAAGTACATTTTCTTATGGTTCTTTGTTTATAAATTTTTCAAATAAGAACAATACATGGTGCATGGTTGTGGACTATCAAGATTTAAATAGAATCACAATATACAATAGGTAGTCATTATCCCAAACATATGTTTTTTATCAATAAAATATAACATGAAAATTAGAAACTAAATTAAATTTATAATTAGGGTATCCCTAATTTAAGATAAACAAAGGAGATGTATGAAAGATAATAGTTAAACTAAGAAAAAAAAGAATGCTTCATGTTACTATTTGGCTTATGTAACGTTCTTCCAACCTTCATGTTATCAATGAATATGGTGTGGTTCATGTTACTATTTGGCTTATGTAATTTTCTTCCAACCTTCATGTTATCAATGAATATGGTATTAAGGCCTTTTGATGGCTTACTTTTTTTCCTTAAGATATATTGATGTTTATTATAATATACGAAGAGCTTATCTCACATGTAAATAAAGTGTTTAATATATTTTTTAAGAGAACTAGCTTTGTGCAAATGGAAATCAAGAGCAAAGTCAAATATGACTTTCAAAATAAGCCATGAAAACACAAGGTTTAGGCTCACTCAAGTGGCCTCTTTTCTAGGAGCACGTATAACAAGGTAAATTTGATAATCACAAAATAAAACTACACAAAGGAAACAATCATAGGATTAATTATAAATCTTAAATTCCTCATTCTAATATTATTGTCACATATTCATTATTTCTGGGTGATACCCTCCTATTTGGTAAAGCAACCCTCCAAGAAGCCAAACAGATTAAGAAAGTTCTAGATTTGTATTGTTTGATTTCCAAGTAGAAGGTCAACACATAAAAAATGAAGGTCTATGTGTTCAATTCAAAAGTAGCCATTAAAAGGAAGATTGTTCACATCTTAGGTTTTAAGAGTGTAGATTTTCCTTGTAAATATCTAGGGATTCCATTCTCCATGGGTACTAATAAGACATTTTACTATTCCAATATTGCAGAGAGGTTAAGATCTAGAATATCTTCATGAAAAGCTAGGTGGCTTTCATTCTCAAGTCATATCTTGTTAATAAAAAAAGTGCTAGCAACACTCCCTAACTATTTCTTTGATGTTCTAAAAGCTCCTAACAATAGTTGACCAAATTGAAAGAATAGTTCGAAGCTTCCTTTGGCGAGGGAACATGAATGATAAAAAAAAATATCCCTTTGATTTCTCTCTAGAATGTATGTCTATTGAAAAATATTATCATTTGGAGGTAAAATAAAATGGTAGATGTATTCTAAGGATGAATCAAATGGCATAAGATAATACAAGACAAATACCTAGATTATCTAAATCCATGATGAATTTTCACCATAGAAAATCCATCATTGGGTTCTGCCATGTGGAACTTCATGATATATTCTAGAAACATAGTCACATCTTGTATCCCCTGGGAGGTGCACAATAATAAAGAGGTAAAATTTTGGCATGAATCATGGAATGGTTTCTCACCTATAGATAATATCGTTGAATTAAATAACTATTCCAATCTTATCTAATATTTGGGGTTAAAGGTTAATTGATTATGTATGCTCAATGTAGATAACTACAAACGGTGTATGTTGGAAGAATCTCCATTTCATAGATCTTTGTGGATGAAAATAAATTACTAAAATTCATTCTGAACAAGAGAGTGTTAGTCGTCTCTAAGGAAAAAGACAAAATTATTTGGGCTCCTTCAAAGAACGAGAACTACTCTATTAATCTAGATTATGAAGCAATTCTTAAATCATATTCACACAAAAAAATCACATAGAGCCTACTCTTTTTGTTGGAGCAACATTATATCTCCAAAAGTTAGTAGTTTTTCTTGGTTAGTCCTCAAAAAAAGAGTCCTTACTAGTGAGATATTGTCTAGATTACAAATTAAAAATTCTTTCACGTGTTATGTGTGGTGAAAATCTAGAGGATATCATGTACTCCCCTACATAATACTGTGTGGGATCTTTTTCAATCCTGAACAATATTGTATAAAGATGAGCTCTATTCACATTTATTTGGCACATTATACTAGCTACTGTTATATGGTCCATTTGGTGGGAATGCAAAAAACACATATTCAGAAAAATTACATCTTCCCTTCAAGATTTATAGGTAACTATTGAAAAATATATTTCAGAATTAGTGAATGCAAATGTCCAATTTTTATTTTTTTTAAATCATCTCTTTTCACATCATGGGATGGTTTTATCCTAACAACATGGAAAGGCATCTAATTACCATTCAAAGGCTCTCTCAAGATTCATCCAAAAGCCAAAGTGAATAGAATATTGAATGGTTGTCCCCTGCCTTAGCGTTCTTCAAACTAAATTTTGATGGAGCTTCACATTGAAACTCGGGAGTTAGAGTGTGTATAGCCCATATTAATGTTGAAGGGGATTCTCTTAAAGTTTTTAATGCATGCAAAGAACATTTATATCATAACTAGAAAATATAGTATATACTTAAAAATGCTTGGGAACTATTGGACAAGTTTGAGTCATTTCATATTTCACATACATATCGAGAAGGGAATGGGGTAGCAGAGTGTCTAGAAAATATGGGATGCAATATGGAAGAAGTTTTTATACCAGGTGATGGGGATCAACTAAATCAATTTCCAAATTTAGTAGAGATTATGGTAAAAGAGATGACATTTGGCCAAAAATGATGACATGTTGTTTGTGATTCTGAGCATGATTTGTGTGGATCTATCTAAGACAAATCCTTCCATTGCATTCCAAATTCTTTCAAATTTCTTTTATAAAGATTCGCTGGGATATATCCCATTCATAGCAACATAATGTCGGAGAATGAAGTGCAATAACATAATCATAAACATGAAACAAGCATTAAATTTCATCAAGGGACATCTCAAACTATAGGTGTAAGGGGTAATCATGCTAAGCGCACTTTTGTCATACCACATTAATGTTCAAATCCATAAAATATTCACTTTCACAATACTTCAGTTACAACGCAAATGTGAAGGGACATTTCTAAATTGTTGAAGGTAATTTAGCACTGTGTAATGGACATGTATTTCTACTAACATTGTTTCTGTGTATGCAAGCAGGAAATAGTACATTTGCTGATTAATCTTTAATCATTATTCCTTCAAGTTGATATAGTGAGGTGTACAAAGCTTGGTAATTTATGATGCATTGTAATTTAACGTAAATCTCCATGTGTGAGAAGAGATTTATATTTTCTCCAAAGATCAAATTTCTCCCATGCTTTTTGTTCTTGGTTCCAACGTAGGTCTCCTTTCTTCATCGTGCACTCTTTGTGCTCTTTAGAGGATGAAGGAGAGTTAAGAGGAACACTCGTTGTTTGAAGAGGTTGTTCTCGAGCACATATGAAATTCTGTTACCAAGGGCTCGACGGAGGGTAATATTTTCGACCCAAATTGTGTCCATGTTTATTTCAAATGCATTTGATTCACTCGAATCTTTACAATTGCTCCTATTAATAGTGGATACTGTTGTGAAGGAGCTATTCCTCGAGGATAGAAGACTTCTTTTAGAGGTTCAAGGTTATGACCTTTGGAGAAGCCAGGGCTACATTGGGGGTTTATTTCCCTTACATTTTCTATTGAAGGGTTGTGTGTTTGTCTTTGTGTATAATACTATTAAAAACACTCTAGAGTCGCAAAACCTTGGGATTTTACAAACAACCCTAGAAAGGCATCTCCTAGTTCTTGGCAATGAATTTTTTGATAGGATTAATGGAAAGGTTAATGCTTTTTTTGGTTCTACTAAATGGTCCAAGGAATTCTAGTTGTACTAGTGGTTGATTTATGAGATAACGTTATCTCTTTAATCTAGCTTATACAGGTGCAACTCCCAATTTATGAGAATTTACTGGATGAATTGTGAGATCAATAGTGTGAAAATTAAATCCAAGATGATGATATAGAGGAATGAACTTCTCTGAAGTTTTTTGTAGTTTTTGCTCACATGAGATTTTTATTTTTATTCCCCCTTTTTGTTTGAAAATTAGGGTAGTGATATTTTGTAGTTGAATATAGTCAGAAGAAAAGGGTTTTAGGTACATTTTATATATTAAAGAATATGTAAATTTAGGGTACTCATCTAGCTAATACAAATCTAAAATCTAGGGTACTCATATAGAAAAAAAATCTAAATTGAAAATTAAACACAAATCCAAGAATTATCCATGGATTAAAATTCAGTTCTGAAGGGCATCACCATTGACGAACCTTTAAATCAAGTGAAAAGATGAAAATCCATTTTCTCAAATACACCGAAAAAGATAATTGTTCAATAAATTTCCCGTTCTGGGCACACATTGAAAAATGGGTAGCATAACACCACAAAACCCACCATTTCCAATTTTACAAAAAAACAAAAAAGCTCACATAAGTCCAGTCAACTAATGAAAAGCAATGAGATTATGAGGGGAGTCTAATTCTCATCCCATGTAAATAAAGCAACCTATTTTGTTTCAAAATACGAAGCAAAATGAAAGATATAGAAAGCCCTACCTCACACAAAGTTGAAAATATAGAAATGGAAGAAAGAAATTGAATTCTTAATGGAATAAAAAAATGGCTCCATACAAGAAGGAGCAATTGCAACACAAATCCAACGAGCCACTACCCACAAGAATATAAAAAATGGATCAATCATAATGAGCAATTTAGTTATTTTCTCCAAAATAATATGAAACAAAATCTAAATTCTCAAAAAGTAAAACCAAGGAAAATGAACTATTTCCTCAAATATAAACTCACTTTTTGCCAAAGGGAAAAAAAGGACTTACAATTAAAATCACTTAAATAAATTGAACAAACTATAGACTTCTCAAAAATAAATTAAATTAATTCCAATTAAATGGAATTCAACAACTTATTAGCCTATAGTAAAATTAAACCCCTAAACAATTAAAATTATAATTTAATTTAAAACTATACCGCGACCACTGTGGAAACTCTAAATGCATAGACATTTATACTAGTCTAACACAATATGCAAATAAAGTCTGGATTTACCCACATGTAGTAGAGGTATAATATAAATTAAGGATGCATCATCCATATAGGGAAAATATTGGCTTAGTCGTGCATGGTTGATGAAACTATCCCTTATGCCACTATGTGGGATAAGACATGCTCAAACATGCAGCTCAAGTAGAATAGTGTATGGTACCTACTCACTAAAATACGTACACATCAAGTGCAACCATTCACAATATAAATAGTTGAAGCATATACATGAATAATAAAATACACCTATGAAACAATGATGCTCTAGTGATGCAATCATTTGTATGTATTAGAATGTCACAAAACTAGTCATTCCATATTTTAATCATCAATGTACATGTCATTTAAATTAAACACTAAAGCATTAAAAAAACCATTTATAACATAAACATCATATAGCAGTGAAAACCTCAAATTAGGTATCCATCAAAATAAGGCACAACAACATAGGAAATCAATGATAATCATCATAATCTATTGTTCTCATATACAAAATGCACCATATATCATCATAAAGCATCATGTCACATCCTGAAAAAACCATCATACAGTTATTATCAAAATGGTAAACAACATAATCTAATCAACACTGGTACTAGGAAAACTAAAATAATATATTATAACCAAATGCATTGAACGGTGCAATATATGATCACATCGCATGATTTCCCATGTCACAAAATAGACTAGTAATTGCACTTTGGTTTGCAATGGACATGCTTAATAGGTGTAGAAGGTCAATTAAAGAGAATTTTGGTCTTTTTTTCATACATTTGTGCAGTAAATTAGGAAAATTGGTTGGCGTGATTTTATTTTTCAAAAAAGGTATCAATAGAGAAGCGATAGCACACTGATCCAAACACAATTGAAAAAAAACCTTTGAAAAGAGAAGATAAATAGGCTCTATTATGGGCAAGCCTATGTTATGTTTTCAATAGGGAGAGAGAGAGTGGAGGGTGAAAAAGGAGAGATAAAAGAGTGATATGGATATGAGAGAGAGAGAGAGAGAGAGAGAGAGAGAGAGAGAGAGAGAGAGAGAGAGAGAATTAAGGNGGAGAGAGAGAGAGAGAGAGAGAGAGAGAGAGAGAGAGAGAGAGAGAGAGAGAGAATTAAGGAGGAAACAAAGAATGCACTATTCTATTTAAAAAAATAAAATTATTTACTAATTTATATTATTATTATACTATTATTATTATTACCCTCTCTTCTACTATTTTGTTCCTTCCTTTTGCATCTCTATGTTTTATTTCTATCTCCCCTTCCTTCTCTATTCCTCTTCATTTTCTCTATTTTTGAATTTATCCCTTTTAATATATTACAAAAATATTAACATTAATTAAAAGATGAAATAAATTATAAAAAATTAACAAAATTAGTCCTTTTCCAACATAAAAAATGGAGCAAAAATCAATGACTATGATTAGGGGTTCAAAGGAGACACACCCAACTGTAAAGGCAACACCTGGTTGCTTGTGAGTCTTAGGTGTTATGAGAGTTTTGGAGGGCAAAGGTAAATAAAAAAAGAGTGGCATCAAATAGAATGATAATAAAACATCTTGAGGTGGTCTGCAAAAATAGTCGCTTAGGGTTTTATGACTGCAACAATGGTGGTAGTCACCATGGGTGTTATCTATAAAGATTCATGCGAATGAGTGCCACTAGACAGTGGTCAATGTTGATGTGAACACAGAAAGAAGCCTATGCAAAGAGTTTGGGTAATGGGCAGAAGCAAGGGTGGCCCTTTTCTTAGGGAAAAAGATAGAACAACTATATAATTGATGCAATTTTTGTGGAGAAGGGTTCTTATTCCAATGTTGGTGGAAACTCTTTGATTCAGAGAATGTAGGTGGCTAATTTCACAATGTTAGGTAAGATATGTGTCAGTGGATTTGTCTAAAGAGGTTGATAAAGAAGTGAGTTACAATGTCAGATTTCTTTTGCGAGCTTGTCTTGATAAGATGATTAAGAGGTCTTTGGTCAATTTCTATGTGATCTTCATAAGTGGATTTTTGAAAAATGGGAACCCATTTTGGAGGTGTGTTCAAATGTACCCAAATGACCATTAGAATTTGGGTTATTTGTTGTTGGTTTTTTAAAATGTCAAATATGGGAACAAGATCCTTTGTGCCACTTCTGGAGCTAGGAAGATAATTATGCTTTGATGCTAAAATCCCGACATTCATCTTTCAGTCTAGATTTAGAATCTTTTGGTCAAATTTCTTTTTGGGTGATACTTCTTAATCTCTCACTTTGTTTCTAGTTTCATCCTTATTTTGAGGCTATAGGGAATTCCTTATGTAGCTTCTTAATGGTGGATGAGGGTTTGTCAAACCTTTTGCACAACACCTTTGATCAGATTTTGGTCAAAATGGATGCATATAAAGAGCTTCCAGACAAGATTTTGATTAAAACCTCAAATGGTTGTTGGAGGAAAGCTTTGGACTATGAGAGGATCTTCTTTAGATGTAGGAGATGCTTCCAAACTGGGCACATTGCTCCTCAATGTAGTAAAAATAGAATTTAAAAGTTTGCAACATGGTGGAAAGAAGTTTCTCCCGATCATTATCCAATGGAGAAAGTTGATGAAAGCCATAAAAACTCCTCCTTGGCCTCGGGAAATAAGGATATTCTTCATTCCCTTAAGGCCTTGTTTACCTTTTCCTTGTAAAGTCAAAATTTTAAAATCTTGGAGTCTAATTCTTCCACCAAACGTATGGCTTAATTTTTAATTTTTAATAAATAATTAAAGTTATTTTTTGAATTTATTTTAATTGTTTAATTGCTCCCCTTGTTTATACCTTCGAAATGAGCCCACCTTCGTGAAAAAACATGACGATTTTCCTAAGTTATGCCTAGCTGCTCGAAATGTTAAAATCCATAACTTAAAAAGTAAAATAATGCTCTAAATTTGGGGATTTAAAGATGCACTCACAACTCAGAATATTAAAATGATAGATATGCCTAGCGTCTTGGATGTCGCAAATGAGAGGTTTGGCAGTGTGCATTGGGTACGAATGCAAATCACAAAATAGCTGGAATATCTTTTCCATGAACCAAGATGAACCTTTGCCAAATACAGTGTTGTGAGAAACTTTGCCAATTGTTCAAATGCATTTGTTGAAGTGACTGCATGGGATTTAGAATGGGAAATGGACATCCATCTTCAAGGTGAGATATTTTCTTGATAGAATGCTTTGATAGGTAAGCTTTGTTAAGTTCTTCTCTATGCAAGCAAAAGGAAAAGTTTTGGAAAGCAATAGACATATATCAAAGCGCATTTAGCTACATAGATGTGCACATAAACTGGGATGTTTAACAAAATTGTACGATACCGGATGGTGACTAAAACACTTTGCTAAGTTATTTAGTTGATTTTGAAAGCAAGTCACAGTTGTAAAACTTTCATCTATGTACTTAATATAATTGTCAAGATAGTACATATGACAACAAACACATGGCATCAAAATTGTTAGTTAAAATTCTGATATATGTACATGCAGTGATTAAAAAAAGTAATGAAGACAAATGTATGGCTTGATATGATATGTAATGATAAAGTCAGAGAAGCACAAAATATGTGAATTTTTTGATATCTTTAAGGTGGATTGAGTGAATTTTTTTTTCAAAGGATATCATTATATTGGTCTGGTCAGTAAAACATTCAAATATAATATCAGAAGCATCACATTCGCGTTGCCTAGAATCTATGAAAAAATGGGCAAGATGTGCCATTGTTAGAGTGTAAAAGATATCTAAAGGGAGGAGGTAGATTTTAAATTATTGTCAAGAATATCAGTAATCCAAAGTTGGCCAGAATGGAATATAAATATAAGGGTGCAGATGATCGTCATTGCTTGATGGAGAAAATCGCTCTACTAGGGTTTCATGCGTACGACTCTCTATCTGTGCTTTCCTTATGAGTTTACCACCTATCATACTGCATTCATTGCATGAATTCACTTTAGGGTTAGTTTATAATGGCTCCTACACACTTCAGCCCAGCAGTTGCTGCTGGTTCTCGAGTTGCTACTTCGGAAAGTCATGGTGGCCCCTCAGAACAAGCGACCACAGAAGTTTGTCCCGAAGGTCTTCGATGAGGTAAACCCTGATATTGTTCTTAATATACAAGAATTTGATGATGCTTGTTATTGGTTATAGAAACATACCTTGATCGGGTATTTTGTGGGCCGTACTCCTCCTAAAAGCATTCTGGAAGATTGGGTCAACAAGAGCTGGACCCCTCATGGGGTCCACTTTGAAGGTGTCCAAAACCTTACTAAGGGTTTTTCCCTATTTCATTTTTCCAACCCTTCTCAAGAGGATGTGGTTTTTAACCATGGCCCTTGGATGGTTAGGTCTTCCCTGCTTGTGTTCCAGAGGTGGTCTCAAGATTTCACAGTCTCGGATGACAAGAAACTTAGGGTTCCTATTTGGGTTGAGGTCCCTGGCCTCCCTCTACCATGTTGGCCCTTTATTGAATCTATTGCCAAAACCCTAGGCAAAGTTATCATCATGGAGCATGATAAGTTTTTCAATGCTCGTTTGCAGAAGTGTGTTTGTATTGAGGTTGACCTTTCCAAGGACCTCAAAGACTCTATTGAGATACATGTCGGCTCCCACACCTTTTCTCAGAAGGTGCTTTATTTGAACCTGCCAAACACTTGTTATAGGTGTCAATCAGTGGAACATAAGATCAAGGATTGCCCTTTGGCTGTTCCTCAAGTCAAGCCGCAGCCAAAGGAATTGCCTGTTAAAACTGCAGAGGCTAGAAAGAAGGAAGAATGGACTATGGTGGTGCAAAAAAGAAAGACCTCTTCAGCTCCCAAGAAGGTGCCTGCCACTTCCACTTCTGCCCCTCCACTGGATCCTCTGAATGACGAGTAGCTACGTGCCGCCAAAGCGCCGCCAATCATTCCTCTAGTTTCAAACCCTACTCCTTAGGGGAAATAAACAGCTGCGTGGTCTACCAACCCTGGGGTGGTGCGCACTCTACATGCTGTGTCCTTAGTTGTTTCTTCATAGTCATTACATCAGTCTCACAGCCTTGATGGTCATGTAGAAGACCCAGAGGTAAAGTGGAGGTATGTGTCCTCTGGAGATTTGACCCCCAGCTTTGGCTCCATGTTCTTGCACAATAGTTACTCCTCTCTTGAGGACGAGGGAGATATGCAAGAGTTTATATGAATTTTTTTATTGTGGAATGTGCGAGGTCTGACTGACCTCTCTCGGAAGTACTATGTTCGGGATACTCATTGGAGACTTCACAGTCTTGATGTTTTGTGTTTATAGGAAGTTAAAATTTTAGGTTTTTTGCTTACTTTTGCCTATTGTGTCATTTGGCTGGATGACATTGCTTTTTCTTCTTAGCATGAAGTTGGTAAGGGTGGTATCATTAATTTTCTATCACCTCACCTTCAATATGCTATTATTGTGCATGGTTCAGACCCTATGCAGCGTGTCACTGGATTTTGTTGTCCTTCAACAATCATTCTTTTGGCATAATTAATGTTTATGCTCCCAATGATGCTGTGGAAAGATCTCAACTTTGGTGTTGGTTGGTGGATAATCTACCTCCTGCAACTTGGGTGATGTGCGGGGACTTTAATATGGTTGAGCTGGCCTCTGATAAGGAAGAGATTTTTCCATTTCATTGGACAGTTGGTGAACGGGAAGCATGGTACTATATGCATAATAAATTGGGCCTTTTTGATCCCAATGCTGACCGCCATCGACACAATGGGGTCTGGCACACTTGGTCTAATTTTAGAGCTGGTTTTGACCTCTTATTTAAGAGGCTTGATCATGCTATGATTACTTCTCAATCCTTTTTCTCTTTTTCTAAGGATCAGGAGTTGTCATTCCTTTGATAGATGTGACCTTGTCAGATCATTACCCCATCTTTTTTGGCATCACATAAAGTATTCTACTAGACAGGCTGTTAGAACACATTTTTTTCTTAACACGTCAGTGCTGATTCATGCTTCCACTGTCGCTCACATCTTTCATGTCTAGAACTTAGAGCCTCGTCCCCACACCCACTCCAGGTGGATCCCATGGTGGAATGATGCCATCACCCATATGACAAGATTTCTTCACATCTATGGCTGCCAGTTGGCTCTGTATAGGAAGCAGTCTTATGAAGCTACCACTAAAGCCCTGCGTAGTGCTTCTGAGGCTCTTGCTTTGAATCCCTTTGATTCTGAGCTTCAGCTCAAACTTTCCTAGCTCTACCATGAGAAACAAGTTGCAGACAACTATGCTACTTGGGGAGCTCAAATCAAAGCTCGCCTCCATTGGTTGGAGGTGGGCGATAAAGCTTCTAAAGAGTTCTTTCATGCTCTCAGAGCCCATCATGCTACTGTTGGGATCACTAAGATTAAGCAAGGTCATGAAACCCTCTCAGCTATTCCTGATATTCTTTGAGCCTTTGTTCAACACTATGAAAAAGTATTTACCTCCCAAGGTAGCTCGGTAGCTCGAGAAGAAGCTCTCAGGGCGTGTATTCCTGTTACTCCAAACCGCATGGTAGTTGAGTAGCGTGCCTTCTGTGAGAAACTTCTCACCATCAGTGATCTCAAAGATGCTACCCTTTCTATGGAAAATGATAAGTCCCCTAGGTGTGATGGCTTTCCTTGTAAGTTCTACAAGCATTTGTGGGATGCTATTGGTCCTGACCTGGATAAAGTGTATCTCGAAGCCTACCATAATAAAATTCTAGGTGCCATTATTAATAAAGGAAACATCAAATTCATACCTAAAGCTAGTGATCCCAAAGATATCTATAACTGAAGGCCCATCACCTTGTTGAATGTTTCTTATAAAATCAATGCTAAATCTTTGGCTCTCAAGATCATACATCTCCTCCCGCTGATTGTCCACCCTGAGCAGACTGGCTTCATTAAGTCAAGGTATATCCTTGACAACATTATTGATGTTTGGGAGGGGATGGAATGGGCCCGTCAATCCAAGCAACAGACTTTGTTTCTCAAAATTGATTTTTCCAAAGCTTATGATTGTATAGAATATCCTTTCATTCTTGCCATGCTGCAAGCTATTGGTTTTGGTCCCAATTTTCTGCAGTCTGTGGAGATACTTTTTGGTGATACCTCTACTTGCATTACTATCAATGGCTTGCAGTGTGACACCTTTGGTCTCTTCAGATCCATCCGCTAGGGTTGTCCGCTGGCTCCTGTGTTATATGTGCTTGCTGCTTAAGGATTTGGTTATCTATTGGCCAATTCTGTTTCCTCTAGTTTAGTTTAGGGCATCACTCTTCCAAATTCCTCCTCCCAGCTTGTCAATGGTCATTGTGCTGATGACTACTTTCTCACTCTCCTTGAGGATGAGCATAATATTTATAATGCCTTGCAGTGTTTGGAGACTTTTTGTCAAGCCTCTGGGTCTGCTATTCAATGGCACAAGACCCTTTGCTATAGACAATCTTTCCTGCCAGCCCCTCCTTGGATGGCTAATTTTGATTGGAAGTGGGTTGAAATTGGGGAGATTTTCTTCTTTTTGGGCATCCTCTTCTCCTTTTAAGGCTCTTCTATGGATTTATGGAATGCTGTGATTGCTGAGATTGAAAACAAGCTTTAGTACTGGATTACTAAACCCCTCTCTCTTGCGGGGAAATTTCAAATATGTTCTAAGGTTTTGGCTGCTACCCATGTTTACTATTCCTCTTGTTGGGCTCCTTCTAAGGCCTACTACCTTAAGCTAGAGCACCTTCTCAGAGATTTCCTCTGGGCTTCAGGAGCCGATGGCCATGGGTTTCATAGAGTTGCTTGGGATTATTGTTGTCTTCCTAGAGAGTCGGGTGGCCTTGGTCTTCTCTCCAATTAGAAGAAAGGGCTTACTCTTTGTGCTAAATGGATTACGCATGCTCTCACTGGTGATGAAGCTTCTAAAATCCTTGTAAGGCATTGTATTGCTTTAGGATATCCTATTCAAAAATTTTCTTGGAAGGGTATTGGGCTTCAAACCCTCATTATGCGTAAGCCTATTCACATTCAGGGCACCTTTGTGGTTAAGAGCATATGGAAAGCCTGGGAAGCTGTCAAACCTTGGCTCGGCTGGGATGGGGATGACTTTCATGATGGGATCTCCTTGAATCAACAAAACCTTTGGTGGTCTCCGTTGTTCTCCATCTAGGCTATTCCTCTGGCTAGAATTCAAGGTGCCAGTGCTCTACATTTTTCCAAACATGGTATCCGAACACCTAAGGACCTCTTTTCCAGGGCCACCATGACCCTCAGGTCTTGGGAGGATATGCATGCCCAGTTCCATCTTGCTCATCCAGATCATCAAACTTTTGATCTGTTGGTTTCTGCCATTCCTGATCATTTGCTTCATAAACTCATAGTTCATTCTGTGCGACCCTAGCCTGGTGGAAAGACTAGAAATGTTACCCCACCGCTCCCTTCAATAATTACAAGCCTAAGATGGGGTACAGATGGTTGTCTCCTCATCTTCCCATGGTGGACACTCTTAACAGAGATGGCATTTGCACTCCTCTCCCCATCACTATAGCTCTCATTTCTAGATTATTTGGTGTGCTATTACAGAGCCTAAGATGGCTCTCTTTTCTTGGTATTTTCTCTTCCAAGGGCTTCCTTTGGGCCCTCAACTCAAACATTTGGGTGTTCCCAATCCTTGGTGTCCCTTTTGTGGGAACCCAGAGTCCTTTTTGCACATCTTCTAGTTTTGCAAAAGACCTCAATAGTATTGGGAGTGGATTCATGTTTTTTTTAAACTATTCTGGCTTGAGACCTTCTCCTAGCATATGATTGTCCTGGGAGACTCTCTGAGACTTCCTTCCAAGTTTACCCAAATTTGGCATACTTTAAGAATGGATATTTTTTTCACTTTGTTTAAAGATAGAAGTGATGTTCTTTTCACTCACAACTTTATTGATATTAATGTTGCTTTGTACACTAAAGCTTGTATGTGTAACAACATTATGATGTAGATTCAGGTTCAAGCTAACAAAGTCTCTCTGGAGGTGGCCCACCTTCAGGAGCTTCTCAATCATTGGGGCAATGCTCCTTGTATGGTTGCCTGGGTCCCAGATTCAGCTTCTGCAGATGGTACTCCTCCCAGAGGTCATTGTCATGGCCATAGCTTGTCAGCTCACCACTCCTGCACCCCACGGTTGCAGGATCCTCACTACCACTCTCCCAGAGGTGGCAATAAGGCTTGGTGGTGTCACTCTACTTCTCCACCTCGCTACACCTCTGTTTGGTCTCCGGCCCTGGACCCTCCCTCATGCTGCTCATGGTGGTCCCTTTTGGCCTCCTTCCACCTCCTCCAAGTGGTCTTTCCCCCTCCTAGATTTGGCTATTTCTTCACCTCAGGCGGAGAATGATAAAGATACTAAAGATGCTACTGATGGTTGGTCGGCTCCCAACCCTCTTGTCAATCCCAGGGATGCCTGTGGTTTTGATGATAGAGATCCTCCTCCTTCGGCTGGCACTGCTCTTGCAGCCTAAAGGCTTTTTTTTTATGAATAGTTTCTAGTTCTTGCTTCTGGAAGTTGCCGTGTGAACTCTCACAGGGTAATTTTTATATCCCCTGGCCCTTTTTTGTGAATTTGTATCTTGATATTTTATTAATCGAAATGCACTATTCATCAAAAAAATATAAATATAAGAGGTATGATTATGCTCCAATTTTGAAGTGCACCCTTCCTGAGATAACTAATATGATATTGGGACATGTCAGTCTACCTGAATTCTGTAAATCAATGGAAACACAAGAGAATGCTCTTATAACCTCACATATGTTAACTAGTGGCTTGGCATGTGCAGGAGGTCATCTAGTGTCAGTATGGTGTACAGAACTGGTTTAGGAATGTGTCAAGGCATATAATACATGTGAGGTGGTAGCACTAGACAACAAGATAGTTGCAAGGTTGGAGAAATCAGAGATTAGGACACTTATCTGAATAACATAGCTAGAAATTGGCTTCTAGTAGCCAAAAAGGGTAAGTCACAATAGCTGAAAGTCATTGACCAGTCCTTATCAAAAGAGAATGTTTCCAATATGGTGATTTTCATTAGGAGAATAATGGGAAATAAATATTTGCATGAGTTCAAAGGTTGGATGTTCCTTTTTATCAGCATCATATGTAAAGGAAAACAATTGAAAAGTGGAGAAATTTTTTTGCAACTTTGCTGCCCAAAAGCTTCTTTTGAAATTCTATCATGGCAGAAACTATTGGGGGGACCTCCCCCCAACCTCGGGACCCTACACCTGACTTGATCTCTGATTTTGGGAAAGGTACTTTGGATTCCCTGCCACATCCTACTCCCAAGGCTGACTAGAAAGGTGTGTTGGTTGGGACCTAGGTGGAATCAAACCCCACCCTAACGCTCGCTATCCTAATAAAGGAAGGTACAAAGATCACTCTCCTAGACTTTGTTGTCAAAAAGAACATGGCGGAGCTTAACCTGGCTCTGGTTGGTCACTTCTTCAACTTTTGCCCCTCTATTGACATGGTTCGTAAATGGGTGGGAAACCAACAGAAGCTGAAGGGGAGTGCGATGGTGTCAGCCATGCATGGAGGACTCTTTGTCTTTCCCTTCATGACTGCAGAGGATCTGTCTTTCATCCTCTCTGAATCTTGGCTCTATGGAAAACACCTCCTCACTCTGGTCAAATGGAAACTGGGTTTTGACCCTTCTACGAACCTCAGCAGGATGGTGCCTATTTGGGTCTGTCTCCCTGGGTTTCCTCTCAAGTCTTGGGACAAGCAAGTGTTTAGATGGATTGGCAACTCCTTCGGACACTAAATTTTGGTGGATCTAGTAACCCTCTCTAAATCCCGACTTGTTTTTGCATGTTTCTGTGTGAATGTGTCTATTAATAAGACTCTACCAAAATTTGCTATCCCTAAGTCTAAGTTGGGTAAATGGACACAAGCTATTGTCTATGAGAATGCTACCCTCTTTTGTGAATGCTGCAACTCAAAGGGCCATACAAGGAAGGACTGCAAGGCCCCCAAGAGGCCTGAACTTAAGTTAAAGCAAGCTGTTCCGGTGATGAAAGATTTGGAGATTCCCTTAGGTTCACTTCCCCCACCCCTAATAGGGGATGCCCCCAGTAAAATAGGGTTGTTGGGGCTGCAAATCAAGGCTTTGATCCCATTTTTGGGTCAGTGGAAGACGTGTCTAGTCTAGAAGAGGAGAAAATACCCGCATGTATTGTGCAGGAGAAAGCCACAGTAGAGGAGACCAAGCAATGCAGTGCCCCTGCTCTTGTAACCCAAATGTAGGTGGTAAGAAAATCTGACATCTCTGACCTGGACCTGAGACTTTGCATAGTTCCAACCCTAGTTTGGCACCTGTCTAGACAAAACTCAATGTCTGTGTGCTGGCGAAATCCACATCTGGAGGACCTCCATCACCCCTTGTGGTGGTAGTTGTTCTCAATCCATTGGCCTCGGGTTCCCTGGTGGCTCTGGGATGCTCCAACCCCTTGGGAACCTTGATGACTGGGGACCTGGCTCACTTCCCCATTGGAGACCTGGCTCTGCTTTAACATTTATGCTCCAAATACCCGACAAGGAAGAAAGGAGGTTGGGGATGAGCTAAATATATCCCTCTCCAATCTTCAAGAGTCCAAGCTTATGGTTGTGGGAGACTTCAACTCACCCCTACTTGCTTCTGAGAAGTGCGGGGCATCGTGGACTATTCTGACAGCATGGGGGACCTAGCCAACTTTTTGGGAGAATGTGGTCTTTATGATGTGGAGCTAAGAGGGAACCCCTTCATATGGACTAACAACAGGAAAGGTAACCACCTAATACAAGTCTGATTGGATCGGGTCTTACTCTCTTCCACCTGGGACTTGGGAGCTACCTCTTCCCTAGCTTCCCTCCCCAAAATGACATTGTACCATAACCCCCTTCTCCTCAAATGGATGGATGTTTGATATTAGTACTCAGCTCCCTTCAGATATGAGATTATGTGGGCCTCCTACCCTAGCTTCTGTGACAAGGTTCAACATTGGTGGTCCACTCCAGTCAAAGGATTGACTATGTTCAGGGTTGCTTCCAAGCTTGAGCTTAGTAGAGAGGAGGTTAAAGGTTGGAGAAAATGCACCTTTGGTGACATTTTCCATACTTAAAAGGCGCTAAATGAAAAACTTGATTCTCTCCAAGGGAAAATGGCAGGGGGTGATCTTTCAGAGGGTTTGCATCTAGAGGAAGAAAACACTAGGAAAAGATGGAAAGATACTCTAGCCAATGAGGAGGTTTTCTGGAAACAAAGATCTAGGGTCTAGTGGCTGAAGGAGGGGGTTGTAACACTGCTTTCTTCCACCAATCGACCTGTAAGTATAAAAAAATAAAATCCATCAAAAAACTTTGGAACCCTAGGGGACAGGACATCTCAGACCCTATCCAACTTGGAGGGCTGGCCATTGATTAACTCTCCAGAGCCTTCACCAATTCTTCCCCTGGGGATTCTATTTCCCTCCAGGGAAATCTCATTGCGCAGCTCCCTAGGGCCATCACAGTTGAGGATAATGACATGCTCTTGTCAAGGGTCACTGATGAGGAGGTTCATTAGGCGGTCTTCTCCATGAGAGCCTACAAAGCCCCTGGTCTTGACGATTCCCCCCCTCTTTCTTCCAAGAGAATTGGGATATTGTTGGTTATGATGTCATTCATGCTGCATGAGACTTCATCAGATGTAAAAAACTCTTAAAGAAACTTAATGAAACTTATATTATTTTGGTCCCCAAGTGCGCAGAGCCAAAATTCATGAAGGAATTTAGACCCATCGATCTGTGCAATACTTTGTATAAGGTCTTTTCCAAAATTATGGTTAACCGAATCAAACCCCTGCTAGAAAAAAAAATCAGCCCCAATCAAAAAGGATTTGTCCCTGGTTGACAAATTATGGATGCTGCCATCACCACACATGAAATTATCAACTCCATTTATCATAGTAGGATTTTCAGGATGGCCCTCAAGCTGGATGTTTCTAAAGCCTACGACAAAGTCCATTGGACTTTTCTCTTCAAAATCCTGTCAACTTTCAGCTTCTTGGAACAATTCATAAACCTTATTAAGTGTTGCTTGGAGATTGTGAGATTCTCAGTGTTATTCAATGGTAAACCCGGAGCTAAATTTTACCCAGGTAAAGGGCTCCACCAGAGAAATTGTGGGGATTAATCTAGCCACCACTCTGCAACTAGCTATCCTGCAACAATTTGTTGATGACACCTTCTTCTTTGGGGCCTCCTTAGTTAGGGAAGCTGATAAGTAGAAGCAGCTGCTGGAAAATTATGTGACAGCCTTGGGTCAGCATATCTACTATCAAAAAAGCCGTATGTGCTTCCTCAACACTGGGGAATTGGTCCAGAAAAAGATAATGAAGATTTTGGGTTGCCAGGCTAACAAACTTCCTGCTACTTGTCTTGGCCTCCCATTGATAGTCAAAGATGTGAAGAATGAATTCTGGAACTCTATCCTTGAAAGAACCCAAAGGAAAATGGCATGCTGGAAAGGTAAACTCTTCATTAATGCTGGTAAGCTTCAACTCCTTGCTACTTCCCTCCAGGGAATTCCAGTCTACTTTTTCTCTATTTTAAAAATCTCTAGCTTCATGGCTGAAAATTTGGAAAAGATCCAATGCACCTTCCTCTGGTTGGTACCAGAGGAAAAGAAACACCTCCCAGTGGTCTCTTGGGATATTGTTTGTCTCTCCAAAACCTTAGGGGGTCTAGGGTTAAGGAAAATTTGCAACCTTAATAGAGCTCTGCTTTCTAAGGTAGCTTGGGAAATGATATAGGGAAATGCTAATTGGTGCAGAATCACAGAGGATAAGTATCTAGATGGGGGCCATTTCTATAAAATCTTCATGGTGCAGGGCCACCTGGGGGGCTCTAAAATCTAGAATAGCATTCTCAAATGCAGGAGCGTTTTAGAAAAAGGGGTCATCTGGTCGTTGGGTAATGGACAAGATATTAGATTCTGGGATGACCCTTGGCTGCCTGATTCCATTCTTGGGAACTCTCACTTCTCTCTATTGAGGAATGTCCTCTCCCTTGCTGTTGGTTCACAGGTTTCCAACTTCATCTCCAATGGCAAGTGGATTGACTTCCTCTCGCATATCCAGTTGAGACCGGACCTGACCACCCTTGCAACTAAACTTAGGGACGTACTCCTTTTGGTCTACATCCATTTGATAGAAAAGCCTGATAGATTGCTTTGGAGACACACTCAACATGGCGAGTTCTCTGTCAAGTCGGCATATGCTCTACTTATCAATGATTATGCTGATGTTTCTTTTTGGAAGAAGGTCTGGTAGCCTCAGTTAATCCCCAAATTCAAATTTTTCTAGTGGACTACCCTCCATGGAAAAATCCTCACGCTTGACAACCTTGTTAAACATGGGTTCAGCCTTGCCAACCGTTGCTGCCTTTGCAAGAAAGGTGTGGAAAACTCTAACCATATCATGCTCTACTGCAAATTTACTGTCGGGGTCTATCAGGAGATTCTCTCGAGACTCAACCTCCCTTGGGTGTCTAACTTCAACATCCACGACATTCTCCTTGAATGAAAATCACCCTCACAACACCCACTGATCAAAATCCTCTATAACCAAATCCCCCTAATTTTTTGCTGGGTTATCTGGAAGGAACGCAACAACAAGATTTTTTAGAGATACTAAACTCAATTCTAAGGATGTTTTTTAATGCTGGATTTAAACTTTTATAGGAAAACCTACTGGTGGGAAGCTGGAAAATCCCTTTTTCCCCTCCCATTGACTTTGATTGGAAGATTGCTAAGGCCTGGGGTCTTGGCAAAGGGTTTGATAGATTTGACAACTCTAAAGTTAGAGCTAGAAGGGCTACTATTTGGGCACCCCCTCAGGAAAACTGGTACAAACTCAATTTTGATGGGGCTGCCCAGTGTAGAAAATAGGTGAGAGGGGGAATTATAAGGGATAAATGGGGGAGATTGGTTGCTTCTTATGCTGGCCCCCTCATTGACCACTTGGTTAACCGGGCTGAGGCTATGGCAATTCTATGGGGATTAAATTTCTCCCTTAACTGTGGCTGCACCAGGATTTAAATCGAGGGGGATTCCAAGGTTATTATTGAGGCTAGTGGTGGTTACTCCTTGGTTGGATGGCGTGTTGACCCTATTCTGTCAGATATCAGGGGGCTGCTGCTTCACTTTATTGAGTCCACCATAAAGCACATTTACAGGGAAGGGGATTTTGTCGCTGATTCCATGGCGGTCATGGGGTTGTAGATAGTTGGCTTATGTTGTTGGTGTGCTACTAATTAGCTACCAAAAATTATTCAGGACCTACTTTGGCGGGAAATGAGTGAAAGCAACAACAACAACCAAAATGTTTAAAAATCAAAGTCTCATTTGGGCGCCAAAAGGCAGACCCAAGAGCAATATCCATTTGACCTTGGCTATTTTTCACATTTGAAAAGGCCACGTGGCCATGGATTGTAGGATTCTCAATTATTTTAGGTAGAGGAGGTGGATTGCTTGCGTCATTCCCTTCATAAAGTGTGATTATTTGTTTTTATGCCATCAGATTCATCTAAGATTTGTGGTGATTATTAAAAGATATGACTGATATTTTTTTCATTGTAATCATGGGTTACAATGTCACTCACACGTGCTAACCTTAGTGGTGGCCTTGGCGGTGATTTTTGTGCCTAAAAACAATTATTTTATCAGGTTTCATATGTGAAATGATAGATGCTTAAAGGTTGGTTAATACCCCATTTTTTCCACTTCACACAATGACTCTGCTTTCTTTTCATGCTCTGGTTTTTTATGGTGTTGTGTTGAGAAGGGTTTCATCTCTCACTGGGTGTGGAAGTCTTGGGTGAAGACCACTCTAAACTACTCTGCAAATATGGGAGGGGATCGCCATAGGATTGAACCAGATAGAATCGAGGAAGAGTTCACCTTGGACCTGATGCAAAGAAGGTGGGATTCTGCCCTTCACGAAATGCTTGGCTGGGCATGATGAGATGATTTCCCACTAGTTCGCCAAAAGCTGGAGTGAGAGAAGACTCACTCTTAATGGTATCACTTTTGAGATTAATGAAGAGGTGATTGGTAAAGCCATGGGAATGGAAACCATGGGCAGGAAGTGAAAGAAAACAACTAGAACCCAGCCCAAAACAAATTTTGACTAGTTTTTTTCAAATGATGACAAACCTGTGTCTAAGAATGGGGGTTATAGCATGGCCGATCTTCCTGAATTATGGCCGAAGATGTGCAAGCTCGTGATGAAATATTTCACCTTGGAGGGTAGGTTTGGTACATTCTACAACTATCACCTTCCCTTTCTTAATCATCTTAGGCATAAATTGTTAATTTCCATGCCTTTTTACCTTCTGAACTCTTTAGAGAATACAGTGGCAGCCATGAATGAGGCCATCTCCCTGGGAAATAAACCCATTTACCTGCATCAGGGGCTTATATTTAGGATTTACCACTTCCACCAGGCTCTCTTCCCTCTTCCCATTGTGTAAATCACCCAATGTGCTTAGCAGAATCTGTCCCCGTTGGTCCCCCTAAACCAAGGCATTCCTTCACCTTCAGACTCCATTGGTGGCTCTACCCCTACTGCTAGCCCTTATTCCTTTGGTATTCGCCCGACCTCTACACCCTGTATGGGAAGCAAGCATGATCTGACCCTAGATGACTCTCGCCAGCCCGCTAAGAAGTGCAAGAAAATCTTTATTAACCTGGACTACCCCCAGAATGTTGACCCTCAACCCACCAGTACCCCCAGTCTTCTTGGCTTGCCAAAGAAAAAGGGAAACAAAATATGAAGGAGATCTTCAATAAAGAGGATGTTTCGGTCGAGTCCCCTAGCAGGGATGACAACAAGACTAATACTAACCATGAAGAGGGTAAAATTGATAAACATGATAATGTGGCCAATGTGGGTAAGGACATTTCTAGCCTAGATAACAGGACTGAGAATCCTAAGTCTGCTATGGGCACTGGCCTTGTTGGAAAAATTAAGTTCCAGATTGTTAATCTCGAGAATTCTATGGCCAAACTGAATGAGGACTTGGCCAACACTAACAGGAGGCTAGCGAATGTTAGCAAGTTCACTCTCAACTTCATGCACACCTCCTCCACTATCCTCTTCCTACTGAATGAGAAATCTTGAGCTAGGAAGGAGTCGGTGTAAGGAAACAGAGAACTCTTCAAGTTCCTCAATAAAGAGTGGGTGAACCTGCTACTGTCGAAGCGCTTATGGGATGGGAAAGGATCTAGCTAAAGATGAAGTGTGGGTTGGGGTGGTGTCACACTACAGACCCCAAGCCCTATATTATGGCCAATCTTCTTAAGTTTTGTTTTAAGTTTAAGACTTTACTTATGTTAAATAGCTCTGTGTGGCTTTGTATGTCTTTTTGGCTGTCAAACTTTGATATTATTCATTTTTGGAACACTTACCACTCCTGTTTTATCCTTTTTGTTATGGTTTTGATAGAGGTAGATGATATTCATGGTTATTTTTCTGCTGACTTTGCTGATTTAACATGTTGTTAAGTTTAAAGTGTTAGCTTCTTTGTACCTTGGGTTAGCACCCTCTTGTTGCTGCTAATATCAAGAACAATTCATGATTGGGTGTTAATTATAAGTAATAATTTACATAGCCAACTCATGGGACTTGAATCAAATCATTTTTTTTATATGACCGCATATCTCCTCTATGCCATCGCAGGGATGAATTGTTGGCAAAGATTAAATGAACAAGATATATATGATGATGCTACAATAATTTAAAGTTATCACCCACAATTACAATTAGGAGGGCAAATGATTCTTTTACAATGCTTACAACTCAGAGAACTCTAGGGCAATATTGGTTTCAATATTTCTCCTGACGCAACAACAATGATTCAATAGTTTGGAAGTTACTTCATTCAATTCACAAAAATTACATACTTCAGGTTGGCGGGTTACGAAGAATGTCCTTTTATGCTCGGGAAAAATTTGTGGATGACAAGTTGGCATTAATTGAAGTTTTTAGGCACATTAGCTAGATAAACAAAATTTGCAGGAATAAGAGGGTTTCCTATATCCAGTTTCCAACAGGTATTGGCCACTATACCTTTGAAACTAATGCAGATGCTAAGGACATGGAGAGGTCTATTTCTAAAATTAATCTCTACACTTATGACATATGATTCCCCTTTGACAGTAAAGGATATGTTGTAAAGGAGTTACAACTTGGCTCCAGATTCAATCATTCGCCTAGTATTGAGGATTTTTGGGAAGACTGCAGAGATGATTTTGAAGCTAGAAGGAGAGACTAGATGAGGCTCACTGTGAAATAGTTAATTGACTTCAAATTGGAATTGGATGTAACTAGAATAGAGGATGATGAAGTAGATCTTGTTGATCCTTTTTATTGTTGAAATATATAGTTTCTTCAGCTGCCACCAATAGACTGGAAAGTAAGTTAACATTAAGAAATTTAACCGAGAGAACTATTGTAATTATCAAGAGAAAAGAAGAGTGGGTAAAGAAACAGGTGATGGAAACCAGAACTACTCGGCCTTTAGGAAAAGGAGGTCCTTCAATGAAGAAAAATGATACTCAAGGTACCCCTTCTTCTTCTTCAAAATTCCCAAATCCTCCCTCTAATAAGAACTCTCAATAAGTGGTATTAGGGAACAATGGTGATGAAGATCTTGACAAAGTACAAGATCTTACCAAAACATGTGAAGGAAAATTTCCATTGAAGAAAAAGGGATCCAAAGCTAATATTAAAGTACCAATAATAATTTTAGAAGGTGTAGGGAAAGATGATAATGCAACAATACCAGAACCTTTAGTTGAAAAGGATAAAAAAATTCCTAACATTCCATCACCTATCATTACAACATATCATCCTCATGAAGCTATTATTCATCTGAAATATGAATGATAGACATTACTCAGGATGAAAAAAAGCTGTCAATCTCCAATCTAGAGATGTCCCTAAATCCATCATTCATTAGTACACATGAATCTTTGCAACTTACTTCTTCATCTTGGTTACAAAATAGTTCATAGAAGAAGAAAATGGTAAAGGATGTGATAATTATTCCTCATGTAAACAAAGTTGCAAGTATCCTCCAGAAATCATCAAAAGTTAAGAAAGTTAAAGTCATGTCAAGATTTGCAGTTGATGCAACATCAAGAAATATTTGTGTTGAATTAGCTAGACCAATTACAGATAAGAGTTTAGATGAGATCAACATAAGTGATTTCAACATTAACAGGATAGACCTTGGACCACTGTCATCAGATGGAGTTTTTCAGAACTTTGAGCTATTTGCTACCCAAATTTAGCAAAGAGCTAAGATGGGTTATCAAAGGAGAAGATCAAAAATCAAGTACATATTTTGGTGTCATATATTAATTATGTATCTTATTCATCAAATACATCCTTACCTGCAACTACTGCATCAACCCCTGCAGGTGCAGATGGAATCCTTGAGAAGAGAGTTGTTGCAAACTTACACAAGTAGCAGTCTCACAATAGAATGATGGAAGCATGGATTGATGAAATGAAGAAAGAGCCTTTAAATTTCATGATTAAAGTGAAATATATTTATGAAAAGATTATTTTACAAGAACAAGAAATGACAAAAGAACTAGAGATGACTAAATAACAAAAAGTGGCCTAGCAAGCTGTAATAGATGAAATTCAACAAATGTCAAAAGTTGAAATAAATACTTTAATTGCTAAAAAAGTATTCGCTATCTGAGAGGAAAATAAATCAAATATATAGTACAAGATCATAAATAGGAAAGTGATAAATATTAGCTGAAATATGGGTGAATATGAAAAGATGATATCAACCTATGAGCGAATAAAATAAAAATATTAGAGGAGGTCATCATGATCATTATAGGTTCATCATCACGAAAAAATCCTTCAACATATTTATTCTCAAGTTGTAGACATGTTCTCAGAAAGAATCAACTCATAAATAGAGAATATACTACTTGATGCAGGTGCGATGAAGAAGCTGAGCTTTGTTTCTGTCACTTTAGAAGGTTGTAATGTGCC
The DNA here is from genome assembly GCA_018584345.1 of Thuja plicata. Taxonomy (NCBI): domain Eukaryota; kingdom Viridiplantae; phylum Streptophyta; class Pinopsida; order Cupressales; family Cupressaceae; genus Thuja; species Thuja plicata. Next base: position 278,308 of record MU225309.1, read on the forward strand.
AGCTTATCAACATGAGTTATCTAAAATACAAGACTTGTATGTTACTTCAAAGCTAAGGATGGATAATTTTTTTATTCCTAGATATGAGCTCGTGGGAGGATTCCTTAATGCATATAGAGATTACAAAGATAGATCTTTGAATCTAACAGTATAAGTTGTGACCCAGAAGACATTATTCAAAAGTACAACATTACCGCAACAATATTAATTTTGTACTTTTGTTTTCCTAGTTGTTTTTGCTCAGGTTTCTTTTTTCTTAGTTGTAGTTAATCAATTTTGGTCTTTCGATCAAATTTACTAACTTGACTATTTTCGCATATAAATTGCTAGGTTCTTAACTGCACTAAAAATGCGCGAAAAGGAGTTAGCTATTAATTGAACTGTAGGTAGTTAGAAAGATGCATGTCTATATAAGGAACATTTGAAGTTAGTAAAGGAGACTTTGTTTTTGGATGCTTAAGGAATTTGGGAGAAACACTGATATAGCTTCATAAATTAAATCAAATTAATTTTTGGAAAGTGAATATAATTTTTCCATATGTTAATTTTATTCTCTGGTATTCTCGGTATGAGGATACAATGATCTGTTATGGATTTTTCTCCTTTTCATAAAGACATACTGTAAAGATCTTTAATTTATGTTATGATAAACCTTCTTTTGATATCTTAATGATGTGTAAATGATATAAAATCAAATTTGCATCAATGGTTACTTACATGCATAGTTTTTAGTTTCCAGTGGTGATATTCAATAAGATAACTTTTAAGCTCCTGGAAAGTGTTTGCATATTCATTATCAGAATATTTCAAATAAGTCTTTATTGGCATGTAAGTTGTATAATCTGAAATTTAATATTAAGGCTAACGAGGGAGCTTTCCCTCTACAAGCAAAGGAAGGTCATATTCTCAGTGACCTATCCAACTATTGACAAATAGTTTGTCACTATTTCCATTGGGCCTAAAATACATAAATTTGTAAAAGGAAAATCTCTTTACCAACAAGCCTCAAACAAGGTGCTAAGGTTAGAGACGAACAATGATAATGTTGTTCATGGAGAAGGGCTGAAGCAGAATCATAATGCATTAACATTGAAGGGCTGGATTTTAAAGGGGCTTGAGAAGCTGCAGGTGAGTGGGGAGGAGAGCTAGGTAGTAGTTGACCAAACTTAAAAAGTTAATGTGTGGTTTAATTGAAGAAATCTCTAATGATGAGGCAATGGTATGGAAGGAGGCTACAATGTTAGAAGATAAGAAGTTGAAGAAAGAAGGAAATTTCAATATCTTTAAATTTAATTTAAATGTATTATTATGTGAATTTTTTTTATCAATTAACAAATAATATATAACTAAAAATCAATGAATTTAATATTTTATCATTTATCTAAATTATTTGTATAGTTAATTTTTTATATAACTTAAAATTTTCTTATATAATTTCAATATTTACTATGCATTATTGTGTATCTAATTTGTTATGTATTGTTGTTAATCTGAAACTATGTATAAAGTTAATATGAAATTATTAATTTCAATAAAAATTATGTAAGAAATTAATATGAAATTACATAAATTAATATATTAATAATATTTTTATTTTACTCGCTCACAGGTTGATATCTCCACCCTTTTACTTTTACCTTTCTTCTACTATTTGGCCATCTTTATTATTTGCTTGCTTCTCTGGTACTTCTGCTTTTTTATTTGCTTCTTTCTCTATTACTTCTGCTTTTTTAACTGCTTCCTTCTCTGTTACCTTTCCTCTTTTAGCTGCTGCATCACTCTCTTCTACTATTTCGCCATCTTTATTATTTTCTTCACTCTCTTCTACTATTTCGCCATCTTTATTATTTGCTTCTTTCTCTGTTACTTCTGCTTTTTTATATGCTTCTTTCTCTGTTACTTCTTCTTTTTTAACTGCTTCCTTCTCTGTTACCTTTTCTCTTTTAGCTGCTGCTTCAGTCTCTTCACTACAGAGCTGAGAAAACCACATAGAACACATAGAACACATATTTAGATTCTCAGCACTACTAAAAAACCCACATTTCATACTGCAAAATTTATTATCTTCTGACATTTTCAACTCTATGCCAAATCAAATTTCAGAAGAAATACTTAATATTTGACTTCACTAAATTCACATTTCAATACTTACCAAGATATAAGAGCTTATTATCTTATATCTTCTCAATACTCTCCAATGGAGCATGAACCAACAAACACGTCGTTTTTCTTTATCTTGATTATAGCTATTGAGGTTATAACTAGGATAATCTTGTGGTTGCAAGGATTACTTTATTTTAATATTTATTAGTTCATACCAGGAGACTAATGTTTTCATGTGATAAACCTATTTCATTATATTAGTTGATTTTCAATGTATTAGTTTAGAGCTATGTTTTGTTGTCATCTAGACGTCATTAAAAATCTTCAATTCAATTCAAATACATATAGTTTGCAGATGACATTCATAAAATGGTTCAGTGCACATTTCACATAATGCAGGGAAAGTATGGATTGAATGAGATGACTGAATTTAGCTTCGAAATGGATAAGAATGTGGGATTATCCGGGGGATTCAATCAATCTAGTGTGTTAGAAAATACTATGTTTTTTTTCCCTTTTGGTCTTCCATTTTATTTTAGAGAATGCATCAATGTGGTTGAAAGGGTTATTTTCTAATTCTTTCTTGGCTTGAGAAGGAAGGAACGGATTTAACAACAATACTAGTCTTTTGCTTTTCTCCTTGTCTTGATGCAAATTTTAAATCCATAGCTTCATAAGATAAAAACTATGTTGCAAAACATTACTTTGTTTATACATTTTCACGGGGAGCATTTACTGAGCACTTTTTATTTTTAACACAAAATCCTACCACTGATCTGAAATCAATTTGGAATCGCTAAGTTTAGTTTAGAGAATGCTCTCCGTACCATTTTCCTTAATAAAAATTAGGTAAAAATTGACTTATGTTGAAGGCAAAGTCAACAACATTGTACTTTTTATTGATTTAAATGCTTTTACTACACTTTGGATTTGAACCTGGCACAATATGTATAGTTTTTTTTTTTATGGCTAAATAAGAGGCTTTTATAAGGATAACTCTAAATGGCTTAAAAATTGCCCTAATAATCCCTTCTCCAAATTGTTCAAAATCATTCTTCCAATCGATACATGCTTGTATGAAAGAATGAGTCATGCCTTCTAGTGATTCTTGAGAAACTTTCTTCTTAAGGATGACCTGTAATGAGTCTTCCAGGCGATTCAGGTCAATGGGACCCAACATCTTGTAAATGAATTTCTTTAGACCCTCATTTTGCTCAATTAATGACTTGATTTTCTCTTCATCCTTGTCCATGAAAACCAAAGAATGTTTGAGTCCCTTAGCTGCTATATTTTTACTTCCTTCCCTTGTAGGTTCCCCCAAATCAACCTCTTCAAAAGTGTAGTCCTTTGGGGTTACCTGTACTTGGGTGACACCGGTGGTGGGAACTACTACCTATGCTTTCCAGTTGCCCTTTATGTCCTGAGTGACATAGGATATGGTCCTTGCTGTCGTACTAGATTCATCTTGATGGAAGGCTTGGCCTAGGAAGGACATGTGGTCTTCTTCTTCTTCTGTATATACCCACTTCCTGGGCTGAATTTTTTTAGTAAACAAAGTTAGTTTAGTAAAGGCGGTGACAAGCTCATAAGGGGAAATATGCAATACTGGGGCAAATACTAGTTTATCTTGGGTTACCCTCTCCTCTTGTATTTCTCCTTCTTCATATCCTTTCTATTCTTCATCTCCTTTCTCTTCTTCATCTTTGTCTTCTTCTTCTTCCTTCTCCTTATCATTTTCTTTTCCCTTTTCTTTTGTGGCATCTTCCTCCTTGTCACGTGTTCTATCTTCGTCCTCGGAGGAGCTTCCTAATATTTCCACCCTAGGACCCATTATTGAATCTTGTGTTGTCTAGAGAGGAGGCATTGTTCTTGTATTCAGCGGTATTTGGGGAGCCAGGTTGGAGAAAGATAGTGGAACTAATGCTGGTGGAATAGGAGCTTGTAGAGAAAGTGGAGGAGTGGGAGTAGGAGTTGAAAGAGAAGGTGGAGGAGTGGGAGGTACATCCTTTTTTGTCTTCTTATCCTCTCCTACATCCTTGAGTGACTCCTTTGGAGTAGTGTGTGGGGCCTGGGTAGTAGAGTATCTGGATACACCTTGGGTTCTTGTCTCCTTGTTTACGCTTATGTCCATTCCTGTGAGTGGTACATTCACTTTGGGGTCTGTAAATTGAGACGAAGGTAGAGTGAGGATAGCCTAAGGGTTTACTGGTACTTGTCCCCCTATGTTAACTTCTACTGTAGGATCAAATTAATCCTAGCCTTGGTCTCCTAAACCTTCAAGGTCCTCAAAGTCAGACATGAGAATTTCATCTGAACCAAGGATGTTGAAAGGATTTTCCTATTCTTCCCGTGTCTCTGTTTCTTCACTAGTAGGTGTGCGTTCATTGGGACCCTTTTTCTTTAACGCATATGTCTTTGACCTTTTCCTTTTAACCACAGGTATATCATCCTCATCTTTCTCTTCCTCTTCTAGTTCCTCCTACAGGGTTTCTAATTGTGGAGAGGTGGAAGCTCTCTTCCTCTTATATACTTTTCTTCTCTCTCTTGTGGCAGTATTTATCATAGGAGACTTATCGAAGGTAGTAGGAAGTTCCCCTTGGGTTTTCTATGATCGGTAAATGGGTGGTGTTATACTACTAGTCATCATAGTCCTTGTTGGCTTATGCTTGGGATTAGAACCATACACAATGGGGCGCTTATGACCATACACTATTTCCAGCTTCTGCGGTGGGGCATTCTTGAATTGAGGTACTGGGGGATTTTCTTTGTGCTTTCTATCTCCGTTTGTTGGCGGGTTTAGTTGTGGCTTCATGGGAATACAACCCATTGGGAATGACTTCTTAATCCACAACTTGGTTTCCTTAATTACGTGCCTCATCTTGAAATCAATGCTATCATTTTCATCTTTATCTACTTTGGCATTTAGAATCGGCCTGCTGTATATCTTGTCTATATTATATAAAGGATCTAACACATCTTTTGTATCTTTGTCCCAAGCTTTGGGAGGAATGATAATCTCTAGGACCACCTCTGCCAATGTTAAATTCATCCTACAATAGTCCCTTATTCAGACCTCATAATCATCCACACAATTGATCTAGTGATCTTCTACTTGTGGCTCATGAACATAGTGTTTACCCATAATGTGGTTGTAGGTGCCTATAGGGTCAAACTTGATCCTAATGTGTGCATACAATTGCAGTGGGAACTCATCCCATTCAAGTGCCAGAGACTTGCATATTTTCATATCGTACAGGGTATATAGGCCTATTGATATGGGGAAATCCCAAGAGTGCTTCTTCTTGTGCTTTATGTTCTCATATGTGTCTGCGAGATGTCTGGCCATTTCTATGATGATTACCCAATTAGAAGGATACCTAGACCTACATTCTTAGGGGTGAGAGTGCATCCATCTACTCTAATGTAAGTGAATGTCCTGAATTGTAAGTAGAAAGCCCCTATTGCCCTAATCTTGGCGGCAACCTCTTCTGATAATATTTTGGTATAATCACCCTCTATTGAACAGATGATTGTGAAGATGAAAGCATCATTCATGATCCTATAGTTTGGAATATTTTCGTCTATCTTTGCTTTCTTGACCAACTGTGGGTAGAATGTGAAAGGCAATGCATTTGGGTGGCCGAAAGCCCCATGTTTCACAAGTCTTAGGTATTTTTCCCTTGTGGCTAGCAAGTATGCCATGTATGAGGTCATATAGAATTTTGTGTTATGCTTTATTGAGATCACATGATCATCTAAGTTGTCACTTAGAATGGTTTCCTAGTCAAACCCGACCTTTCAGCCTTTTATTTTTTTGCTGAATAGGGTCATCCAATTTTCAAGCTAGATGGACTGAGGTAGTCCATACACTTAGCTCAGTATTGTAACAGACAATTGGATGTCATCCTTGAGGTATCCTCTTGTCAAGTCTATCCTCTCAAGTTTATTTTTGGGTAGAGATTCAATCAAATAGTTTTGAATGACTGTGTCGTATGCATCTAGAGTGTGTTCTATATACCAGTTTAGGCCTTTTTTAATAGAGAAGTCGTATAATCAATCAACCCCCTTTTGGAGATGGAAGACATCTTCTATATTATCTGGTTTGAGAGCCAAGACCACATCTCCTTCTCTATTTTTAACCACCCTCTCATCAAGTACATAATAGTGCATTAAGGTCGATCTTGTTGATCCTTTTTATTGTTGAAAAATATAGTTGCTTCAACTGCCACCGATAGACTAGAAAGTTTTCAAATTAAGAAGTTTAACCAAGAGAACTATTATAATTATCAAGAGAACTGAAGAGTGGGTGAAGAAAAAGGTGATGGAAACCAGAACTACTCTGCTTTTAGGAAAAGGAGGTCCTTTCATGAAGAAAAATAATACACAAGGTACCCCTTTTTCTTCTTCAAAAGTCCCAAATCCTCCCTCTAATAAGAACTCTCAATAAGTGGTATCAAGGAACGATGGTGGTGATAAAGATCCTGATAAAGTACAAGATCTTACCAAAACATGTGAAGGAAACTTTCCTATGAAGAAAAAGAGATCCAAGGTAATATTAAAGTACCAAAAATAATTTTAGAAGGTGTAGGGAAAGATGATAATGCATAAATATTGGAAACTTTAATTGGAAAGGATCAACAAATTCCTAACATTCCATCACCTATCATTATGACATATCATCCTCATGAAGCTTTTATTCCATCTGAAATATGAATGATAGACATTAAAAAGGATGAAGAACAAAAGCCTTCAATCTCCAATCTGGAGATGTCCCTAAATCCACCATTCATTAGTACACATGAATCATTGCAGCTTCCTTCTACATCTTGGTTAGAGAATAGTTCATATAAGAAGAAAATGGTAAAGGAGGTGATAATTGTTCCTCATGTAAACAGAGTTGTAAGTATCCTCCAAAAATCAACAAAAGTTAAGAAAGTCAAATTCATGTCAAGATTTGCAGTTGATGCAACCTCAAGAAATCTTTGTGTTGAAGTAGATAGACCAATTACAGATAAGAGTGTCAATGAGATCAGCATAAGTGACTTCAACTTTAATAGGATAGACCTAGGACCACCGTCATCAGATGGAGTTTTTCATAACTTTGAGCTATCTTCTACCCAACTATTACAAAGAGATAAGATGGATTATGAAAAGGACAAGATAAAAAATCAAGTACACATTTTGGTGTCATATATTAATTATGTATCTAAATCACCAAATACATCCTTATCTGCAACTACTGCATTAGCCATTGCAGGTGTAGATAAATTCCTTGAGAAGAGAGTTGTTGAGAACTTACACAAGTACCAGTCTCACAGTAGAATGATAGAAGCATGGATTGATGGAATGAAGAAAGAGGCTTTAGATTTCATGATTAAAGTGAAATATATTTATGAAAAGATTATTTTACAAGAACAAGAAATGACAAAAGAACTAAAGAACAAAAAGTGGCCTTGCAAGCTGTAACAGATGAAGATCAACAAATGTCAAAATTTAAAATAAATACTTTAATTGATGAAAAACTATTCGCTATCTAAGAGGAAAATCAATCAAATATATGGTGCAAGAGCATAAACAAGAAAGTGATAAATATTAGCCAAAGTATGGGTGAATATGAAAAGATGATATCAACTTGTGAGCGAATAAGAATAAAATATTAGAGGAGGTCATCATGATCATTATAGCTTCATCATCAGGAAAAAAGTCTTCAACATATCTTTTCTCAAGTTGTAGACATGTTCTCGAAAAGAATCAACTCGTAAATAGAGAACAGACTACCTGATGCGGGTGCGATGAAGAAGCTGAGCTTTGTTTCTATCACTTTAGAAGGTTATAATGTGCCAGCTTATCAGCATGAGTTAGCTAAAATATAAGAAAATTATGTTACTTCAATGCTAAGGATGGATAATATTTTTATTTCTAGATATGAGCTCACGGGAGGATTCCTTAATGCATATAGATCTTACGAAGATAGATCTTTGAATCTACTAGTCTAAGTGGTGATGCATAAAAAATTATTCAAAAGCACAAAATTACCACAACAATATTAATTTTGTACTTTTGTTTTCCTAGTTTTTTTGCTCATGTTTCTTTGTTCTTGGTTGTAGTTAATCAATTTTGGTCTTTTGATCAAAGTTAGTAAATTGACTATTTTCGCATATAAATTGCTAGGTTCTTAACCACACTAAAAATGTGCAAAAAGGAGCTAGTTATTAACTTAATCATAGGTAGTTAGAAAGATACATGTCTATATACAAAACATTTGAAGTTTGTAAAGGAGACTTTTTTTTGGATGCTTAAGGAATTTGGGAGCAATACTGATATAGCTTCATAAATTAATGCAAATTAATTTTTGGAAAGTGAATACAATTTTTCCATGGATGTTAATGTTATTCTCTAGTATTCTCGGTATGAGGATATAGTGATGTGTTACGGATTTGCTCCTTTTCATAAATAAAAAATGTAAAGATCTTTGATTTGTTTTATGATAAACCTTCTTTTGGTATCTTAAGGATATGTAAATGATATAAAATCAAATTTACATCAGTGGTTACTTACATGTGTAGTCTTTAGTTTCTATTTGTGTTATTCAATAAGATAACTTTTAAGCTCCTGGAAAGTGTTTGTATATTCGTTATCAGAATCTTTCAAATAAGTCTTTATTGGCGTGTAAGTTATAATCTGAAAAATTAATATTAAAGCTACCAAGGCAGCTACCCCTCTACAGGCAGAGGAAGGTCATATTTTCAGTGACCTATCCAACTATTGAGAAATAGTTTGTCACTATTTCCGTTGGGCCTAAAATACATAAATTTGTAAAAGTGACAAATCTATTTACAATTAGGCCTCAAACAAGGTGCTGAGGTTAGAGTTGAATAATGATAATATTGTTCATGAAGAGGGGCTGAAGCATAATAATATTGCATTAACATTGAAGGGTTGGATTTTAAGGGGTTTGAGAAGTTGCAGGAGAGTGGGGAGGAGAGCCAGGTAGTAGTTGACCATGCTTAACAAGTTAATGTGTGGTTTGATTGAAGAACACTCTAATGATGAGGCAATGGTATGGAAGAAGGAGGCTACAATGTTAGAAGATAAGAAGTTGAAGAACGAAAGAAACTTCAATATCTTTAAATTTATATTATGTGTATTTTTTTTATCAATTAACAAATAATATATAACTAAAAATAAATGAATTTATTTTTTTATCAATTATCTAAATTATTTATATAATTAATTTTTTATATAACCTAAAATTTGCTTATATAATTTCAATATTTACTATGTATTTAATTTGTTATGTATTGTTATTAATCTGAAACTATATATAAAGTTAATTTGAAATTATTAATTTCAACAAAAATTATGTAAAAAATTAATATGAAATTACATAAATTAATATATTAATATAAAAACTATTTAATTACATATAAAAAAATACAACACACAAAATATAATTAACTAAAAGATCAATAATATTGATTCCATTTCTCTTTAATTAATTTAAGTAACATCCTCATGCATCCTATACTTAAATGAAGAAGAGTCACCCCTCCTATTAATCCATCCTTCATTGTTTACACTGAAATGATCAAATTTCATTTATATAACCTAAAGTTTTACTTCAAAGTCTGAAATCCCAATAATTAATATCTAGACAAAAAGCACATATATATAGATCATAAAAGTCTATTCGAAAATGAAGAATTAAATTATAATTTGTGAACCTTGGAAGCCTTGATGAGGGGATTATTTTTTGCAAGACTCTGACGCCCCAATGTCTTGTGATCAAAAGAACAATTATGCTCTTCTGGATATCTGTGCTTGCTACAAAACACATGATCACACCTGCACTTAAAACTCACACCCATTCTGCAACGTTTATTGCACTTGAAACATCTCCACTCTTCTACTTTTACCTCTCTTTCTTCTATTATTTCGCCATCTTTATTATTTGCTTCTTTTTCTGTTACTTCTGCTTTTTTATTTGCTTCTTTCTCTGTTACTTCTACTTTTTCAACTGCTTCCTTCTCTGATACCTTTGCTCTTTTAGCTGCTGCTTCACTCTCTTGTTTCTCCATATATTTTTTATAACACATAGAACACATATTCAGATTCTCAGCAGTACTGAAAAACCCACATTTCATAATGCAGAGCTTATTCTCTTCTGACATCTTCAACTCTATGCCAAATCAAATTCCAGACGAAATACTTAATATTTGACTTCACTAGTTTCTATTCTTATATCCTCTCAATACTTTCCAATGGAGCACGAACGAACAAACACGTCGTTTCTCTTTATTTTGCCGTCATCAAGCGAAAATCAATCATTTAATTTGCCATGACGCAGAGAGTATTCTGGAAGGTGGAGGAGGTTATAACTTGGATAATATTGTGGTTGCAAGGATTACTTTATTTTCATATTTATTAGTTCCTGCCAGGAGACTAATCTTTTCATGTGTCTTTCCTCCAAATAATCTGCCTTACAAAACCTTGTGATAAACCTTTAACCTATGGTCTTTATCTATTTCATTATATTAGTTGATTTTTCAATGTATTAGTTTAGGGCTGTGTTTCGTTGTCCCTTAAACTGATGGTCTTCTAGACATCATTAAAAATCTTCAATTCAATTCATTCAATTCAAATACATGTAGTTCGCAGATGGCATTCATAAAACAGTTCAGTGCATCGTCTATGCTTCCACATTTCACATACATGCGGAGAAAGTCTGGATTGAATGAGATGAGGACATATTCACCTGAATTTTGCGTCGAAATGGATAAGCATGTGGGATTATCTGGGGATTCAATCAATACACTGTGTTAGAAAATACTGTATTTTTTTTACCTTTTGGTCTTCCATTTTATTTTAGAAAATGCATCAATGTGGTTGAAAGGGTTATTTTCTAATTCGTTCTTGGCCTGAGAAGGAACGGATTTAACAACAATACTAGTCTTTTGCTTTTCTCGTTGTCTGGATGCAATCGAGAGCTAGAACAGGCAATTCCAAGTAAGTTTTATGAGACTTTTGCTTTTGAATTTTGGTCTTTTGTTGGGGAGTGTGTTTCAGGCGTGGATTCTTTAAATGGTTCAGTCACTACAGCTTCCATGTGGAGGCACCTATGTTCTCTGTAGTCATTGTTTTGAGAAAACATTTATGTTTTAATCTGGTAAAATTAATTTGAACTATTTGGGACACAATCTCCATGTTTTGTATAAGCCAATTCTTTGATCTTTAAGAGAAGACATCAAAATTTGTAGAGAACTTTTTGGACATTGTAGTTGAACATGTTGATTTGGAAGTCATTGCTTCCCATGTAAATTTAAATAGTTGATTGGACATTGTAGTAATCCATGTTGATTTGGGAGTCATTGCTTCCCATGATCACTTTTGGTAGATGCATTCAATGAAATGGTTCGTATTCCTTGTCTACACCTTCGTTTTTATAATTTTATTTTTATAGTCTATGGTATTTACTACAATGTCCAATCAACTATTTACTTTCAAATTTTAAAGCCGTAGCTTCATAAGATAAAAACTATGTTGCAAAACATTGCTTTGTTTATACATTTTCATGGGGAGCATTTACTGAGCACTTTTTATTTTTAACACAAAATCCTACCAGTGACCTGAAATCAATTTGGAATCGCTAAGTTTAGTTTAAAGAATGCTCTCTGCTCCATTTTCCTTAATAAAATTGGGTAACAATGGATTTATGTTGAAGGTAAAGTAAACAACAAATACTTTTTATTGGTTTAAATGCTTTTACTACACTTGGGATGTGAACCTGGCACAATATGTTCAGTTTTTTTTTTTTTTGGTAAATAAGGGGCCAAAGGTGAGAGTTTGTATTACAATAAGAGTTTTAAGATAGGTTATAAAAGTTTCTAATAATTTCTTGGATCAAACTAGACAGAGTCAAACTATAATGTAAAATCAACTATAAAGACCAAAATGGAGCTCTATACTTCTCCTAGAAGAAACTATCATCCAACTAATATATCTTCATTCGTTAATATTTCAACAAAAAAATTAGAGCCCTTTGTATAAAATAGAAAACCCAAAAGATTATCTTACCTCTAATCTGCAGTCAGTCGATTGGGGAAGATTGACTAGCTTCATCCACATCTAATGGAAGATATATTTCTACCTCTTGGTCTGCTTCTCCCTCGGAAGAATCCTCACTTCCCAAGCTATCCAGGTTCTCACATATTTATACTGGAGAACCCACTCTTAATTCTCATCAATTTCATCCCCCAATGCAGCTTCCAAACCATCATGTATTCCCAAAACAAAATTGAGTAATATAGTTCCTCGTTTCATCATTAATGTTCTGATTTCCTCATTTTGCTGTTCCCACCACCTCAATACAAAAAACCTTATGAGAGGACCACCATAAATATTCCTCCTCTGCCTGTTACCAAATCTTGGAAAAGGACCACCAACCCTCATTAGCACTGCATAATCAAATGGAAATAGAATAGTCAATTCATCCTCAATATTTATGATGGTATCATGCAAGCCCACAAGTTACTTTTCTTCAAACAACCTGATACATATCTCTTTTGTTGTTAACTTCTACTCCACTGTGACAATGTTACAAGCCAAAAATCCAACACAGATATCTATATTCTCTCTATCACGATGGTTAGTATATAGGAAGTTGAATCCCAAAATCTATTTCACACCATGCAGAACCAGTCAATTTTTGTATTTCGAAACTTCTTTTAGCCTTAAGTCTGAAATAGGTTTGTCAATAGTCGTCTGTCGATTGATGGAGTAGAGCTTGATTGGAGTGCCCATGTTTGTCACCATGACTCTCTGTTAAAGCCAAGAAAACCCTAGGATGTGAAATAGACTGAAAGTGATATGAGTTTAGCAAGTTCAAAGTATTTTATCCTTCCTCTACACTCCACCATTTACAATTTCAAGAAATTTGGGAGTGTAAATGTGTATAGTTGCCTTGTTACGTGCAATATGTACAGTTGGGATTTGAACTTTAAACAATGCATTCCTATAGTAAAATAGACGGTGTTTAACATTCTAGCAAGCCTGTTGGCCTAACATCAATGTACTTATGTCAATTTTCATTTTTCTCTATAAAGATAATAATTTATTTATTCTTTCAAGTTACAAATATAGACAACTCAATACCCTGAAGACATAATATCTTAATCTAATAAGGGTTGGGATAACTATAATAGGGATATGTGGAACAATTTCACCTCATAAGAATTGGACACCGCGGTTAGTGTTTCATAAATTATATATATTGCGTAAATAATAGCCAGAAGCTAGAATAGCCTACAAAGCATGACACTTGAGAGTAGAAAAAAGAAGATGAAAAGCTTTAAATTGAAATAAAGAAAAAAAAAAACATTTTGTTAATTTGTATTATGTTGCTTCAATGTAGGAATCTACAAGTCAATAGAATTTCAAGGCAGTTAGTCTATCCCTCAAGCTTTACTTTTCGAAGTCTCAACTATCCAAAAATTTCTTATCAAGGTCTTGTCATTACAACATATGGATTTGGTTTGGTATTGCCTTTCCCTAATATATTTTGTTGACTTCATATTCTTTTGCAGTGAATATCTTGGAGTATGTTTATTTTGCAAACACTTTGTTGTGGTTGTAATTTTTTATAATTGCTTGTATAGTAAGATTACCTTAAATTATTGATATGTAAATGGCCTTGATGCACTACATTGTAAGGCAACCCTTAAAATATGTATCTGTGGTCTACAGTCAGCATCAATTTTGCAAGTCACAACCTAATGATTCTTGAGTGATTTTGGCTTTAGTACCACCAATGGCCAATGTGTTTCCTTAAAACTTATTTCTTGTGAGGAATGTTTATTTCTAGGATTATAACTTTGTATGATTTCTTGTAAGGTGAATATTAAACTATTGATACTCTCGATATATGCAGTGATAATTTAGCAAGCTATAATCTTATGTGTCAAGTGGGTCCTTTTGTAGAATCTTGTTGATATGCATGGTGAATTAGTCACAAGTTTGATTATCCATACCTGGAGAGGTTACCTATAAATCCTTGATGAGTGCAATGTATATGGTGATATTTTGAGCAAGTCACAAGAAAAAATGGTAATTGGTTGTATAGAGTAGAAGTATAAATTATGGTCTTCACTCTATTTGCTAAGAGAAAATTCCATTCAGAAATATTTAAATAGATATATAGTGTGCATTGAGTAGCTTTTCTATATCATAGATGAAATTGCATTGAGAACCATATGAAGTTATAACTTGTAGTGTATTAAGAGGATTAGTGTACTATAGGTATAGGCCTTTTTTGGTTGATTTTTATGGAGTAAATTTCAATGCAGATCATAGTTAAAGGCTAATTTTGCTAAAACATAAATTTTTCTTTGAACCCGTGTACTAATAAAAGGCCTCATAGAAAGGATACATTGCACATGGCCATTGTTCAATCTTGAGTAGTTTTCAGAAGATTAATTAAAGCTATTAGATTATTTTTCATGTTATTCAGCTTTGTTTTTTAGAGTATTGTACGATAAGTTCACACTATAACAGTTCTTACATTTGATGGACACACAACATTAGATTGATAATTTTGTAGCTAATGCAAGTAGTCTTCTGTTTATTTGTGATAGGTGAAAAACTTCAGTGGTTGATCAAGCGAGGAATTTTATATAAGGTCTCTAGAGAGGTAATAAACAATCTGACAACTTTTTGTTCTTGGATTGTTTGTGACTTTAATTTAGTATGCTTATTATGTCTATCTGATTTTGAGGCTAAAATATTATTGTGATGTAGCTATTGATATGGATCTGGTTTCTTGTGCTACATGTTTGTGCCATTTTCAGGTATGAATATTCCTAAGTGATAGTGAGTTTAATTTTAATATGCTCCTAGATGTGCATTATTCAGATGTAAGCTAGAGGAATAAAAGCTTAGAGAGCTTCATGGTCTCCATGTCTCTTTATTTCTCCCTTATTCTAGTGCGAATGAATAATGTTAAGATGATTAAAAGTGCTAGATATAATCATTTAATGATGCTTCAATTTCTATAGTATCAAAATTAACGCCAAATATAATTTGAGCATGTTATTATTTTAATTTAACCAGGGCCAGATATATTTGTTGGAGGACTTAATTGACAAAAGATGTAACGCATACTATTTGTGTGACCATGCTCTCTGAATTTCTCCCTCTAGAAAGTGTATGACATGTAGTAAGTAATTAATTTTTCCGATGGTGGGATGTAAATGTTAGTATTCTGTTTGTCATAATGATAACACAGAAAAATATAATATTGATTTACTATAATGATGATAGTACATTGACATTTAGATAGAGGATGTGATTCTCTTTTCATCTTGATTCACTGGGAAGTGATGTATGTTTTTGCATATCCGCTTTGTGACATCTAGGAAAATGCGCCTTGAGAGATTGACATTATATTATAGCATGGCGAAAGTATCTACAGAAAAGATGGTTTGAGGCTTCACTCATATCTGCATTCATGGTATGCTAGGAAATTGTTTCCAATTTTAGACAGCTTGAGTATCAAAACTATTGGAACCATATTTAGGATGTCGCATTTAGAGGACGCAATATAAAATCATTATGTCTTTCTTTGAATATGTTTAACTATGTGCGACTTGTATGTAGTGAATTTTTTATTAGCAACTCATTTATACAGATTTTTATACATTATTTCTTATTATCTTGGAGTCAAAGACTTTGAAGGAGTAGATTCAATTGATCGTAAACTGTTCAGACATCAAGTTCTAACTACTGCTATTGTGAGTACATTGTTAAACAATGCAAATATTTTGATGGAGACAATTCCAAGAGTCTTTGTTTTGATCAAACAAACTATGCATTGCAAACCAGGCATTTCTATACATAAATTAGACTATAGAAGATTTTTTTTGGAATGAAAAGACTGAAGATGTGTGCAACCCTTGTTTATTTTTTTTCTCTCCTCTTGTAGGAAAAGTAGAATAAGGAAGCTTGTGTTTCATGTTGTAAGTTTGAATAAAGAATCTGTGGTGATGCAATATCTACATGAAGATGCATCTTGAGTTTTCTAAAGAAATACTTGTGTTTACTTTTCATTAGAGTCATGTGTATCATATTTGTTTTTATTGTTTCTATACTTGTATTTAGTTTTAGGCATGTTTAGATTCTAGTTATCATATCAATATTTAATGGAGTGTGCAGAATTATCATGGGTGTATTGTAGACAAATAATATATAATAATCAAGTAGTCGTTCACAAATTAAGTGATTTCATAGGTTGTAGATACAAGATTTCATAGAATAGGTCAAGTGGAGGTGATACTCTAATTCTATACATGAAATTTGATTTATGGTCAGGGATGAAGAAAACAAAATAGTGAGATATATTTTAAGTGGTTAGAAGATGATGTTGTGATAATAAGAAATTTGGAGGAAAATTTTAATTGGTTGAAGAACATATTGATTGATTTAATCAAGAGTTTGAAAAGATATAGGTTTGAATTAGTTCAAGAAAGAAGCAGATGTTTCCATCAAAGAAAAATATGTGTCACTATTTTGTATAAGAGCTAATTTCAAGAATGAACTTTGGTTAATTTCATTCTTTTATGTTAGGAAAGATACTTGCGGAACAACTTTCCAAATTTCAACTTATGGGAGAAATAATATAAAGTTTAAACTACTGAGATATATAGGAAAGCAAAGAATAGAGAAAACACAATAATGCACAAAAGATAAATGCATGAGACCAGATTTAACGTGGGAAACCCTTTCAGGTAAAAACCCACCACACAAGAACCCGACCAACTCTTTGTATTATAGTAATCAATATTACATACAATGAACAACAGATTCTTGCACAGGCTCATAGGCTCATATTGTCGTTACAATCAACCTCACACTTCACCATACGCTCCCAATGAATCCCACATACATTTATACATTACGTAATTTGTTATAGAGTTTGGTATATCAACCGTTACATTTTAGAACAGTCAACCAACTCTGCTTCACACCATAACTGTCATCGTACTGGACCCTACAGATCACTCGACACACACTCCACTTGTATGACATCACTCTACTGTACCTTCAACCTTCACCATACAAGAGTCTCCTTAGCACCTACAGTACAATTTACCTAACACCTATGGCACACACGACACCTACAACACACCTGACACACACTCCATGCCTCCACCAATGGTAGACTCCAACCGGACGATGAGACTTCCTTCACCGACGGTGGTATTTCTATACGGTGAGATGCATTTACTGATGGTCCATCCTTCACCATACGGGAGTCTCCTTGCCATATGGGAACTCTTCTTTTTCATTGTCTTCACTGTATGGTGACTTTCTACAGTATGGTGAAAGACCGTACTTCATTATCCCAACAATCTCCCACTTGATGAAGTACAGAGTTACTCAACATGGCTAACATGAAAGTAGAATCCACACCTTTACCGAGGACCCCATTGAGCCCTCAAGACATCAACATCTTCAGTCACATGAAGATAAACATCTCCAATCAGTACTTCAGCAAATGTGAAAAAATCCTTCTGCTACATCAGGATTTCACACCTTCCACCATCTGCAATACTGATGAAGATCATTTGCTACATCAGTGCCAACAAATCTCACTGAACTATGGTGATGATTCACACATGGTACCTATGTCACTGCCAACAACTCCTACCATACTGTAGTGTCGAGTCACACATGGCATCATGACCACCATCTTCTACATGAAGATTGAATTATTCCAACCAATCATCATCAGATGACCGATTAGCCAAAGTAGCACCGCTGGCATCTTCACCATCACCATCAGACGAATCAGAATCAAAATATCTCTCCACTTTCTTCTTTTTCTTCTTCTCTTTGCAATCCTTTCAAATATGACCAGTCTGCCTGCAATTCCAGCACTTTGCTTTGCATTTCTCCTTGTCGTTGTCCTTCGATTGGTCTCAAACAGCAAGAGCCTCCTTAGGAACCTTAGAAGATCTCCTCCGCATATCCTCTAAAAGAAGTGTGGAAACTATTTCATCCATTTTAAACTCAGTAGTCATACTTCCAATGGCCATCACAAGATAGTCCCATGAATCAGGCAAAGAACTCAACAACAACATGCAATGCTCCTCTTCACTTATGGACACACCGACAGATGTCAGTTGTGCAATCACCATATTGAACACGTTTAAATGACCAGCCATAGCAGTTCCTTCGTCCATCTTTAGAGAGTACAATTTCTTTCTCAAGAAGATCTTATTTACCAAGGATTTTGCCTGATACATATCTCCCAATTTCTTCCACAAAGAATGTGTGGTTTTCTCCTCATAGACGTTTAACAGAAAATTATCTACTAGTGTCAATCGTATCATTCCTCTCGCCTTTCGATCTGCCAGATCCCAATCTTCCTGCTTCATGCCTGAAGGTTTGTTCCCAGACATAGCAGTCCATAGATCTCAGTCTACCAACATATCTTCAACTTTAAGTTTCCACAACTCAAAGTTTGTGTCATTAAACTTTTCAATTTCTATTCTCCCTAATGTACCAGCCATCTTGATTGTAAGATCAACACTTCACTAACTCCCACTAGAACCAAATTGATACCAATGACTAACCCTACCCAAACAACCAACCCTATCCAATAAAATAACGATAATGGGTCTGGCTCTGATACCGCTTGTTAGGAAAGCTACTTGCAGAACCGCTTTCCAAATGTCAACTTACGAGAGAAATAATATAAATTTTAAACTACTAAGATGCATAGGAAAGCAAAGAATAGAGAAAACACAATAATGCACAAAAGATAAACATATGAGACCAGATTTAATGTGGGAAACCCTTTCAGGTGAAAACCCACTACACAAGAACCTGACCAACTCTTTGTATTACAGTAATCAATATTACATACAATGAACAACAGATTCTTGCACAGGCTCACAGGCTCAGATTGTCATTACAATCAACCTCACACTTCACCATACGCTCCCAACAAATCTCACATACATTTATACATTATGCAATTCATTATAGAGTTTGGTATATCAACTGTTACATTTTAGAACGGTCAACCAACTCTACTTCACACCCTAACTGTCATCGTACCAGACCCTATGACACACCCAACACACACTCCAGCCATGTGACATCACTCCACCATACCTTCGGCCTTTGCCATATAGGAGTCTCCTTAGCACCTACGGTACTGAGTACCCAGCACCTACAACGCACCCGACACCTACAACACACCCGACACATACTTCATGCCTCCACTGACGGTAGACTCCAACCGGATGATGAGATTGCCTTCGCTGACGGTGGTGTTTCTGTATGGTGAGATGCATTCACCGACGGTCCAGCTTTCACCATATGGGAGTCTCCTTGTTGTATGGGAACTCCTCTTTTTCATTGTCTTCACCGTACGATGACTTTCTACCATATGGTGAAAGACCGTACTTCATTATCCCAACACTTTCAATGTATGTAGAGTTTTTCTTGGGAGTCCATATTTGTGCATTAAACATTTCATTAACTTTTACATGATAAATTAGTATGGAGATCCATTCAATTTGAATGCTTTAGTGAAGAAAATTGCAATCTCTATATTCTTTTGATGATTAGAGGAAAAGGAGAATAGTCTGGGGATAAATTATAGTTGTTGTATGGTTTTCTCACTCATTAATTTTATTTGAAAATGTATGAGAAACAAGAATAGGGATCTACATTTTTCTAGATTGTCATATACTCAAAATTGGCATGTATTTTCAAAGTACTATTTAAACTAATGAAGTTAAAGTCCAGCTAAATAAATTATTAGAATATGATGTGATAATATCAAGTACATTTTCTTATGGTTTTTTGTTTAAATAACTTTGTCAAATAAGAACAATATATGGTGCATGTTTGTGGACTTTTAAGGTTTAAATACAATCACAATATAAAATAGGTAGTCATTATCCCAAACATATGTTTTTTATCAATAAAATCTAGCATGAAAGTTAGAAACTAAATTAAATTTATAATTAGGGTATCCCCCAATTTAGGATAAACAAAGGAGATGTATGAATAGTAAGTTATCTCCATTATTGATGTGGTAAAAATTTACTCATGTTCCCTATTTCTTTCTTCAGTTCATAATTAGTTACGCCATCATTGTCTCTTTTTAGAAACTCCATAATTTTGTTCAAGAATGGCTTGTTTTTATTTATGTTGAATGACCATGTCTATCCATACAACACCTCTAATGAATTTACCCTCATAGTACAATCCTCTTGTAGCTTCATAACCTTATTCCTAGAAATATCCTTCCTAACACTAACCTACAATGCAATATTATAATACATGCCGACTTTAACTTTCAAACTCTTTATACCATGAAACTTTTCTTCATTTCTCATTGATGAGACTATAAATGTTCTTCTTTATTCTATTGGTTATGACACTTCACACTAGATTTATAATGTAATTCCAATGTAAATTTTTCAACTTTACCTTAATTCCATTGAGCATTATGGTAAATATTTATTTCCTCCGTTAACCGCATTAGTGAGAATTTCTATTAACTCTCAAAATTATTTACATGTTTTATAAGGTAATAAAACCCTTCTATGTTCATCTACTACGTAAAATTTGTATCCCTATTAGTGATTGTATATTTTCATACATTATTACAAATTTTGAGCGGAGGAAAACTCAATTGAATAACTATCTAGCTGTACTAGACATACATAACAATTTTTTTGCTAGATAGCACTAGAAACAAAAAGAAAATTGCAAAGGCTTTCCTTGTCCAAACTAGCCTATTTCTACTATCGAGTTAGTATGAGTGACATATCCTGAACTCTACCCCTATATGCAGGTTATACAGTTCGTTGCATATATGTGTTCTTTTGCCACTTTGGTTCTCTTGACAGCTGCACTTCACAAAAACATTTAGCACTTGATGGACATAAATAAAATAATTATAACATGCTCCTTGCAATATCCAGATTGGTAGGCTTGCATCAATAGTGTCAGCAATGTTAGTAATTGCATGTATTTTGTTATATTCTTCTTAACCTTATTTTTTTGCTTTTTATTTAAACTTATTTTTCTCTTCTACCTACAAATTAGAAATGATGGTTAGAAATATTTGTGCAAACTCTTATTTTTCATGGTTAAAAATACAAAATTTCCAAATTACTATAAAAGCACTCACGTAGAAATGATCAGCAGTAATGGTTAGCATATATGTGCAAATCCTTATTTTTCATGGTTAAAAATAAAAAAAAAAACAAATTAGTATAAGATTACTCGCATAGAAATGATCAAGAGAAACCAAGGTAAACAAATAGCTTAAACATCACCACCAAACCAGCAATCAATAAAAATAAATTATAGATATCAGATAAATATAAACCTTGGTTGAATCAATTCAAATGTTGTCCAGGCATGACACACCTATGAATATTTTACTCAATAAAGGATGTAGTCTTTAAGAGATTTCACACATAAATATTACAAGAAGGATATCTATCTCCAAGGCTTAAATGCTTAGTTTAAGTCATTTTTCATGTTTTCAATTTTTCATATGCATGATAGTTTAATAGTTTTACATGCTGAATCATTAAAAAAATTACCTTAACAAATATCTAAACTCGCTTACACTAAGAAGGTAGGAAAAGCTTTAACTCCTAAATCATATGTTGCTACTAAATCCCAAGACAAAATTGAGAATTCCTAATTTGTTTCCTAGTAATTAAGCATGATTATTAGAATTTTAATAAGCAGGAAAATGTAACACTAAAATTGGTTGTTGTAATGATGTCCACTACTTATAAAGAGTTTTAGAATGGACTTAGAATGGCCATCATAAACTATAGTTGTATTCCATTATGATTTTATAAGATTATCCACTATAACTGGACATGAAACATTAAAGGTATTATTAGCATGAGTCAATGTAATGGTTAACCTGCCCTACTCTTGCCTGCATTCTATAAGGGTTATAGTATCCAGGCCTAAGATTTTTCTACCTCTTTCACATTAAAAGATTTATATTAAAGAAAAAATATATCTACCCAACGGTTAACCTGTCCCACTCTCTCCTGTATTATACAAGGCATATAATATCTAGACCTAATTTTTCAACCTCTTTGGCTCCAAGGGATATATATTAAAAAGGTTTTATCTATGTATCATTTATCTTGTCCTAGGCTTTTCCATATTGTATAAGGACTATAGTATCTACACCTAATTTTCTATAACTATTTTACATTAAGAGATCTATGTTGGAAAGGCAATAATCAAAATAAAATATATCATATGTTTTGTAAAATAGGAAAACACACCCCAATTGGTGTGAAATGTTTTGTATGTTGTATAGTAACATTTATTGTAAAGTGCAACCATTTGAACCACAATGTTATATTTTCTATATTTCAAAAGCTCAAAAATTACATCAGTATTTAACCTTGTTCCTTCACACAACAATCCTGATCAAACCCCATAAATCCAAATTTTACTGCTAATCTTGAGCACGACACCTACTAAAGGAGACCAAGCCTGTAAATGTCTAACCCATTTTCTATAACTTTTTCACATTAAGAGATCTATGTTAGAAAACAAGTAGTCAAAATAAAATAGAGTCATGTTTC
This sequence comes from Thuja plicata, assembly GCA_018584345.1. NCBI lineage: Eukaryota > Viridiplantae > Streptophyta > Pinopsida > Cupressales > Cupressaceae > Thuja > Thuja plicata. Next base: position 301,056 of record MU225309.1, read on the forward strand.
TAAATCTATCGCTTAATCAATATTAGTAATGCTAACACTTTTGTCTTGCACCAAACTAAAAGTCTCCTTAAGTTACTTATCCTCTCCTCAAGGAAATTGAAAACAAACCCCAAATGATGTGAAATGTTTTGTATGTTGTATAGGAACATTATTGTTAAGTGCAACCATTTGAGCTGCAATGTTTTGTTTTATATATTTCTAAAGCTTGAAAATTACATCAATATTTAAGCTTTTTCCTCTACACAATACTCCCAATCAACCCCCAAAAATCTAACTTTTAGGGTTAATCTGAGCACAATGCCTATTAAAGGAGACCGAGCGTGCAAATGTAGAACCAATTATAATGCTACTTTAGAAAAACACTTTTACAAAATGAATTCTAGCTTTACAAATTAAAAAATTGAATAAATCGTATGAAGAAATAAAATATTGAATTATGCAGAAAACTTGAAAAAATAAATAATAAAAAAAGAACTACAAATCTTTTGAAATACTTATAAGCCCAAATCCAATTCATTGCGGCTTTGAAATGGAGTGAAACCAAAAAAAAATTAAATAATCATAGATATGTCCCTTCTATGGTAAGATGTCATGAACTGTTGACAATGTGAAGCAAGGAAAGGAGTAGCCCAATTCTTCATAGATGCCATTTAACTGGAAAATCAAATAACTGTATCTCAAACTCTGCATATTTAGTACAATTTAATATTGTTTTTGAAATCATGTGAAGAAATGTTTCACATCAAAGTAGCCAATTCAAATCACTAAATCTTTTTTTTTTTTTTTTAAAGTTATGTAGTGCCAGAATATAAATGTATTCTTGTATTTTCAATACACCACACAAAAATCTCTATGTATGTTCCAATAATCACATGTTTTTTTATCAATTGATAACAAAAAAGAGATTTGATAATATAAACAATATGAAATCAAATCAGAAGAATGTTGAAATAAAAAGTATTGAGGCTAGAATTCAAGTACACGTAAAGATATTATATTTAATTTATTTAATAATATCTAAATTGAAACTGGTTTTAAATTAAGGAATCTATATCAATACATTAGCATTATTAATATCAAGCATTAACATTCTTCCAAAAATTTCATACAAAAATCTATTAAGTATGTTGAACATGCTTAAATTGCAATAATTGTCAAATTTACTATGTATTCTTGTTCTGCTATTAAAAATATAGTTAAAAAATATTGGAACATCAACATATAAGATCATAGCCCACAATGGCTGCATATAGAAAAATACCTCATGAAGCCATTCATTAACTTGTGTCGAAAAAACAATTAGAACATCTATCTCATTCTCGGGCCCTGCAGTAATAACAAAAATTATCCCCCAAAACATGATCAACATTTTTATGTGAAATCACAACACACTTTAGGTCCTCAACTACCTTTCCAAAACAATACCAGTACTTCCTCTATGTTTCATTGGTTTGTCACATTGAAGTTTGGAAAGGATACTTGTACATTTTGTAGGAAACTAAATAGCTAAAGAAGGAGAGAAAGAAAAGGGACACGTGTTATTATTATCTAGTAGATGTGTCTATTCCTAAAAGTTTATCATTATTTATTTCACACAAGATAGGATAATATCGATAGTTGTACATGTGCTTGGAAGTACTCCAAACTTTTTGCATATGAATTGTTGATTCTTGTACAATTTGTTGCATATTTTAGTAATTCCTAACAACTTTTGTAAGTGTAGATACTGAGATTGAACAAGTATTCTATAGATGTAAACTAGTGTCTTTCATTGCATTTTTTGTCTCATTTTTATATGAGTGTACTTTGGACAATATTTACATAAACCCGTGACAGTTTTATCAAATTGAAAGTACCAAAAATAGTTTTATCATCCTCATGAAGCTTTTATTCCATTTGAAATACCAATGATAGACATTAATCAGATGAAGAACAAAAGTCGTCAATCTCCAATCTCGAGATGTCCCAAAATACACTGTTCATTAGTACACATGAATCTTTGTAGCTTCCTTCTTCATATTAGTTATAGAATAGTTCATAGAAAAAGAAAATGGTAAAGAAGGTGATAATTATTCCTCATGTAAATAGAGTTGCAATTATCCTTGATAAATCAACAAAAGTTAAGAAAGTTAAAGTCACCTCAAGATTTGCAGTTGATGTAACCTCAAGAAATCTTTGTGTTGAAGTAGCTAGACCAATTAAAGATAAGAGTGTTGATGAGATTAGCATAAGTGACTTCAACATTAACAGGATTGACCTTGGACCACTGTCATCAGGTGGAGTTTTTCAAAACTTTGAGCTATCTGCTACCCAACAATTGCAATCTAACAAGCATAAATACAAAAAATTGCATAAATATACATCTCTTCAACATTTATTTTCAAAAGATGATAAAAAATATCTTGCTATTGCATTCATACTATCATAAAATTGTATTCTAAGTATTGATCATGTTCAAAATTCAAAATTTCATATATTGATCATTACATTGTGCATTCAAACTAAATGTAGTATGCAAATAATGTTTCTGTGTTACATCTTTTGGATTCGGAAATTTGAAGATAATTTTAGAAAATAAAGCATGATAGAAGCATGAGTAGGGGTCCATGCATTGCCTTGTAGAGTGTCTACATTTGGTGCCGGTTGTTTTCCTCTGTCCAGTCTTCATAGTATCTTATGTCCATCTTAGTGTCAGCTCTGCATATTAGGTTTTAGGTCATGTCCTGCATCAACTAAACAAATAATATCAAATGGGCATATCTTTATGAAACCTTTTATTGCATATGGTTATTATTCTGCATTTTGTCAAAGAGTTACTGTTTGTAGAACTAGAAGAATCTGGATCAAAAGGACTTAGGCCTTGAATCTGAGAAACCTTTTTCAGAATGACATCAACATGTTAGGTTAACAAACAAAAACCAACCAACCAACATGCATGCATGAGTGTCATCTTATATGGAACTCACACACAAACATTAATTGGCTTATCTTGTTTGCTGACCTAACAGGGTTATTTGAGATGTGTGCATTACAAGGTTATGATCTAATACTAAATGCAGATAATAAAGAAAATGCAATGCAAAAGAAGAAGATACAGCTCATGAAGGATGGTACAATGATGTTGCAGGAGACACATGGTAAATGGAGGGTTCCTGAGAATAGATATGCAAAAATGGAGGCAAAAGTGTTTACTGTCATCATGCAAGGAGAATTGAAGGTGATTCAATTATGCTAAGTATGCAGATGTAGAAAAGACATTTGAATTGGATTCAATTATGGATAATTCATACTTGTAGTCTACATGTAATCATCAGTCTATAGTGCATCCAAATGTTCTTGTTTATGTTTACATAACAGTATTATTTGCAAAGAGTGAAGATAAATAAAAGTGTTAACAATCTGCATATGAGTTACTAAAGGGACAAAATGCAAGGGTAAATTAAAAAAAATAGAGAGATTTTAATGTTGTTTAAACTAATGTGCATTTACAGAAAGTGACCAATTACATTGTGTCAAGATGGGAAAAGGATATGCATGGTTTCATTAACTGATGGCATTTAACAAATACTACATTTCAATACTGTTTGGGTACTGTTATCATTGAATGAGATAAGAAATCAGTCTACAGTGACATCTACTTCTGCAAAAATAATGAAAAAGAGTGTGCATATAAATCAATGATATCTATGTATGCATATATCCATAAGAATTGAGCAACAAAGTGTGTATCCATGTTATTGTTTTGAATCAACTATAAAAGTCAATGATGCTTTGGTGGTTCATTTTTTAGAAAAAGGAAGTTAAGTTAGGGTTAGCTTAGCTATGGTGTCGGCTTTTCCATGAGTTAGGGTTTTTATGTTATGGTATCATCTTTTCTTTGGGTTGGATTTTAAGGGGTTTTGTAATGTATTTTATTAGAAGTTGGTAAACCATGTAAAAAGATGTAAATATGTAGACACCAACTTTAGAGAGGCTGGATTTAGGGCTTAATTTTGGGCACTAATTAAGCCTTAGGATTAGTGACATGCTATTTTGGAGGGATTTGAGAGGGAGGAATGATTTTCAAATTTGGCTCCATGGGCTATATAGCCGAGCTTTTTCTTTGAGGGTAGGGGTTCAGAATTTAGAGAGAAGGTGCTTTTAGTGAACTATTTGTTCCTATAGACCTTTTTATGTATTTTGTATCCTTTTTGGTTCATGTTGAGTATTAATTTTATGCAAGAGTATGCATTTATTCCTTTCTATTTTTCTAAAACTCACTCATGTAACTATCCACAGTTTTTGTGATAAGAATAAAGCTAGCCCCATTATTCATACATCTTGTTATGGTCTTTGTTATCAATCGTGTCCAATTTTCTGCATTGAAGTGTAATGTATCTACACTATAGATTAGTGAATTGTCTTAATTCCTATTCTAGATTGTAGAATATAACCTTTTGTAGAATTTGCATGTCTGTTGACAAGATTATCATTATTTGTGGTGAGATCCCTAGTAGTGATATCCAAGTTAGCCTATGTATTGGATAGTGGATGATTTTGCAGAAATCGTTAGGGTATGTCAAGTAGATGTTAGTTTGAACCTTTGAGAAATCTAAATCCTATTTTGTGTATCACCTTTTAAGTTTTGTTCATTCCGTTTTAGTTAAAATTTCTCCCTTTCCTTCCAAAAATCAGAAGAAAGAAGTAAATTATTGATACCCCAAATCCAATAGGAACCAGCCTAGAATCCGGAGATTCCTTCTTAGTTAGAGTCCACCCACAACTCAGGAAGGTTTTCAATGTTACCATGAAATATTAGTATGCCCTAATGCCTGAGTTCGGGTGATATTTTTTGGCATTAACAGTTTTTGGCACGCCCAGTTTGACTCCTTGTGATACATGAATAGAATCCAAACAATGAGCGGAAAAGAGTTTGAGTATTTGTAGTTATCACATACCAGGAGAGGAAGAACTTTGCAGAGAGAACCCAGAGGTCCAAAAGAGCTCTCCTTCTAGCCTATAGAAAGGGGTAGGAAGCTAGGAAGACCAAGGAAAAGAAGATTCGAAAGAAGTTCAACTCCTACTTACTACACTGATTTACCAGATTCAGATCAAGAATCTTCAAAAAGTCCTCCAATACTTCAATTCCAAGTTATTCTTGAACAACCAACAGAAGAAGGACAACCAACATCTTCAAATTCTGCTGTAGTAGCTCACTAAGAATGGCTAGAAGACTTCCTTTTGTGTCATTTGATCAAGACAACCCTTTGAGGATTGCTAATCATAACAACTCACCACTGGCAACGTTGAAAGGATTACCATCTTCCATGGGAGAAGGACAAACAACAACCATTGAACACATCAGAGATGTTGCTTCTCTTTGCAACATTCATCATATCACAGAGGAAGGTGTAGCTTTGAGGCTACTAGCTGAATCATAGAAGGGAAAAGAATTGGAATGGCTTTGAACTCTCTGAGTTGGATCAATTGCTACATGGGATGCACTAGGTGAGGAGTTGTCTAAACTTTTTGAAGATAAATCTGACAATCTTTCTTTGGTGGAAAAACTAACTACTATTAAAAGGGCTCCACAAGAGGAGATGAGTGATTTCAATCTTCGATTTCAAAAGACTTGGAATAGGATTCCTACCATGGTAAGACCTTCTGCTAAATATACATTTTTATACTTCCTTAAAAGTCTAAATAGTGATATTTTAGTTATGATCCAATCCATGGGGGGGAACGTCTTTACCTCAATCTTTTGATATTGCAAATAGGGCAGAAAATAGCCTTATTTAGGGAGGGAAGATAGCTCCTAGGCCACCTATGCCTTTCTTTCCTAGCATCCAATCCAATATGTCATTGACTACCCCACCTCTGGCTCCATTACCATCTTATAAAAATGAAAAGATGATGCCCACTGCCCCTTCTAATGATTTTCAAAGCATAAAAGATAGCCATAAAAAGATTAAGAGCTTATTAAAAACCTTTGGGAATGAGTTGCTAAACCTTAAAAGGCAGCAAGCTCAAGGAAATCCAATAGCCCATGCACAAAACTAGTTTGCTAGTTCTTCATCCCAACAACCTAATCAGCCCATTTACCAAGGCAACAAGCAGCAATACCAAGGAAGTAACAATGCCAATAGGGAAAATCGGAACCAAAGGCCTTATAGACCTTATAATCTCGCACCTTTATATATTGTTAGGGATATTGTTCCTAACTAGAACAACCTTGCTACTGATTATGAGTGGTTTTATCCTTGTGGACAACCCCGTAATCATTCTAAGTGCACTAATGGAGTGCCTAATCAAGTCCTAATGGTTCAAAGAGTGATTGATTCACAACCGACTGCATCCATTGAAGAGACTCAACAACAACCAGATCTAACTACTTTAGACACAACATTTCTAAATTGGCAAGAGGAAGAGTTCTATGGAGTGAGTAATGATTCACCTGTATCATCAAACACAAGAGCCAAGAAGAGAGCTCTAGAGTCAGAGTAGTCAACTGCTAAGATTACTGCCACAACTCAATTACCACTCATTCCTCCTATTTCTATTCTAAAAGATCACTCCACTCTTGCGAACAAAGAAAAACAACATCAGAGGAAGACATATTAGACCATTAGTAAATCTCCTCAAAAGGTACAATTTGTTGTTCCCTATAATATTATTAATAATATCAAGAAGATGAATGTTTGTATTTCTTTGTGGGATTCATTAGCCATTCCAGGGCAAGCTGATTTATTGAAGGAAGAGCTATCTAAAGGGACATCAAGTTCACAACGAGCCTCAAAACAACCTTCAAGAGTTGTTTTGGGTAATTTAGGGGCTGTAGATGTGCAGGGGACATCAATAAAGGATGGTAATAAATATTTAAATGTTAAGCCACCTCCTTTTTATGTGTCCTTGATAATGGGGGATAAATTAGTGCATAATTGTATGGTTGATAGTTGTGCAACCAACACAGTAATGCCTAAAAATATTGTAGATCTACTTTGTTTGAAGTATGAACCTCTTGATAAAGGAGTAATTCAGTTAGATGGTTCATTAGTACACACTTTAGGTGTTTTTAAAAATGCAAATTTGACCCTATATGCTTGTCCCAATTTCTCTATTTTTCAAGGCATATGTTATAGATTTGCCTCCCTATTTTGCCATGTGTTTATCTAGAGACTTTATTGCAAAAATAGGAGGATATTCTCATCTAATTGGTCTCATATGGTATTTAGAGATAGATATGGTGTGAAGGTGACCATAAAATCAGAGTTGTTGACCAAGGATCACATTGAGCTGTATATTCCAAGTTCCATTAATGCTAGTTGTGTGATCATAGATGCTGATGATCTTAAAGACTATCTAACCTTTGATACTCAGATTGAAGGCATCCCTGATATTTTATTGGATGAATGGGCAGCTGGTAATGCCTTTAACACCCAAGATAATGTTTTTCATGATGCTGGATTTGGTAATTATATGATTGTAGAATCTAATTCAGTTATTCCTAATTTGATAAAACCCCAAAGTGCTGATTTAGAATAGCTTAATCAACTTTGAGATTTATACTTTGATGGATCTAAGAACAAGGATGGAACTGGTGCAGGGGTTATGCCTGTGTCTCTAGATGGTGACAAATATTATGTTGCATTTAGATTGTTATTTCCTTGTTCTAACAATGTGGCTGAATATGAGAGTCTGATTCAGGGATTGGAGTGGACAAGAAAGACAAATATTGAATCTTTAAGAGCATTTGGAGATAGCGAATTGGTGGTCAATCAGGTGAGAGGCTTGAATGCTGTAAAAAAAATGATTTATTGAAGTTATACAAATCTAGAGTATCCGATATTCTAGCTGACTTTGATGCATTTAATATGATTTCTATACCAAGAAATAAAAACCAACATGCTGATAGGTTAGCCGTCATTGGTGCTCAAGTCATTATTTATGAAAATAAATGTGTAAATTCTGATCAATCCCATATTCAGATTTTTGTTCAGCCATCTATCCTAGATAATGACCTTAATTGGCAATTTTTTAATACTGGTGAGCAGATCTTAAGCTTTATGAGAGACACAGATGGATTTGTAGCTTCCAAGGATAGCAAGATAAAACATCAATTTGAAGACTAGATCATACAATTGAATTCCAACAAGTTACCTAAGGGACTAGTCAGCTTGGAGTCCCTCTTTAACTCTGATGATCAGTTTAAAAGGAATAAAACCCGTATGTTGATCAAAGAGGATGACTATGAGGATGATGTCTTTACATGGGATTAGGCTGACTTAAAAGGGTCTGACCCTCAATTAACACAATACACCATTGAATTAGATACCAATGCAAGGCCAATCAGGCAAAGGAAAAGGCCAATTAACCCCAAGTTAGAGCCCTTGATTCTCAAAGAGCTCAATAAATTGCTAGATAGTGGTATCATCTTTCTGATCAAGCATACATCTTGGGTTTCAAATCTAGTCCCTGTAAGGAAGAAAAATGGAGAGATTAGATTATGTGTAGACTTTAGAGACCTCAATAGGGCATCTCTAAGAGATAGACACCCTCTTCCATCCATGGAACAAATTTTATAATATGTCTCTGGTTATAAAATATTTTCTCTTCTTGATGGTTATTTTTGCTATAACCAAGTACTAGTGAGGGATGAAGATCAATTCAAAACTGCTTTTACTACTAAATGGGGAACAATGGAATATAGGATAATGCGATTTGGATGATGTTTTTCTTCAAGATACTCCTATCCTTAATGATCAACCAACAAGTTTGTTGACTGATATGGGCAGATTTCTGCAGACTAGACAATGCCTGATTGATCCTAGTAAAGGAAAAAGGACATATTTTAGATTGCAATATGTCCCTTATGTTTTTATGAATGGTATGATTTATAGAAAATACTATTGTAGAATGTTGTTGAAATGCGTTGATACTACTGATCAAAACAATATTTTATCTGAATTCCATGATGGAGCATGTGGAGGGCATTTCAATCCTAAAACTATAGCATGGAAAATATTAAGGGGAGGATATTATTGGCCTAATCTATTCAAAGATGTCCATACTTGGGCAAGATAATGTCAAAAATGTGCATTATTTGCAGGAAAACAAAGGCTAGCAACATTGCCACTAAAGCCCATCATTGTTGAACAACCATTTATAAGGTGGGCAGTAGATTTCATAGGTCCAATTAACTCCAATTCTATTATAGGTCACAAGTGGATTTTAACTGCCATAGACTACTTTACAAGATGGACTGAGGCCATTGCATTAAAGGAATCAACTTGATATGATGTTCTCAGCTTTTATGAAGACATTATAACTAGGTTTGGAGTACCTCACTAAATTATTTTAGATAATGCAATGTCTTTTGTTGGTTCTAGAATAATAGAATGGGCTGTTAAAAATGGGATATGTCTGAACACATCATCTAATTATTACCCTCAAGGTAATGGTCTTGCTAAGTCTACTAGCAAGAACTTAATAAGGATTATCAAAAGGACTCTATAGGAAACAAGAGGGATTGGCATACTAAACTAAATGTAGCTTTGTGGTTGGATATAATTACACCAAAGAAGATCACTGGAAGCTCACCTTATTTATTGGTTTATGGTAAAGAGGCAAGGTTACCTATTTCTACTGAGTTTCCAGCCATGCAATTGGCTGATCAAATATTGTTGTTTTAAGAAGAGGATCCTCTTAGGTTGAGGTATGCTAAATTATTGCAGCTAGAGGAGAAAGGAGCACATCTTTGAGGAATAGTGATCTAAGGAAGAATCAGACTAAGAAAGCTTTTGATAAAAAGGCAACTCCTAAAGAGTTCAAAGAAGGTGACCTAGTTCTAAAATGGGATGTACTAAAGAGCAGACCAGGGAAGCATGTTAAATTTGATAATTTTTGGTCAGGCCCATTTGTCATTGTTGAATGTAAAGAGAACAATGCTTTTCAGTTGTCTGCCACAGATGGAGAAATATTTCCTATCCCACTCAATAGAATCTTCCTCAAGCTCTTCTTTGAGGGTTAGTACTTTCAGCTTAGATTTATTTTCAATAAGTGATGTCAAGCACTGGGGGTCTTTAGTTTTCATTTTCAATAAAGTGCCTTCTTGGCACAAGTTCATAGTTAGGTTGGATGAGTCCTAGGTCTAGGTTGCATTTATTTTTCAATAAGGCTGCTTTGGTTTCCTAAGTTGTTCCAATTTTTCCCTAGGGATAAGGTCTAAGGTCATGTATAGTAGATCGATATCCAGCAGAGGTCACAAGAATTGTTACCCTAATTTTACACATTTGCAATCTAACAAGCATAAACACAAAAAAAAAAGCATAAATATACATCTCTTCAACATTTCTTTTCAAAAGATCATAAAAATTATCTTACTATTGCATTCATACTATCAGAAAATTGTATTCTAAGTATTGATCATGTTCAAAATTCAAAATTTCATACATTGATCATTACATTGTGCATTCAAACTAAATGTAGTATGCAAATAATGTTTCCATGTTACATCTTTTGGATTCATAAATTTGAAGATAATTTTAGAAAAGAAAGCATGACAGAAGCATGAGTAGGGGTCCATGCATTGTCTTGTAGAGTGTTTTCATTTGGTGCAGGTGGTTTTCCTCTATCTAGTCTTCATAGTGTCTTTTGTCCATCCTGGTGTCAGCTCTGCATATTAGTTTTTAGGTCCTGTCCTGCATCATGAAGAGAAAAGAGATATTAGATCCAATTTGGTCTAAGGAATACATGAACCAAAACAACATACATCAATCAAACTTTCAAAGCTAAAAATTTACTAATAACATCAATAGAACAAAAAGATATACCTCAGCATCAACTGAACAAAAAATATCCAAGGGACATATCTTTATGAAACCTTTTTGATGCAGGAGCTTCAGAGGGTCATAACTTTTGACTCGGATGTGGGTTTTGGGTGAAATTTTACAAGTGGATTCGTGAGTTAGAAGAAATGCTCTAAGTTGACAAGTGTTATACATATGAGTACTACGGAGCCTATGGATTGTTATTGGAATTATTGGACTAGAGGATTTGGCATTTATAAAACTTTATTCTCCCATGCTTTCTGGGTGGCTATTTCCAACTGGTCAAACTTAGTTGAGAAGGTTAACTTTTGAAAGAAACTTCTCAAAACTGTGCAAAGTGAACAAAGTCAAGATTTGAAGATTTTCATCATGGGTGGTGATCTCAAAAAGGAGGAACCTACTGATTGTAAAAATCTCCAAGGAAAAGATATGAGCATGGCTTGGCATAAATTGAGGAAGGGAGGCATCACCCCATTTCTAGAAAAGCTCCATGGGTTTGATAAAACTATGACCCAAAAGTTGTTTAAAGGATGGAAAAGAAAGACCATTACAATGGACGAGAAGACCATCAACCTTTCAGTTGATCTTATTTCCCAGGTGATGGGTATAGCCAAAAAGGGTTCAAATTTCTATAGAAATAGGAAAATATCTGATATGGTGGTTAAAAAGTTTCCCAAATCAGAGAAGGAGAAGAAGTATTTCTAAGATGCCCATGGCATCGAATATATTGATATCAACAAGATCAAGGAAATTTGGCACAACATCCTCCAGGTAGTTATGGAATATTTTACACTCAATGGGTAGTTCATGTGGGTGCAGTTCCACCATTTCATGTTTCTCAATCACTTCACGTACAAGGATACCATTAAAATCCCATTTTATTTAACATAGATCACTTATTAATAGCTTAAAGGAGCATAAGAAGAAGGCTAAGAAGGCCATCCTGCATGAAGGGTTGTTTTTGTTGATTTATGAATATATAAGGGATTCCATCCCTAACCCTACTGTCAATACTCCCATCAAGGGAAAGGAGAAACAGATAGTTGAGGCTAGTCTAGTGAGAAGCTTTAAGAAGTAGAGGTCTGTAAAGATGGAAGCTATGGAGAGTAGTCATGATGATGATAGTGGTATAGAGGAATCAAAGGAAGTATAAGCCTGTGATTCTCAAAATGAGGAAAAATCTAATGAGGAAGAGGAAGATACTGAGGAATCTGATGACATTATCGAGCCTCAAGACAAGGGTAAGGAAGAGAATAGGGAATCTAAGGAGACTAGAAAAATGTTGAGCAGAAGAATGAGACTGTTGATATCGTCTCTCTAGATTTCCATAACAAGGATGTTGAAACCCAGAACAAGGAGGTTGAGGTCGACGAGCAGAACAAGAAAGATGATATTTTACCTGAGGAGAAGTATATAGAAAAAGAGAAGATGGGTAGCATGGAGGAGGTAGAGTATGTCAATGAGTTAAGAAATAATGATAATTCTCAAGACATGTTGCTATGAAATCCCAAAAATGTTGATGATTTTGTTGATACAACCATTCGCTATGCGAAGAAGACTATTCCTGAGAGGAAATTTCAAGATGAGGAAGTTCCCATTCTAGATGAGTTTGTTGAGGGCATGAGACATGATATACAGGTCTCTCAAGACACCTAGGATTACTCCAAAGAGGATAACACAAACACCAGGGAGAGAAGAGTTAGAGAATCCTCTATTAGATTGGTCTTTGAAGACTTTGATAATAAGGAGGAAGTTACTATTGGGGCTCTATAAATCGCCAAGGCTCAAGTTCTATATTCTTTCAGATACAATATGTGGTTCTTTCAGGACATAAAGAGGCTCTGCCTCAAATGAAGGAAGCTAGAAGCTACAAATGCCATCCTTCAGGGGAAGCTGGAAAAAGGCCTCAATGAGGGGAGCTTGACTTAGAATTCGAACATCACCCTTAATGATATGTAGAACAAGATAAACAAAATGGAGAGCATTATCATGGACATCCTTAAGTATAGTAAGGAGAGTATGTTAGATTCCAACAACAATGTAAAAATTTTGATTAATTTGTTGGAAGGTGGCTTAGGAGAGGACGGTGAGTAGAAGAATGATGCAGAGGTTGCTATGGGTGGTCCAAGTTCTAGAACAAGGGATAGCAGGAAGAAGAAGTCTCCAGCTATGAATAAGAATGTGGAAGAGCTGAAAAGTAGTATCGTGAGCCAAGATGAAATTCAGGCCATAATGGATGAAACCATGGAGGAGAAAGCTGGTATTCTGTACTCTACCAGCTAATTTGGTGCTTAGGTTGGTTTCTTGTTTTTAGTGCTAGTTTTTTGGTTTGTTTATGGTTTTTTATGCCCTTCCGTGGGCTGTTCATTGTGGGCATTATTTTTCTAGCTGATTCTACTTCTTCCTATCTTTTGCTTTGTGCTTTGTAAAGTGTTATGGGTCCCCTTCAAAACCTATTTTTACCAGTGATCAAAACATGAAAGTTAAAAACTAAATTAAATTTATAATTAGGGTATCCCCAAATTAGGATAAGCAAAGGAGATATATGAAAGACAATAGTTAAACTAAGAAAAAAAAAGTGGTTCATGTTACTAAATTTGGCTTATGTAACATTCTTCCAACCTTCATGTTATCTATGAATATGGTGTGGTTCATGTTACTATTTAGCTTATGTAATTTTCTTCCAACCTTCATGTTATCAATGAATATGGTATTGAGGCCTATTGATGGCTTACTTTTTTCCCCCTTAAGATATATTGATTTTGAATATAATATATGAAGAGCTTCTCTGACATGTAAAGAATGTGTTTAATATAATTTTTTAAGAGAACTACCTCTATGTAAATGACAAAATTGTGAGTTTACCAAAACATGGCGTTGGGTCATGTGGTTATCAATGGAGAGTTGAGTATAGGCCTCTACCAAGTGGAATTTATTTTAAAGTGATCAAATCCTAATACTAGTTATCTCACAATTAGTCTTTCTAAAGAAATAAATTACAACTCAATTATTCTAGATTTTTTTGAAAGTTCTTTTTGTACATGGTAACCCCATTACTTTCTTTAATGGACCTTGAATTGTTTTTATTAAGGTAGTAAAAACATAAATCTAATTCTTTTAAACAAAGCCTAAGCATGGCTCCAATTCGTGCACTTTAAACTATTTGGTAACTTTTCAAAGTTGGAATGGACGGATGATAGTGGGTATTGTGTTGCTACAAGGAGGTAGGGAAATTTATTATCATCTAGAAATATTTGGAGAGAATATCACAAATTATAGTACAGTTTCTCCTCACTAAAGTAGTTAAGACCTCCTTGTCCAATGTGAGGGTCAATCGATGAAATCTCATCGTTGGATCTTACTATTTCAATATTAAGTTGTCTCCATCATTGATGTGGTAACAAATTTACTCTTGTTTTCTATCTCTTTCCTTAGTTCATCATTAGTTATGCCATCATTGTATCTTTTTAGAAACTCCATAATTCTATTCAAGAATGGCTTGTTTTCATTTTTGTTCAACTACCATGTCCGCCCATACAACACCTATAATGAACTGACCCTAATAGTACCATCCTCTTGTATCTTCATAACCTTGTGCCTAGAAATATCCCTGCTAACACTAACCTACAATGCAATATTATAATACATAACGATTGTAACTTCCAACCTCTTTATACCATGAAACTTTTATTCATTTCTTATTGATGAGACTATAAATGTTCTTCTTTATTCTATTGGTTATGACACTTAACTCTATATTTATAATGTAATACCAATTTACATTTCTCAACTTTACCTTAATTCCATTGAGCATTATGGTAAATATTTTTTTGCTCCATAAACTGCATTAGCGAGAATTTCTATTAATTCTCAAAATCATTTACATGTTTTATAAGATAATGAAACCATTCTATGTTCATCTACTACATAAAATTTGTATCCCTATTAGTGATTCTATATTTCCATACATAATTATATATTTCCAGAGGAGGAAAAATCAACTGAATAACTATCTAGTTGTACTATACTTACATAATAAAATTTTGTTTCTAGATAGCATTATAAACAACAAAAAAAATTGCAAAGCCTTTCCTATATCATCCATCTGCACATATCCAAGCTAGCCTGTTTCTACTATCGAGTTAGCATGAGTGACATAGCCTAAACTCTACCCCTATATGTAGGTTATACAGTCTGTTTTATATATGAGTTCTCTTGCCACTTGGGTTCTCTTGACACTTGCACTTCATAAAAATAATTTAACACTTGATGGACATAAATAAAATAATTATGACATGCTCCTTGCAATATCCATATTGGGAAGCTTGCATCGATAGTGTTAGCATTGTTACTAATTGCATGTATTTTGTTATATTCTTCTTAACCTTATTTTGTTGCTTTTTGTTTAAACTTATTTTGGTCTTCTATCTACAAATAAAAATCATCCTTAGAAATATCTGTGCAAACCCTAAGTTTTCATGATTAAAAATACAAAATCACCAAATTATTATAAGAGCACTCACATAGAAATGATCAACAATAATGGTTAGCAATATCTATGCAAACCCTTATTTTTCATGGTTAAAAATATAAAATCACCAAATTAATATAAGATCACTCGCATAGAAATGATAAAAAATCAATCATGGTTAGAAATGCCTATCCAAACCCTTATTTTTCATGATTGAAAATACAAAATCCCCAAATTAATGTAAGAGCACATGCACAAAAATTCTTCTGGAAGTAGCCAAAATGAATTTTTTTAATTTTTTTTCAAAATAATTCAGTATTAGTAGTATCCTTTAGGTGATAGCAGATTTCACCATCTTCAATTTCTGAACTATAAGACACATATGAAGTATGAAAAGAACCCACAAAACAAGCATCTTTATAAATTTCTTGTCTCTAAAATTTTGTTTTGGAGTAGGTTTTTTTAAAAAGAAATATCAGTCTTCAAAATACATGGCCCACAAATAAAAAAAAATATCAAAATGGAACACTTACGAAATGGACCGACCCCAAGAAATTTGAAATTTTGATTATTTGTGTAAAATAACAAGCAAATGCAATATCTTGGCAACAATTTTCAGTAACTACAATTACTATTTCACAACCAATACTCTTGCAATACATTTAAATACTAGAGGATTCTATAAAGTACTTAAGTATCTT
This sequence comes from Thuja plicata, assembly GCA_018584345.1. Taxonomy (NCBI): domain Eukaryota; kingdom Viridiplantae; phylum Streptophyta; class Pinopsida; order Cupressales; family Cupressaceae; genus Thuja; species Thuja plicata. The sequence goes on from MU225309.1 coordinate 317,033, forward strand.
CTAAAAAACCCTCTAAGGAAACGATCATGCCAGACTGCTATAGAAATCCCATTGTCCAAAATTTTGGGGAAGGAAAATTAAACATTGCTTAGTGGAAAATACAAGTAAAGGAATTTTGTCAGCTTCAGTTCCAATCCATAATGGCACATAGAGATTTTATTTGTGTGTGAAAATCCACCAAGAAACACTGGAAAGAGATTTGGATGCATATAGATAGAAAACAAAATATAATGTATCTAGCCAATACTATATTACATAGATACCTGTTGTTTCTCTAGTAATGGAAAGAGGCATGATATTAATGGTAATGCAATTTATATACTGTGACTAATACAAGAGCTTTGGACTAGAAATGTTAGAGATAAATTAGTATCATCTCAAATATAAATCAAATTTTTTTTACACGGTTGTTTCCAAGCTTGTTTTATAAACTACATTTCAGAAAAAACTTATCCTCCTATTCCTAACAATATAGCATGTTTAATAAATTGCATTCCATACATCTGTCCAACTAATTGAATTTTGGCAAACAAATTACAAACACCTTTCTTTCCAAGGTTCATCAAAAACTCCCCGAGGGTTACACTATGTTCTGCAAAATATTCTGATACTGACAATAACATAGTTGTAATGCATTCACTATGTTGTTCTGCTTGTTCTTGATCAACACCAATGTGAAAGTAGCTTGTAAGCATTTTATGGATAGATAAACTGGTCATACGTTAATAGAATGTGCATAACATGTGAATCAAATAGAATCCTTTAATTACTCAATCAAGTTCTTGTTTCCTCCATTATGATCCCACATACCAAGGTAAAGAGATAGCTTACACATCACCACCAACCAAAAATCAATAAAAATAAATTATAGATATCAGATAAATATAAACCTTGGTTGAATAATTTCAAATGTTGTCCAGGCATGACACACCTATGAATATTGTACTCAATAAAGGATATAGTCTTTAATAGATTGCACACATAAACATAACAAGAAGCATATCCATCTCCAAGGCTTAAATTCTTATTTTAAGTTTTTTATCATGTTTTCAATTTGTCATCTGCATGACAGATTAACAGTTTTACATGTTGAATCATTAAAAAAATTACCTTAACAAATATCTAAAATTTCTTACAGTAAGAAGGTAGGAAAATCTTTAACTCCTAAATCATATGCTAATTTGTTTCCTAGTAACTAAGCATGATTATGAGCATTATTATAAGAAAGAAAATGTAACACTAAATTTTGCCATTATAATGATGTCCACTACTTATGCAATACTTTTAGAATGGACTTAGAATGGCCATCATAAGCTATAGTTGTATTCGATTATGATTTTATAAGATTATCCACTACAACTAGACATGAAACTTGAAAGGTATTATCAACATGAGTCCCACTCTCTCCTGTATTGTACAATGCATATAATATCTAGACCTAATTTTTCAACCTCTTTGGCTCTAACGAATCTATATTAAAAAGGTTTTCTCTATGTAACATTTATCTTATCCTAGAATTTCCCATATTTTATAAGGCCTATAGTATCTACATGTAATTTTCTATAACTTTTTCACCTCAAGAGATCTATGTTGGAAAGACAATAATCAAAAGAAAATAGTGTATGTTTTGTAAAATAGGAAAACAAACTCCAAATGGTGTGAAATGTTTTGTATGTCGTATAGTAACATTTATTGTTAAGTGCAATCATTTGAACCACAATGTTATATTTTCTATATTTCCAAAGCTTGAAAATTACATCAATATTTAACCTTTTTCATCCACACAATAGTCCCGATAAATCCCCATAAATCTAACTTTTATTGCTAATCCTGAGAAGGACACCTACTAAAGGAGACCGGGCATGCAAATGTATAACCCATTTTCTATAACTTTTTCACATTAAGAGATCTATGTTAGAAAAGAAGTAATCAAATAAAATAGAGTCATATTTCTAAATATATTTCTTAATCAATATTAGTCATGCTAACACTTTTGTCTTGCACCAAACTAAAATTCTGCTTTAGTTACTTATCCTCTCCTCAATGAAATTGGAAACAAACCCCAAATGGTGTGAAATGTTTTGTATGTTGTATAGGAACATTTATTGTTAAGTGCAACCATTTGAGCTACAATGTTATGTTTTCTATATTTCTAAATCTTGAAAATTACATCAATATTTAACCTTGTTCCTCTACACAATACTCCCAATCAACCTGCAGAAATTAACTTTTACGGTTAATCTGAGTATAATTTCTATTAAAGGAGATTGAGTGTGAAAATGTATAACCAATTATAATGCTACTTTAGAAAAAACACTTTTATAAAATTAATTATAGCTTTACAAATTACAAAATTGTATAAACCATATGAAGAAATAAAATATTGAATTATGCAAAAAGCTTGAAAAAATAAAATAATAAAAAAACAACTGCAATTCTTGAGAACTACTTGTAAGCCAAAATTCGATACATCGTAGCTTTGAAATGGAATGAAACCAAAAAAAAAAATTAAATAATCTTAGATATTTTCCTTCTATGGTAAGATGTCATGAACTATTGACATTGCACAAATGTGAAGCAAGGAAAGGAGTAGCCCAATTTTGCATAGATGCAATTTACCTGGAAAATCAAATAACTATATCTCAAACTCTACATATTTAGTACAATCCTAAAATTATTTTTGAAATGATGTCAAGCAATGTTTCACATCGAAGTATCCAATTCAAATCGCTAAATCTTTATTTTTTTTTGGATAAAGTTATGTAGTGCCAGAATATAAATGTATGCTTGTATATTCAATACACCACACACAAATATCTATGTATGCTCCAATAATCACATATTTTTTTATCAATTGATAAAAAAAAGAGATCTGATAATATAAACAATTTGAAATCAAATCAGAACAATGTTGAAATAAAAATTATAGAGGCTAGAATTCGAGTACACGTAAAGATAGTATACTTCATTTATTTAATAATATCTAAATTGAAAGAGGGTCTAAATTAAGGAATCCATATCAATATAGTAGCATCAAACGACGATACTAGGAAAACTAAAATAACATATTATAACCAAATGCATCAAACAGTGAAATATCTGATCACATCGTATGAATAGCCACATCACAAAATAGACTAGTAATTGCACTTTGGTTTGAAATGTGCATGCTTAATAGGTGTAGAAGGTCAATTAAAAATAATTTTGATATTTTTTGATACATTTGTGAAGTACATTAGGAAAATATGTTGCCGTGATTTTTTTGAAAAAAGGGTATCAATACAGAAGTGATAACACACTGATCCAAACATAATTGAAATGAGAAGATAATTACGCTCTATTATGGACAAGCCTATCTTATATTTTCAATAGGGAGAGAGAGGGCGGCGGGTCAGAAATGAGAGATAAAAGAGCGATATGGACATGAAGATGGGACAAAGAGAGTGGTATAGAGAGTCAAGGAGGGTGAAAGATAGAGAGTTAGAGATAAACATGAAGATTGAGAGAGATACAAAATTAAGGAGGATGAAACAAAGAATGCATTATTCTATTTTTTTTATTTTTATTTTTATATTACTAATTTATATTATTATTATACTATTAATATTACCCTCTCTTTCTTCTCCCCTTTTCTTTTCTCTCCTTTTGCATCTCTATGTCTTATTTCTAACTCCCCTACCTTCTCTATTCCTCTCTATTTTCTCTATATTTGACTCTATCCCTTTTTATATATTACAAAAATATTAACATTAATTAGAAGATGAAATAAATAATAAAAATTTAACAAAATGAGTCCTTCTCCAACATAAAAAATGGAGCAGCAATCAATGACTATGATTAGAGGTTCAAAGGAGACACACCCAAGTGCAAAGGAAACACATGGTTGCTTGCGAGTGTTAGGTATTATGAGAGTTTTGGAGGGCAAAGGTAAATAATCAAATAGTGACATCAAATAGAATGCTAATAAAACATCCTGAGGTTGTCTACAAAAATAGTCACTTAGGTTTTGGTGACAACAACAATGGTGGTAATCACCATGACTGTGATACAATATTCATGCAAATGATTACCACTAGACAGTGGCCAATGTTGATGTGAACGCAAAAAGAGACTTTGCAAAGAGTTCTAGTAATGGGCACAAGACAGGGTGGCCCTTTTCTCAGGGAAACAGATAGAACAAATATATACTTGATTCAATTTTTATGGAGAAGGGTTCTTATTCCAATATTGATGGAAAGCCTTTGATTCAGAGAATGTAGGTGGCTAATTTCAAGGGGTTTGAAATTGGTATGAAATCATCTTTCGCGAATGTGTTTCCCTCTTTATTTTGTTATGAATGTAAATTTTCTATCGAGTTGTTTGGACATAATGAGAATTGTCATATTTTTAGCAAAAAAGAGAAGGTGTGCAAATAGATGAGGAGGTCCTAAGATTGAACAGAAAGGGGAAATGAGTTTCTAATGGGTATAAGATCAGGTGGTGGAGGAGGAGTTTAAGCTTCCTAAAACTGACTCACAATGTCAGGTAATATATGTCTCAGTGGATTTGTCTAAAGAGGTGTTACCCAAATTTTCCATTTATGTGAAAATTGGCCTAGTCTGCCCTGTCTAGCATCTCTCTGTCATGGTTCCCAGGTCTTGGCTCTGCTTAAACCCCTAAACCCCTAGGTCTTTCATGCAAATTAACGAGTAATAAACCCTAGGCCATGGCTCTTATATTTCACAGTTACTTTTTCTAAGTTACTAAGAGCATGTGCTTTATTCCTCAGTCGCTTGATCGCTTCAGCCTGGGCGAATATTCTTTTCTTTCCCCCAACTTTGCGTCTTCCTTGTGTCACGTATTCTGATAATACTTTGGAATATTCCCCTTGTGTCTTCCGACTTAGCTCCTCTCTTCAGTCGCATGATCGCCAGATCCATGTTAAGCCTTTGTGAAAAGTGGGACCCTCTCAGTCAGTCGGGTAATCGCAAGAGCCTCAGCGAATATTCTCTTTTATCTCCTGACTTCGCTTTTCACTTTGTCGCTTAGTCTCTTGACCATAAGGAATATTCTGTCTGTGTCCTCCGACTTCGCGATTAGTCCTCAGTCAGGATGTCGCAGGATGAAAGCACAAAAATGGGGGCCGCCCTCAGTCGTGAAGTCGCGTAAAGAATTCAACAGTTAATGAAACATCTTCCGACTTGGCTACCATCCCTTGGTCACCTTGTCACCAGAGCAGATGGTCTCATCACGCACTCGCTGAGTAATAAGGATAAAGAAGAAGCTGCTCGCGGGTGCGCGACCGAAGAAGAAAAGAACTCGTCGCTCACTTGCTGAGCAATGAACATAAAAGGGAAACAGTCTGCGGGTCTGCGACGAGCTACAGAGAATGTCTCATCGCACAGTCACCAAGTACTGAGGATGAACAAAGACCAAGCTGCGAGTGTGTGACTGAAGTAAAACGGATGCTCATCGCTCAGTCGCCATTCCATAATGGTAAAGGGTTTCCAGCTCATGACTGAGCGATTGACAAAAGAAAAGAGCTCGTCGCTCACTCACTGAGAAAATGACATAAAGAGGAAATGGCTCGCGAATGCGCGACCAAATGAAGAGTAGGGGTCCACCTTAAGTCGTGAAGTCGCATGAAGTTTCAGCAGTTAGCAAAAATGTCTCCCGACTTCGCGGTTGCCCTTGGTCGCCTTGTCGCCAGAACAGAATGATGACTCAGCTTCCCCAGTGTGCAACGGATTAACCAGTGGCTGTGTGACATGTGTCATATGGTGGATGGATGCTGATGTTAGTCGGGTAATCGCCAGAAGAAGGAAATTGATCATGCGACTTTGAGACTTGTATGCTTTGCCTATTAGTCATGTGATTGCTGGATAATTTAAGGGTATCCTCAGTTTTATAGCGACCAAGCAACAGCCATCCGATGCAAAGTGCAGTTGATCTAATGGTGGTCGCCAAGTCTGGTGATGAAAGTGCCCTATGTGAAAAGTACTCCCGACTCAGCGCCTTGGGGTAGTTGGGATGTCGCTAGAAAGGTCAAAAGGGCTCAGACATAGGATTCCCTGACTTTGCGACTAGGCTTTGTCGCATGGTCTCGAGACGGAGAGATAGTATCTGGCGATCAGGAGACAAGCCATGACAGTCTGAGATAGCAGTTAGGCGCATGGTCGCAGGATGGAAGGTGAGTTAAGTAAAATGCCTCGCGACTTTGATTTCACACGGTCACCTTGTCGCTGGATCTGAGCTTGGGTCAGCCGAGGTAAGGAAGACCATTGTCGCCTATTCTGGAGATTAAACCCTGGTTAGGAAAAAGTGCTCGTGACAAGGAGACTAGCCGTTGGTCGCTAGGTCACAGGACTTCGAATTTGAAAAAATGGCCGCAAGATGACAGGGAGGAACGCTCGGCAGCCATGGTTTCTATTTGCTCATGTTCCAGATTTGATCAGAAGGGTTTCTAGTCACAGGGGTCATGCACAGAGCAGTCTGTCGACATTTTGTTTCAATGACGGTGAACAGGAGGAGATTCAGCATGTTGCAGAGCAGAACAAAGATATGACTAAGTTTTCAGAAGTGCCACGAGGAAGGAGAAGAAGTCCTGGGCAATGATAAGATGAACACTTGGCCATGCACTGTTCACGGACAAGAGAGGTAGTTATTGCAGAGAAGTATAGGTGAACAGGTGTGCATGACTATTCAGAGTGAACGTAAATGCTACTATCCACCATCTACCAAATCTGATTCCAATTGCCAGATCGAGAAGGTCAGGAAAATATCCATGAATATCTGTTTTGACTCGGTCATTCTCAACTTCTTTCTCTCTCTCTTTTCCTCTCTCCTGTGTTTTAGGTTTAGGGTTTTCCATGATCATCCAAAGCTTGTTGCATCCTAAGGGATCCCAAGATGGTCATAGCCCTATATATAGTAGAAAAGTTGCAATTGCAAGGGTCGGTTCTTCTTCCTTTTGTGCTTGCTGTCCTTGTAAATTTTCTGAGTTCCTGACAGAGACAAAGAGATTTTGTAACCCAGGAGTTCATTTTTATGCAGAAGGCATGCTCTGTGACATTTCTTTGTCCTTGGTGTATTTTTTGTATGA
>MU225309.1:334210-349368 GCA_018584345.1 Thuja plicata
CTAGAACCTGGAGGTCTCATCTCAGTTAGCATAGGTCCCACAACCTGGAGATGATTCCCTTGTTATACTGGATTATCAAGACCAAGAGAGCTTGAGATCAGAGGCACAAATTCAGTGTATAACAAGAGGTCATTGGCCAATTGTATGTGCTCTTCATAAGTGGATTTTTGAAAAATAGTAACCCATTTTGTAGGCGTGTGTTCAAAAGTACCCAAATGACCATTGGGTCATTTGTTTTTTTTAAATGTCAAATATGGGAACAAGATGCTTTGTGACACTTTTGGAGCTGGGAAGATAATTATGCTTTGATGCTAAAATCCTGACATTCATCTTTCAATCTAGTTTGAGAATTTGTTGGCCAAATTTCTCTTTGGGTGACAATTCTTAATCTCTCGCTTTGTTTCTATTTTGATTCTTATTTTTAGCCTATAGGGAATTCCTTAGGTAGCTTCTTAACGATGGATGTATATAAAGAGCTCCCAGAAGAGATTTTGACTAAACTCTAAAATGGTTGTTGGAGGAAAACTTTGGAGTATGAGTGGATCTTCTTTAGATGTAGGAGATGCTTCCAGATTGGGAACATTTCTCCTCAATATAGTAAAAATAGAATAGACAAATTTGAAACATGGTAGAAAGAAGTTTCTCCCCATCATATGTGTGTGAAATGTAGAAGCTTACTTGCATGTGAACCATTTGATGTAATACCTCAACTAAATGTCACCTCAATGTTCCAAAATGAAATGCTTGTATCAGAAAGGCTTTAGAATAAAACAATTAGTTATTAGAAAGGCTTTAGAATAAAACAACCAAATGCAAGTGACATGTTTTATAGAATATTTCAAAAATGTATTATCCCATAAAGTGTTTGTGTAAGACAACAAAATTGGTGTCTCCCAGCCACTCCATGATGGAAGCTTTGAGGTATTGTGAGAAAAGACAAAGCATGGGAAATGTTCAATAGAGTTCCTCAGTGACCCAAGCCGCAGTGCTTCATGTAAAAAAACATGTTCTGAACCAAATCCCAAAGAAACATCCTACGATACCCGATGGTGAGTAAAACACTTGCTAAGTTATTTAATCGTAGCTGTAAAACTTTCTTCTCTGTACTTAATATAATTCTCAAGACAGTGCACGATATGACAACAAACACATGGCATAAAAATTGTTTGTTAAAAGACCCATATATGTACATGTAGTGATAAAAAAAGTAATAAAGACAAATGTATGGCTTGATATGATATGTAATGATAAAGTCAGAGAAGCATAAAATATCTGAATTGTCTGATATCTTTAAGGTGGAATGAGTGAAGTTTTTTTCAAAGGATATCATTATGTTGGTCTGGTCAGTAAAACATTCAAATCTAATGTCAGAAGCATCACATCCGCATTGCCTAGAATCTATGAAAAAATGGGCAAGTTGTGCCATTGATAGAGTGTGAAAGATATCTAAAGGGAGGAGGCAGATTTTAAATTATTGTCAAGAATATCAGTAATCCAAAGTTGGCCAGAATGAAATATAAATATAAGAAGTATGATTATGCTCCAATTTTGAAGTGCACCCTTCCCGAGATAACTAGCATGATATTGGGACATGTCAGTCTACCCGAATTCTAGAAATCAATGGAAACACAAGAGAATGTAGCTCTTATAACCTTACATATGTTAACTAGTGGCTTGGCACGTGGAGGTGGTCATCCAGTGTCGGTATAGTATCCAGAACTGGTTTTGGAATGCGTCAAGGCATATAATCGAGATACACGAGAGGTGGTAGCACCAAACAACAAGATAGTTGTGAGGTTGGACCCAGTATCTATAGCAATTGTGCTCCGATTACCAATCAGATATCAGTATACTACTATTAGTAAGGAATATGTTGAGGAATACTTTATCAATAACAAGGACACTTGTCTAAACAAATTAGCTAGAAATTGGCTTCTAGTAGCCAAAAAGGGTAAGTCACAATAGCTGAAAGTCATTGACCGGTCCTTATCGAAAGATAATGTTTCCAATATGGTGATTTTCATAAGCAAAATAATGGGAAATAAAGATTCACATGAGTTCAAAGGTTGGATGTTCCTTTTTATCAGCATCATATGCAAAGGAAAACAATTCATGATTGGGCATACATTATAAGCAATAATTTACATAGCCAACTCATGGGACTTGAATCAAATCTTTGTTTTTATATGACCTCGTATCTCTTGTATGCCATCACAGGGATGAAGAGTTGTCCAAGATTAAATGAACAAGGTATATATGATGATGCTGCAATAATTTATAATTATCACCCACAATTACAATTGGAAAACAAGTATCATCATTTTAGGAGGGTAAATTAAGCTTTTACAATGCTTACAATTCAAAGAACTTCAGGGCAATATCAGTTTCAGAATTTCACCTTATGCTACAACAATGATTCAACAGTTTGGAAGTTACTTTATTCAATTTGCAAATTTTACATACTTTACGTTAGCGGGTTATGATGAATGTCCTTTTATCCTCCAAAAATTTGTGGATGAAAAGTTGGCATTAATTGAAGTTTGTAGGCAAGTTAGCTAGATAAAAAAAAATTTGCAAGAATAAGAGGGTTTCCTATATCCAGTTTCCAATAGGTATTGGCCACTATACATTTGAAACTAATTCAGATGCTAAGGACATGGGGAGGTCTATTGTTAATATTAGCCTCTACACTTATGACATAAGATTCCCCTTTGATAGTAAAGGATATGTTGTAAAGGAGTTACAACTTGGCTCTAGATTCAATCATTTGCCTAGTATTGAGGATTTTTGGGAAGACTAGAAAGAAGATTTTGAAGTTAGAAGAAGAGGCTAGATGAGGCTCACTATGAAATAGGTGATTGACTTCAAATTGGAATTGGACATAACTGGAATAGAGGATGATGAAGTGATCTTGTTTATACTTTTTATTGTTGAAAGATACAGTCTCTTCAACTGCCACCTATAGACTAGAAGGTACTAGAATTAAGAAATTTAACCGAGAGAACTGAAGAGTGGGTGAAGAAAAATGTGATGGATACTAGAACTACTTGGCCTATAGGAAAAGGAGGTCCTTCCATGAAAAAAAATGATACACAAGGCACCCCTTCTTCTTCTTCAAAAGTCCAAAATCCTCCCTCTAATAAGAACTATCAATAAGTGGTATCAGGGAATGATGGTGGTGATGAAGATCCTGATAAAGTACAAGATCTTACCAAAACATGTGGAGGAAACTTTCCAGTGAAGAAAAAGATATCCAAAGCTAATATTAAAGTGCCAAAAATAATTTCAGGTGTAGGGAAAGATGGCAACACAACAATACCGGAACCTTTAGTTGGAATGGACAAACAAATTCCTAACATTACATCACCTATCATTATGACATATCATCCTCATGAAGATTTTATTCCATCTGAAATATGGATGATAGAAATTACTCAAGATGAAGAACAAAAGCCATCAATCTCCAATCTGGAGATGTCCATAAATCCACCATTCATTAATGCACATGAATCTTTGCACCTTCCTTCTACATCTTGGTTACAGAATAGTTTATAGAAGAAGAAAATGGTAAAGGAGGTGATAATTGTTCCTCATGTAAACAGAGTTGCAAGTATCCTCCAGAAATCAACAAAAGTTAAGAAAGTTAAAGTCATGTCAAGATTTGTAGTTGATGCAACCTCAATAAATCTTTGTGTTGAAGTATATAGACCAATTACAGATAAGAGTGTCGATGAGATCAGCATAAGTGACTTAAACATTAATAGGATAGACCTTAGACCACTGTCATCAAATGCAGTTTTTTAGAAATTTGAGCTTTCTGCTACCCAACTATTACAAAGAGATAAGAAAGACGGGTTATCAAAGGAGAAGATCAAAAATCAAGTACACATTTTGGTGTCATATATTAATTATGTATCTAATTTATCAAATACATCCTTAATTACAACTATTGCATCAGCCCTTGCAAGTGCAGATGGAGGCCTTGAGAAGAGAGTTGTTGAGAACTTACACAAGTACCAGTCTCACAATAGAACGATAGAAGCATGGATTGATGGAGTGAAGAGAGAGGATTTAGATTTCATGACTAAAGTTAAAGATATTTATGAAAAGATTATTTTTCAAGAACAAGAAATGACAAAAGAACTAGAGATGACTAAAGAACAAAAAGTGGCATGGCCAGCTGTAACAAATGAAGTTCAACAAATATCAAAAGTTAAAATAAATACTTTAATTGCTGAAAAAGTATTCGCTATCTCAGAGGAAAATCAATCAAATATATGGTGCAAGAAAATAAACAGGTTAGTGATAAATATTAGCTGAAGTATAGGTGAATATGAAAAGATGATATCAACCTGTGAGAGAATAAGAATAAAAATATTACAGGAGGTCATCATGATCATTATAGGTTCATCATTAGGAAAAAAATCTTCAACATATTTATTCTCAATTTGTAGACATGTTCTCGAAAAGAATCAACTCATAAATAGAGAATAGACTACCTAATGCAGGTGTGATGAAGAAGATGAGCTTTGTTTCCATCACTTTAGAAGGTTGTAATGTGCCATCTTATCAACATGATTTAGCTAAAATACAAGACAAGTATGTTACTTCAAAGCTAAGGATGGATAATGTTTTTATTCCTAGATATGAGCTCACAGGAGGATTCCTTAATGTATATAGAGCTTACAAAGATAGATCTTTGAATCTACCAGTATAAGTGGTGACCTAGAAGACATTCTTCAAAAGTACAACATTACCACAACAATATTAATTTTGTACTTTTGTTTTCATGGTTTTTATTTTCTCTTGTTTCTTTGTTCTTAGTTGTAGTTAATCAATTTTTGTCTTTTGATCAAAGTTAGTAAATTGACTATTTTTGCATATAAATCGCTAGGTTCTTAACCACACTAAAAATGCGTGAAAAGGAGTTAGTTATTAACTTGACCATAGGTAGTTACAAAGATGCATGTCTATATAAGGAACATTTGAAGTTTGTAAAGGAGACTTTGTTTTTGGATGCTTAAGGAATTTGGGAGCAACAGTGATATAGCTTCATAAATTAATGCAAATTAATTTTTGGAAAGTGAATAAATTTTTTCCATATGTTAATGTTATTCTCTGGTACTCTCGGTATGAGGATATAGTGATTTGTTATGGATTTGCTCCTTTTCATAAAGACAAAATGTCAAGATCTTTGATTTATGTTATGAGCCGCCTTATTTTGGTATCTTAAGGAGGTGTAAATGATATAAAATCAAATTTGCATTAGTGGTTACTTACATGCGTAGTCTTTAGTTTCTAGTGGTGATATACAATAAGATAACTTTTAAGCTCGTGGAAAGTGTCTGTATATTCGTTATCAGAAGATTTCAAATAAGTCTTTATTGGCACCTAAGATATATAATCTGAAATTTAATATTAAACGTAACGAGGGAGCTGCCCTTCTACACGCAGAGGAAGGTCATATTCTCAGTGACCTATCCAACTGTTGAGAAATAGTTTGTCACTATATCCATTGGGCCTAAAATACATAAATTTGTAAAAGTGACAAATCTCTTTACCAACAGGCCTCAAACAAGGTGCTAAGGTTAGAGATGAACAATAATAATGTTGTTCATGAAGAAGGGCTGAAGTAGAATCATATTGCATTAACATTGAAGGGTTGTATTTTAAGGGGCTTGAGAAGCTGCAGGTGAGTGGGGAGGAGAGCCAGGTATTAACAAGTTAATGTGTGGTTTAACTGAAGAACTCTCTTATGATGAGGCAATGGTATGGAAAAAGGAGGCTACACTGTTAGAAGATAAGAAGTTGAAGAAAGAAGGAAACTTCAATATCTTTAAATTTAATTTAAATGTATTATTATGTCTATTTTTTTATCAATTAACAAATAATATATAACTAAAAATAAATGAATATAATGTTTCATCAATTATCTAAATTATTTATATAATTTATTTTTTATATAACTTTAAATTTGCTTATATAATTTCAATATTTCCTATGTATTATTGTGTATTTAATTTGTTCTGTAATGTTGTTAATCTGAAAGTATGTACAAAGTTAATCTGAAATTATTAATTTCAACAAAAAATATGTAAGAAATTAATATGATATTACAAAATTAATATATTAATATAAAAAACTATTTAATAACATATAAAAAAATACTACACACAAAATATAATTTACTAAAAGATCAATTATATTGATTCCATTTCTCTTTAATTAATTTAAGTAACATCCTCATGCATCCTATAAAGCTTAAATGAAGAAGAGTCACCCCTCCTATTAATTCATCTTTCATTGTTTACACTGAAATGATCAAATTTAATTTGTATAACCTAAAGTTTTAATTCAACTTCTGAATTCCCAATAATTAATATTAGACAAAAAGAACATATATATAGATCATAAAAGTCTATTCGAACATGAAGAAATATTAAATTATAGTTTGTGAATCTTGGATTATTTTTTGCAAGAACAATTATGCTCTTCTGGATATCTGTGCTTGCTACAAAACACATGATCACACCTACACTTAAACATTTCCACTCTTCTACTTTCACCTTTCTTCTACTATTTCGCCATCTTTATTATTTGCTTCTTTCTCTGTTACTTCTACTTTTTTATTTGCTTCTTTCTCTGTTACTTCTGCTTTTTTAACTGCTTCCTTCTCTGTTACCTTTGCTCTTTTAGCTGCTGCTTCACTCTCTTCACTGCAGAGCTGCGAAACCCACATAGAACACATATTCAGATTCTCAACAGTACTGAAAAACCCACATTTCATACTGCAGAGCTTATTATCTTCTGACATCTTCAACTCTATGCCAAATCCAATTGCAGACGAAATACTTAATATTTGACTTCACTAAATTCACGTTTTTATTCTTATATCTTCTCAATACTTTCCAATGGAGTATGAACCAACAAACACGTCGTTTCTCTTTATTTTGTCGTCATCAAGCGAAAATCAATCATTTAATTTGCCATGAAGCTTAGTGAGCAGAGAGTATTCTGGAAGGTGGAGGAGGTCATAACTTGGATAATCTTGTGGTTGCAAGGATTACTTTATTTTCATATTTATTAGTTTCTGGCAGGACACTAATGTTTTCCTGCAATTAATGAAATCGGTCTTTACCTATTTCATTATATTAGTTGATTAAAATCCTGTGATAAACCTTTAACCTATGGTCTTTACCTATTTCATTATATTAGTTGATTTTTCAATGTATTAGTTTAGGTTCATTATATTAGTTGATTAAAACCCTGTGATAAACCTTTAACCTATGGTCTTTACCTATTTCATTATATTAGTTGATTTTTCAATGTATTAGTTTAGGGCTGTGTTTCGTTGTCCCTTAGACTATAGTCTTCTAGACCTCATGGCATATTCACCTACATGCAGGGAAAGTCTGGATTGAATGAGATGAGGACATATTCACCTGAATTTTGCGTCGAAATGGATTACAGCGGTTGGCATTATCCGGGGATTCAATCAATCCAGTGTGTTAGAAAATACTGTTTTTTTTTCCCTTTTGGTCTTCCATTTTATTTTATTTTAGAAAATGCATCAATGTGGTTGAAAGGGTTATTTTCAAATTCGTTCTTGGCCTGAGAAGGAAGGAACGGATTTAACAACAATACGAGTCTTTTTCTTTTCTCGTTGTCTTGATGCAATCGAGAGCTAGAACAGGCAATTCCAAGTAAGTTTTATGAGACTTTTGCTTTTGATTTTTGGTCTTTTGTTGGGGAGTGTGTTTCAGGCGTGGATTCTTTAAATGCGCCAGTCACTACAGCTTCCATGTGGAGGCACCTATGCGCTCTGTAGTCATTGTTTTGAGAAAACATTTATGTTTTAACAACAATACTAGCCTTTTGCTTTTCTCGTTGTGTTGATGCAAATTTTAAAGCCGTAGCTTCATAAGATAAAAACTATGTTGCAAAACATTACTTTGTTTATACATTTTCACGGGGAGCATTTACTGAGCACTTTTTATTTTTAAGTGCAAAATCCTACCACTGATCTGAAATCAATTTGGAATCGCTAAGTTTAGTTTAAAGAATGCTCTCGGTACCATTTTCCTTAATAAAAATTGGGTAACAATCGATTTATGTTGAAGGCAAAGTCAACAACAATATACTTTTTATTGATTTAAATGTTTTTACTACGCTTGGGATTTGAACCTGGCACAGTATGTATAGGTTTTTTTTTTTTTTGGGTGTGCTATACAGGGGGCTGAAGTTGAGAGTTTGTATTAAAATAAGAGTTTTAAGATAGGTTACAAAAGTTTCTAATAATTTCTTGGATCAAATTAGATAGAGTCAAACTATAATTGTAAAATCAATTATAGAGACCAAAATGGAGCTCTATACTGCGCCTAGCAACTAATAAGAATAAACTATCATCCAACTAGTACATCTTCATTTGTTAATATTTGAACAAAAAAACTAGAGCCCTTTGTATAAAATAGAAAACCCGAAAGATTATCTTATCTCTAATCCGCAGTCAGTCGATCAGGAAAGATCAACTGGCTTCATCCACATTTGATGGAAGATCTCATTCTACCTCTTGGTCTCCTCCTCCCTTGGAAGAATCCTCACTTCCCAAGCCATCCAAGTTCTCATCATATTTATACTGGAGAACCCATTCTTCATTCTCATCAATTTCATCCCCCAATGGAGCCTCCAAACCATCCTGTATTCCCAACTTTTTTTAGAGAAATGTAGTTACTCACTTCATCATAAATGTTATGATTTCCTGGTTTTCCCATTCCTACCACCTCAATACAAAAAATCTTATGAGATTACCACCATAAATATTCCTCCTCTACCTATTGCCAAATCTTGGAAAAGGACCTACATAATCAAATGGAAATGGAATAGTCAATTCATCATCAATATTGATGATGACATCATGTAAGCCCACAATATACTTTTCTTCAAACAGTCTGATATATATCTCTTCTACTGTTAACTTCTACTCCTTTGCGACAATGATACAAGCCAAAAATCCAACACAGATATTTGTATTCACTCTATCGCGATGGTTAGTATATAGGAAGTTGAATCCCAAAATCTATTTCATAGCATGCATAACAAGTAAATGCTTGTATTTGGAAACTTCTTTCAGCCGTAAGTCTGAAATAGGTTTGTCAAAAACTGTCTATCGGTTGATGGAGTAGAGCTTGATTGGAGTGTCCATGTTCGTTGTCGTGACTCTTTTCTACTATTCTACATTGGCAAACAACCAAAAAAACCCTAGGATGTGAATAGACTGAAAGTGATACAAGTTTAGCAAGTCCAAAGCATTTTATCCTTCCGCTACACTCCACTGTTTATAATTTCAAGAAATTTGGGAGTGTAAATGCGTATAGCTGTCTTGTTACATGCAATATGTACAGTTGGGATTTGAACTTTAAACAATGTGTTCCTACAGTAAAACAAAAAATGTTTAACATTCTAGGAAGGCTTTTGGCCTAGCATCAATATACTTATCTCAATTTTCATTTTTATCTATAAAGATAATAATTTATTAATTCTTTCAAGTTACAGATATAGACAAACAGATACTCTGAAGACATAATATCTTAATCTAAGAAGGGTTGGGATAACTATAATAGGGATATGTGGAACAATTTCATCTTATAGCAATTGGACACCATAGTTAATGGTTCATAAATTATAGATATTTCTTAAATAATAGCCAGAAGCTAGAATAGCCTACAAAGCATGACACTTGAGAGTAGAAAAACGAATATGAAAAGCTTCAAATTAGGCATCATCATGAGAAATTAGATAAAAATAAAACTAAACATTTTGTTAATTTGTATTATGTTGCTTCAATGTAGGAATCTACAAGTCAATAAACTTTCAAGGCAGCTAGTTTATCCCTTAAGCTTTACTTTTCAAAGACTCAACTATCCAAAATTTTCTTATCAAGGTCTTGTCATTACAACATATGGATTTGGTTTAGTATTGGCGTTTCCTAATATATTCTACTGACTTGATATTATTTTGAAGTGAATATCTCAAAGTATGTTTATTTTGCAAACACTTTGTTGTGGTTCTAATTTGTTATAATCGCTTTTATAGTAAGATTATCTTAAATTATCGATATGTAAATGGTCTTGATGCACTGCTTTGTAAGGCAGCCCTTAAAAATATTTATCTGTGGTCTACAGTCAGCATCAATTTTGCAACTCACAACCTAATGATTCTTAACTGATTTTGGCTCTAGTGCCACCAATGGCCAATGTGTTCCCTTAAAATTAATTTCTTGTGAGAAATGATTATTTTTAGGATTATAACTTTTTGTGATTTCTTTTAAGGTGACTATTAAACTATTGATACTCATGATATATGCAGTGATTATTTAGTAGGATGTAACCTTATGTGCTGGTTGGGTTATATTGTTGAATCTTGTTGATATGCTTGGTGAATTAGTCACAAGTTTCATGATCCATACCTGAATAGGTTAGCTATGAATCCTTGATGGGTGTAATGCACATGGTTATATTTGATCAAACGCAAAAAGGTAATTGGTTGTATAGAGTAGAAGTATAAATTAGGGTCTTCACTCTATTTCTTGAAAGAAAATTCCATTGAGAAATATTATAATAGATATATAGTGTGCATTGAGTAGCTTTTCTATAGCATAGATGAAATTGCATTAAGAACCATATGAAGTTATAACTTTTAGTGTATTAAGAGGATTAGTGTAATGTAGCTATAAGCCTTTTTTGGTTGATTTGTATGGAGTAAATTTCAATGGAGATAATAGTTAAAGGCTGATTTCGCTAAAACACAAATTTTTCTTTGAACCTCTGTACTAATAAAAGGGCTCATAAAAAGAATACATTGCACATGGCCATTATTCAATCTTGAGTAGTTTTCATAAGATTAATTAAAGATAATAGATTATTTTTCATGTTATTCAACTTTGTTTTTTAGGGTATTGCATGATAAGTTCACACTATAGCAGTTCTTACATTTGATCAACACCCAACAATAGATTGATAATTTTTTAGTTAATGCAAGTAGTTATTTGTGATAGGTCAAAAAATTTAGGGTTTGATCAAGGTAGGCTTTTTATTTAAGGGCTCTAGAGAGGTAATAAACAATCTGACAAATTTTTGTTATTGGATTGTTTGAGACTTTAATGTATCTCATGCTTGTTTTGTCTGTCTAATTTTGAAGCTAAAATAATATTTGTGATGTAGCTATTGATATGGATCTAGTTTATTGCGCTACATGTTTGTGCCATTTTCATATATGAATATTCCTAAGTCATAGTGAGTTTACTTTTTATATGCTCCTAGATGTGCAATATTTGGATGTAAGCTAGAGGAATACAAACTTAGAGAGCTTCATGGTCTCTTTGTCTCTTTCTTTCTCCCTCATTCTAGTGCAAATGAATACTGTTAAGATGATTAGAAGTGCTAGATATAATCATTTAATGATACTTAAATTTCTAGAGTATCAAAATTAACGCCAAATATAATATGAGCATGCTATTATTTTAATTTAACCAGGGTTATGTCACACATACTATTTGTGTGACCATGTTCTCTGAATTCCTCCCTCTAGAAAATGTATGATATTTAGTAAGTAATTGAATTTTCCAATGGTGGGATACAAATGTTAGTATATTATTTGTCATAATGATAACATGGAAAAAAATAATATTCATTTAATATAATATTAGTAGTATGTTGACATATTGAATAGAGGATGTGTATTTTTTTTCATATTGACCCACTGAGAAGTGATGTATGTTTTACATATCCTCTTTGTGACATCTAGGCAAATTCACCTTGAGAGCTTGAAATTGTATTATAGCAAGGTGAAAGTATCTATTGAAAAGATGGTTTGAGGCCTCATCTATATCTACATTCATGGTATGCTGGGAAATTGTTTCCATTTTTAGAAGATTTGAGTATCAAAACTATTGGAACCATATTTAGGAGGTGGCATTTAGAGGACACAATATAAAATAATTATGTCTTTCTTGGCATATTTTTTACTATGTGCGACTTGTGTGTAGTGAATTTTCTATTAGCGACTCATTTATATAAATTTTTTAATTGCAGCTCTGAATCACGTGCTTGTTATCTTGGGATAATATAAATGATAACTAAATCTTCTTTCAGGGGTGGTTGGAAAAGAGAGGAAAAGTGGTGGCAGTAACCGATATTACAGGAGCTATTAAGAATAGAAATGACCTTGAAATTCCAGCTTTAATAAAGCACACAAAGGAAAATGGTAGAATCAAAGACTTTGAAGTTGCAGATTCAATTGATCGTAAATTTTTCAGAGATCAAGTTCTAGTTGCTGCTATTGTGAGTACACTATTAAAAAATGGAAATGTTTTGACGGAGACGATTTAAAAAGTCTGTGTGTTGATCGGAAGAAACTATGCATCGCAAATCAAGCATTTCTATACACAAATTAGACTATAGAAGCTTTATTTTGCAATGACAAGGACTCTAGCTGTGCACAACCCTTGTTTATTTATTGATTTGTTCCTCTTGTAGGCAAAGTAACATAAAGAATCTTGTGTTTCATGTTGTAAGTCTCAATAAACCATCTGCAGCGATGCAATATTGACGTGAACATTCATCTTGAGTTTTCTAAAGAAATACCTATGTGTTTGTTTCTCACCAGATCCATGTGTATCATCTTTGTTATTATTGTTTCCATGCTTGTATTTAGTTAGAGTAAGAAAGTTTATATTGTAGTTATCATATCGATATTGTAATGGAGTGTGCAGAATTGTCATGGGTGTATTGTAGATACTCTAATTCCATACATGAAATTTGAACTATGGTAAGGGATGAAGGAAACAGTGAGATCCATTTTAAGTGGTTAGAAGATGATGTTGTGATAATAAGAAATAGGGTGGAAATGTTTTATTGGTTGAAGAACATATTGATTGATTTAATCAAGAGTTTGAAAAGCTATAGGTTTGAATTTGTTCAAGCAAGAAGCACATGTTTCTATCAAAGAAAAATATATGTCACCATTTTGTATAAGGGATAATTTGAAGAATGGACTTTGGTTAATTTCATTCCTTTCAATGTATGTAGAGTTTTTCTTGGAAGTCCATATTTGTGCATGAAAAATGTCATTTACTTTCACATGATAAATTAGTATAGAATTATGCTACATGGAGATCCATTCACTTTGAATGCTTTAGTGAAGAAAATTGCAATCTCTATTGAGAGTGCTTATAAGCTACACATTTAATTAATGTGAGTGACACGTTTATACTTTTGATGATTAGAGGAAAAGGATAATAGTAGGGGGATAAATTATAGTAGTTGTATGGTTTTCTCACTCATTAATTTTATTTGAAAATGTGTGAGAAAGAGGAATAGGGATCTAAGTTTTTCTATATTGTCATATACTCAAAATTGGGATGTATTTTCGAAGTACTATTTAAACTAATGAAGTTAAAGTCCAACTAAATAAATTATTACAACATGATGTGATAATATCAAGTATATTTTCTGAGGGTTCTTTGTTTATAACTTTGTCAAATAAGAACTATACATGGTGCATGTTTGTGGACTATCAAGGTTTAAATACAATCACAATATAAAATAGGTAGTCGTTATCGCAAACATATGTTGCTTTCTCACTAGATCTTACTATTTCAATAGATCTTACTATTTCAATAGTAAGTTGTCTCCATCATTGATGTGGTAACAAATTTACTGTTGTTCCCTATCTCTTTCTTCAGTTCATCGTTAGTTATGCCATCATTGTATCTTTTTAGAAACTCCATACTTCTCTTAAAAAATGGCTTGTTTTCATTTTTGTTGAATAACCATGTCTTCCCATACAACACCTCTAATGAATTGACCCTCATAGTACCATCCTCTTGTAGCTTCATAACCTTATGCCTTGAAATATCCTTGCTGAGACTAACCTACAATGCAATATTAATATACATAGCAACTCCAATTTACAACCTCTTTATACCATGGAACTTTCCTTCATTTCTTATTAATGAGACTATAAATGTTCTTCTTTATTCTATTGGTTATGACACTTCACACTATATTTATAATGTAATTCCAATGTAAATTTTTCAACTTTACCTTAATTCCATTGAGCATTATGGTAAATATTTGTTTCCTCCATAAACCGTATTAGGGAGAATTTCTATTAATTCTATTGGTTATGACACTTAACTCTATATTTATAATTTAATTCCAATGTACATTTCTCAACTTTAACTTAATTCCATTGATCATTATGGTAAATATTTTTTCCTCCATAAACCACATTAGCGGGAATTTCTATTAATTCTCAAAACCATTTACATGTTTTATAAGGTAATGAAACCCTTCTATGTTCATGCACTACATAAAATTTGTATCCCTATTAACTTGGTTGTAGATTTCCATACATAATTACATATTTCCAAAGGAGGAAAACTCAACTAAATAACTAGCTAGTTGTACTATACTTACATAACAAAATTTTGTTGCAAGATAGCACTAGAAACTTGAAATAACTGCATAGGATTTCCTCGACCATCCATTTGCACATATCCAAACTAGCCTATTTCTATCATCGAGTTAGAATGAGTGACATAGCCTGAACTCTACCCCTATACATAGGTTATACAATTCGTTGCATAAACAGGTTAACTTTCTGCCTAGGTTTTCTTGACACCTCCTGTAATGCCTCTCTATTCATGATCCGTGGATTCCCAAGCTTTCCAAAGGCAAGGGTCAGTAGCAAAGGTTTCACAATTGATACAAATCAAATACACGATACTACCAAAATGAATAACAATAAAACGTAACTAATAAAATGTACAAGCAAGAGAAAGGAAGACAAATGAATGCAAACCCCACGATGCTTGAAGCTTCTACTGTTTCTCTCTACTCCTTCCGAAACACTACTCTTGATGCTTAGTATTGGCGGGGCAGCGTCTATGACTTGACAAATGTCGAGAATTTGCTAATTGAAAATGGGTGTGTGATCGCAAGATGGCTTGAATGCTAGAACCAAACTAACGGAGTAATGGTGCACAAGAGCTTGAAATCCTGGATCCTTCAAATGGTTATGAAGGGTTTATTATATAGGATTTGGTGATGAAATGAACGGTTGAGATCAATCCCAGAGATGGGGAGATGAACGGTTGA